>JADLZN010007035.1:0-241469 GCA_018155175.1 Sinocyclocheilus anophthalmus
GAGGAACAGATCCTTCGACTTCTGCATTTGTTGTTCCACTCATGCCCCCCCTTCGAAAAATGTAGGCGCCTTTAAAAATAATCCTTATTTCATTGCATAATGTCTTTTTTTTTTATTTGAGAGGTAATAATGAAAGTAGGAGTGCTGTTTTGGGAATTACTTTGTGACATGACTTCTTAATTCGAAACAAAATCTATGCTCTTTTTTTAGCTTAGCAATTATTTAGCTTTTTGTTAATTTCTGTAAATAAAAAGGACTATACAACTTTTATAATTCATAATAATTATTATGATGCTTAACATGTTAGAGGGGTGACGTCATCTTTTTTTCTCTTAATGTTTCAGGTATCAGATTGAAGACGAATCCTTGAACCTTGATGAGATGCCTTTGATGATGTCAGAGGAAGCTTTTGAAAATGACGAAAGTGACTATCAGACGCTGCCCAGAGCCAGAGTGAGTCAGAGACGCAGAGGACTGGGCTGGTTCCTCTGTGGTGGATGGAAGGTCCTGTGCACCAGGTAACAGGCCACATGAGAGCGCATGTTAATATTTAAACATTAAAGTGTTTCCTACAATATCCCAGTGCTCCTAAATTAGTCAATTAGATTTAGTATTTGTCAATCTAACATGAACCACTTTTTTTAACTTGACTGTGTGTCACAAAAATGCCAAATATAATGCATGGGCCAAAGACATCTCTCTGATGCATACTTACACACGACAACAATTAAATTATATCATGAGCACCTTTTATTTGTGAATGGCCTCAGATTTAAAACTTGATTACAAATAGTTTGGTTTTGACTGTAAAGGCCTGTTTATATCATAACTATAATTATAAAATTTTAATAAGCAAATTCTATGAGAATAGGGAAGTCCACATCACAGCTATAACAATAACGGCACAGAGGAACGATATTGTTGAAATCACGTTCAGAATGTTTTTTTTTTCTAGTTGAAGAATGATAAAACATTGATATTCAGAATCAGACTTTAAAGAGCTCAAGCTTTTAAAGCGGCAGACAACAGAACTGCAGTCCATGCTTTTAATAAACATATTAACGTTGCCATACCTTAGTGTGGACGCTAATATAGTTTTAGTTATCGCTCTTGGTGTAAACAGGCCTTAAGTCAGTGATTATGATTTTATTCAAAGATATGAAAATAAGATAGATAGATAGATGGCATTCAAAACATCTTGGCCTTCACCTTTTATTAGTAAAATGTCATCATTGTCATGCAGCCTATTGTGTGTGTATGTAGTGGTTGTGCCAGGTTGACTCAGCTCCTTTCTAATGCACCGGTAACTGTGCATGAAATGCACACACAAGCACAGGTCGTGTTTTTTGGTTGAGGTGCTCTCTGCACATCATCAGTCAGAAGGTCAAACACACCAACCGAAAATTTGCATATCCAGCCAACGATGTCAACAAGCTCAATGTCTATTTTGGACTTGCATTCCCACAATATCTCAATGCCTTTTGTGTTGCATCAATGACATGTGACACAAGTGTGATTAAAATAAATTTTTGTTATTTATTGTTATGAAAGTATGTGCTTGACTCTTCTCCACTTATGTGCTGCATTATCAGCAGCGCATCTCAATTGTTAGCTGGGTATGGATTTTTTTTTTCCTCTCTTAATGAACAAATGGGATTTCGCACAGCTGACCAGTTTGCTGCTTTCCAGTAATTTTCTGTGTGCTTAGGCAAAGGATTATGAAATCAACAAATAATTCGAGTCTCAAACACTGTTTTTCGCTTGCAAATGACAAGTTTCACGCTCTCTCCCTTATGCACCGCCTATCTGTGTGATAAATGGTGCAAAAGTGATTTGTGCATCTGTAGAGGCAACGGCGGGCACTGTTCAGAGAGCAGAGAATTTCAGCCAATCAGAAGAGCTCATTTGGGCGCCTGAAACACACCCCCTAGTTTTAGCCACAACCCCGAAAAAATCGCGAGCTGCGAGCATCTTGACAGCAACAAGTATCAAAAAAGGTACGTGGCTATTTTTTCTTTCTGAAATAATTTGTTTACAGCTTAAATATAGCTACGTTGGTAAACAGTGTTTCTTAGTTAGGTTAGCAAATCTTATTTCACGAAAAGTAAGCTAACGGTAGCCTACCTGCACTGTTAAGTGTGCTATTCAATCGTCTCGTATTAAATTACACTGTCTAATATAACGATTTATTCCTTGTATTCTGTTATGCTTTACCTTATAGAAAACTAAAGGTAAACTAAAGGTAATTTACAGCAGCAATCTATAGTAGGTAAATATCTATAGTTGTAGATATTGAGCCAAATCACAAAACAAGGATTCTCAAAGGAATGAAAACTGAGATAACTAAAGTAATTAGTAATCCTACCCAACACTGAGCGTAGTAATTACTAGGCAAATTACCTACTATAGATTGCCTGCTGTAAATTACCTTTAGTTTACTATAGTAGGCTATCCCAATAAAAATTACTATTCACCAAAGAAAAAAAACATGGTACCCTTGGTTTTAACTTACTCACCTGCGAAGATGCACCCTGATCTGTCATTTTTCTATAAGGTAAAGCATAACAGAATACAAGGAATAAATCGTTATATTAGACAGTGTAATTTAATACGAGACGATTGAATAGCAAACTTAACAGTGCAGGTAGGCTACCGTTAGCTTACTTTTCGTGAAATAAGATTTGCTAACTTAACTAAGAAACACTGTTTACCAACGTAGCTGTATTTAAGCTATAAACAAATGATTTCAGAAAGAAAAAATAGCCACGTAACTTTTCTGATACTTGTCGCTGTCAAGATGCTCGCAGCTCGCGATTTTTCGGGGTTGTGGCTAAAACTAGGGGGCGTGTTTCAGGCGCCCAAATGAGCTCTTCTGATTGGCTGAAATTCTCTGCTCTCTGAACAGTGATTCTCTGCTCTCTACAGATGCACAAATCACTTTTGTACCATTTATCACACAGATAGGCGGTGGATAAGGGAGAGAGCGTGAAACTTGTCATTTGCAAGCGAAAAACAGTGTTTGAGACTCGTAGCAGCAGATTCACGCCGTTGTAGTTATGCACTTGTGTTTGTGCTAGAAAAAGCATCCAAGAAAAAAATATATATGTAAGAAAACATTCTACAAGCGTGCAAATCTCATTGCAAGAATTCACAAACTGATTTGCGGATGTACAAAATTCGTCTGTGACTTCACATTTTTGATGCAGGTGTGTGAATGTGTTTTGCACCATATTCACTGCAGCAATAGTAGCAAAACTTGTGAGCGTACGAGTTTCTTGATTTGTGATTTGTAGAATAGGATTTGTGCACCTGCAGTGAATGATTCAAGAACGTGTAACTGTTGTGTTGTGTTTGTGGGAGAGAAAAAAATATCTACAAGTTTGCAACTTTTGTCTGTGACTTCAAATTTACTGATACACATGTGTGGCTATTCTCTACAACTACAAATTCCGCTGTCACGGTCACTCAGTTGTTTTGCACCAAAAATACCTTCATAGGTTTGGGATGAGGTGCGTAAAAAATTAGTTCAACCCACACGAGATTTCAGGACGGAAACGTGTCAAATGTCTTGAAACAAATCATCAGAACAATGTCTTGATGTGTGGTTGGGAATCCAGGCTGTTAAAATTATTAGAGAAATAACTCCCGAAGTGGTACGCCACGCCTATTAATGGAATGGTCTTTCTCAGTTCTCAAACAAATTCAGAACTATTCGATTTTTATTGACTGAAAGCAAGCGCTTATTCCGATAGAAAACACTGAATCGGTTTCCACTGATTAAAAATATTTTTGCTTGCTTGGGTGGTAGTATTAGGTCTATTATAATTATAGGTAAGGGGGCCCAAAACTTTTTTTTTTTTTCCCTACGTCACGAAAATAGGTAAATCTAATGTGTGTTTTGGCCATGTAATGTTTCTGAAATTAAATATGTTATTACCTCTGTGTCAGAGCAGCGATCATGGAAGAGAACACAAGCAGACAGCGCTGGAATCTGCTAATGCTCATCAGTAAATCAGTGTAAAATGAATAGAAATCATGATTCTGTCTGAGCTATGCGTTTTAAAACGAACACACTCTAGTGTAAATGTAGCCTAATAGATGTGTAAACTGAAGACTATTTGAACTTTTTATTAAAACTATTTTGCACTGATTTATGGTGTTGGTTACATTTTGTTCCTTTGTGGAGTGGCTCAGGAGATGAGTCTTTGAGTTTGTCTTTGGTTTTCTTTTTCAGCTTGTTGATGTTTAACAACTCAAAAGTTTTTTTTGTTTTTTTAGATATGTAATTCCTTTAACATTGATTTCATAAATTGGTACGAAAAGTATCGTTCAGGAACCGGTAGGAAGTCAAGATTCGAAAAATTTTGAACATAAAAAAAAAAAAAACGAATAAGAATTTTTATAAATTTTATTTAAAATTTATAAAATGAAACCTAAAAAAATTTATATATTTTTAATTTAATATAATTTAAATATATTTTTAAAAAATTAATTTTTTTAATAACAATATAAAATAAAAAAATTAACTACATAAATAAATCAACCCCCACCCTACTCGTGCAGCCCCAGACCATGACACTCCCACAAACATGCTTGACTGTAGGCAAGACACGCTTGTCTTTGTACTCCTCATCTGGTTGCCGCCACACACGCTTGACACCATCTGAACCAAATAAGTTTATCTTGGTCTCATCAGACCACAGGACATGGTTCCAGTAATCCATGTCCTTAGTCTGCTTGTCTTCAGCAAACTGTTTGCGGGCTTTCTTGTGCATCATCTTTAGAAGAGGCTTCCTTCTGGGACGACGGCTATGCAGACCAATTTGATGCAGTGTGCTGCGTATGGTCTGAGCATTGACAGGCTGACCCCCCACCCCTTCACCCTCTGCAGCAATGCTGGCAGCACTCATATGTCTATTTCCCAAACACAACCTCTGGCTATGATGCTGAGCACGTGCACTCAACTTCTTTTGTCGACCATGGCGAGGCCTGTTCTGAATGGAACCTGTCCTGTTAAACCGCTGTATGGTCTTGGCCACCGTGCTGCAGCTCAGTTTCAGGGTCTTGGCAATCTTCTTATAGCCTACGCCATCTTTATGTAGATCAACTATTCTTTTTTTCAGATCCTCAGAGAGTTCTTGGCCATGAGGTGGAAGGGGGGGGGGGGGGGGGAGGGGGGGGGGGAGGAAGAAAGGGGGGGGGGGGGGGGGGGGGAGGGGGGGGGGGGGGGGGGGGGGTAGGGGGGGGGGGGGGGGGGGGGGGGGGGGGGGGGGGGGGGGGGGGGGGGGGGGGGGGGGGGGGGGGGGGGGGGGGGGTGGGGGGGGGGGGGGGGGGGGGGGGGGGGGGGGGGGGGGGGGGGGGGGGGGGGGGGGGTGGGGGGGGGGGGGGGGGGGGGGGGGGGGGGGGGGGGGGGGGATGTGAACTATACACAAGTTACCATTATGAGAGAGTGAGAGTGATAACACCAGATTTAACACACCTGCTCCCCATTCACACTGAGACCTTGTAACACTAATGAGTCACATGACACCGGGGATAGAAAATGGCTAATTGGGCCCAATTTTGGACATTTTCACTTAGGGGTGTATTCAATTTTTGTGGCCAGCGGTTTAGACATTATGGCTGTGTGTTGAGTTATTTTGAGGGGACAGCAAATCTATACTGTTATACAAGCTTTACACTCCCTACTTTACATTGTAGCAAAGTGTCATTTCTTCATTGTTGTCACATGAAAAGATATAATAAAATATTTACAAAAATGTGAGGGTTGTACTCACTTCTGTGAGAACTGTGTGTGTGGGTGTGTGTGTGTGTGTGTGTGTGGCGGTTATATATAGATATATATATATATATTCTTATACACACACATATCTATGCATACATACTACAGACATACATACCCATACACACACACAACACACCCACGCCCACACACCCACACAAAGAAAAACAATAAATAGCATAGGAAAAATATTAAATCTAGAGTTACAAAAAAAAAAAAAAAAAAAGATAAATATAAAGTAGAATTAAAATAGAATAGAAAGTGCTGGAGTTAGAGGGTCAAATAAAGGTGGAACAGATGTGTTTTAAGTCGTTTCTTGAAGATGGCTAAGGACTCAGCTGCTCTGAGTTGGGCAGGTCATTCCACCAGGAATTACAGTTAATGTAAAAGTCTATGAAAGTGATTTTGTGCCCCTTTGAGATGGCACAATAATACACCGATCACTTGCAGAACGCAAGGTTCTAGAAGGCACATAACTCTGAAGTAATAAATTTAGTTAAAGGGGTGCAGAGCCAATGGTGGTTTTATAGGCAAACATTAATGCCTTGAATTTAATGTGAGCAGCTACTGGTAGCCAGTGCAAATTGATGAACAGAGGTGTGATATCCATTCTTTTCGGCTCATTAAAGATTAATCATATTCTCTAATAATAATTAATTTTTTCAACATTTGTTTTTTTTTAATGCAAAATGTAAAAATTATTTTAACAAAAGTAAACCTCAAATAACTTATTAAAATGATTTAAAAAATCCATGTCATGACACCCTTTAATAATTGTGTTAATTATGAAAATGAAGTGGTGTCACATCTGAGTGTATGTGTGCCCATTCCTAGATGCATATGGCTGGATGCAGTTTGTTTACTTTAGCAATAGACAATATTTGCCTATGCTTAAAGTTCAAAATAATAAATGGGGAAATAAAAGTCAGATAGCGGATCATAAAGATAAAGTGTTGATAAACGCTGATAGCGTTGTTGAGCATTTGATAACACTAAAGAATGAAATGTAAATGGTATTTTTATTATTTTAGACACAAAAGTAATTTGTAATTGTACCTACATCTGTTTACTTAAGCTTATATAACGATATCATTAATTGGATACTCATTAGCTGGTCTGTGTCAACAGCTTGATGCAAACTCCTTTTTTTTCAGTTGGGCTTACTCGGAAGCTCTCACGCAACAGGAAGGAGCAGGGGAAATTCATTCATTATAATTTTTTGTAGATGCTATTAAGCTAAATACCTTTTTTCTTTTTAACCTTTTTTTCTTTTTTTTGTTTGTTTTTTGCAAATACCATTTACACTTCCTTCCAATGCTGTGACAATTCCCTTATTCCAACAAAAGCCACAGTAAATACAAATGCAGGGCTTACCACTGTAAACATGTACAAAGCAAAGGACACTGTTTATTTATCCAAATGACAAGACTTTTGTTTCTCTAAAGGTGTGTTATGTATCATTTGTATCATACTTGTTTCTGCAAGTATTTTATTGTTTACTGGCCTACGTCAGAAACTCAAGTAGGGAAATGATTCATAAGATGAATTTTGGCCCATTGGCTAAAGGTCTCTTGCAGTTTCCCTGACAGACTGTTTTCTAGTGCAAAAGCTTCATCCCTGTTCTGGTATAGGGGTGGGCGAAATGGCAAAAATATATCACGATTTTTGTAAAAAATAAAGAAAATGTCACTACTTTATCACGACTCTTTGCCATGTTGGTTTTACTATTTTGCAAGTTGTCCGAGCATTGCAGCCAAACTGATTTCCCTATTATAAAGACAAAGCATTTCAAGGTAACAAAATATAAAAAAAAAAGAATGGCGGATTTTTTGGCTAAGGTGGGCAAAGATAAAAATCTTTGCCATTATTTTAGCTTTGCTATTAAAAAATAAGAACAAAGATACATGTTACAAATACACATAATATACAAATAAAACGGTGCTTTATTTTCAGGTACAGTATTCAGCAGGAGCATTCAAGAAATTGAATGAACAAATATAAAATTAAACACTATAATTATTATTATTATTATATAAAGAAAGCAACTGTATTAAAGTGATTTAGTCAAGAGCAGTGAGTGATTTTTTTCTCTGTGTTTTGTTGTTTTATTAATATTGAAGGAATAGTTCACCGAAAATGAAAATTCTGCTGTCTGTCAATTCTGTAGTTGTTTCATAGTGTTTTATTTTTTTATACCATCATTTACTCAATTTTAAACCTTAATGAGTTTCTTTCTTCTGCTGAACACAAAAAAAATATATTTTGAAGAATCTTGGTAACCAAACAGTTTCTGGTCCCCATTGACTTCCATAGCATTTTCCCCTACTATGGGAAAGTCAATGGGGACCAGCAACTGTTTGGTTACCCACGTTTTTCAAAATATATTTTGTGTTCAGCACAATAAATAAATAAATACAGTTTTGGCACAACATGTGAGTGAGTAAATAACAACAAATTAAATTTTTGGGTGAACTATCCCTTAAACAGTTGGCAGTATGTTTAGTACTGTCCCTTTAAGACCTGCATGCATCTAATATACAGGCACATATCCGACTTTCTCTCAACTGTTTACTTTCATTTTAGACATGACCAACTTATTACCAACAGTCTATATGTAAACTTTGTGTGTTTTGACAGTATAAGCGCAAAAGCTAACTTAGTCCAGTAATCAGGAGCTGTTTGACAGGGTTTTTAGTGTGCGCGCTTCGGGTGCATGCGCTCAGAAAAAGTGCACGTCAGAAGAGTGCGTGAATGAAATGTTTAACCGGCAAGGCTTTAAAGCACATGCAAATAATGTACTTTTGTGACTGCGAATAAGTGCAGTGTCCTGTAAGAGTAACTCTATCGCTGAGTTAACACTGATGTGAATGTATGTCGTGTTGTACAGTATATTGAGACGGAGGCGTGAGAACTGCAACTGATAGAATGTGCTCTGTAGCACGATACAACGATATTTCTTCAAAAGCAGATCATGGAGATTTTTTTCGTCCACGATCAAAAATCGTCATATAGCACACTAGGGCTGAAACGAGTCCTCGAATACCTCAAGTAACTTGAATACAAAAAATCATAGAGGCAAAGGCTTCGTTTAGTCCATTTACTGCAACTACACACGGAACACCGTGTTTCCCCACGGATCATTATTACTGACGCACAACCAGATAAACGCTGGACCAGACCATAGACTGTATAAAAACAGGGACCAGCCTTTAAAAAAAAGCTCTGGACATATTTAAGAACTGTAAATCAATATGGTGGCTATTTATAATGTCCCTACGTTAGCTATGTTTTATGAAAGACTAAATGCCATTGCGCTTAAAAATACCATAGAAAGAAAGTTAGTCAATATCACACAAGAGTGCCAGTTTTCACCTCTAAAAAATCAGCATGATTACAAATGTGAAACTGATTTTATGCAACAGTTCAATAAACAAAAAGTTAATATAAAGATACTTACGTTTTAGACACCATATTTCCTGTTTTTGCTTTATTTGCCAACAAAATAATTCCAAACACAGCCACAGCGGTGTTTTGCGTCTCTGAGCAACATGACACTGTTTTGTTCCTGAATGATTCAACCGTTTAAATGATTTGGTTCAGTCGAAATGACTCACTTCTTAACAGTGACTTGCTGCCACCTGCTGGCAGTTTTTCATTTTTAAAGTATCTTAATATCTGTAGTCACTTTTTTGTTTAAAATAATATTATTTATGCATTTGTAACTGCAGGTTAAATGCATTCATGTCCCTCTGTGTGGGAAATTCATCCCATGCAGCTTCTGTGTTTCCTTTGCATTGCAAAGATGAATTTTGTTGATACTGATTTCATTTGCTTGGTAACAGCCCAGATGTCTTATTCTTATTCACTGATTAATGTAAGAATTTGACTCAAAAGATGATGCACACTTTTAGAAAAAAAGACTTTATAAAGGTAAAAATGCCCATAAAATGTAAAAATCAATTTAAACTTATTGGAACAGATTAATTTCTATCACTGCTGTGAACTGTCTTGCACACAGAATATGAAGGATATCAAAAACAAGTTTTACACACACACACACACACGAGCACCATTGACTTATAGGGACATTTAAGAGGGTTTATTCTCCAAATAACTCTAATTTCATGTTGCAGAAAAAATGTGTTTAAAAATTGTGTATGGTCTCTTGTTCTTGTTCAAAGTTACCTTCCTGTCCACTGATTTTTTGCCTCTCACAAAAGCCACAAAGCCTTCCAAGAAGACAGTAAAGGCTTATGTCATGCTTGAGCTTTAGTTAGGCTGAAACTTGAAAGTTAATTTGCATGACATGAATGCAGTGTTTAGGTATTATTATTATTATTTTGATTTGTGCCTTAGTTTTAGTTTGTACTGCTTACCTTTTTTAAAGTAATGTGAAATAGATTTTTGTATTTTTATTTTTTTATTGATATATTTGTATTTGCATTTTGAATGCAATTTGGCAATTAAATACATTAAATGGGTTTAGTTTTCACGGTTATTAATGTATGCAATTTCAGCAATAAAAATGTAAATTTTTCTAATAAGAAAACAAATTAGTTGTTTATTTTAAGAGATCTATCTTATTACATCTTGTATATTTAGTATTGCTCTTTAATAAAGAAAAATAACTTCTTATCCGATTAATCGATGGAATAACCTGCAGAATACTCTATTACTAAAATAATCGATAGCTACAGCCCTATCGCACACCCCAATTCTGGTACCTGAACTACATTTCTCTTGAAGTTCAGATTTTTTTGTTGTTGTTGATTTATAGTCTCTACATCCATTATCTGACGGACGTGCTTAGTGGCTTCTTCCAGGTTGTCCATTGATTATGTAAATGAGGCGTCTGACTGGGGGGAATTTAAAACAAAAAAAAACTTTCACAGCACTACAAGAGCAGGCAAACAAGTGAACCACTTTAACCTCTGCCGCCCTCAGTCTTCTGGTTATGTAACTGACATTCTTGCCTGGTCTCCTAGTGAATCCACCACTGTGACTAGAGCAGTGGGAGTGTGTGAGGGTGAAATGTATTATTCATGTGAGCAACAGGGAAGGTCCCGTCACTCTTCTAAACCTACAATCCTGCCCTGCATGGGGTGATTATGACCTAATAGACCTCCTAGAACGAGGCCCCACAAGCAGCCTTGTGTTTTTGTTTCCTCTGCTGGAATGGTGCAATGGTGAAAAAGATCCCCTGGAAATTTGGGAATGTCTTGTTTGTCGTGTGTGTGTTTCGTTGTTGCTGTATGTGTGTGTGATGTGTATGTGTGTGTGTGTGTGTGTGTTTTTTTAATAACACTTGCATGTTCTTATCACACCAATACAAACATACAGTGGGTACGGAAAGTATTCAGACCCCCTTACATTTTTCATTCTTTGTTATATCGCAGCCATTTGCTAAAATCATTTAAGTTATTTTTTTTTCCTCATTAATGTACACACAGCACCCCATATTGACAGAAAAACACAGAATTGTTGACATTTTTGCAGATTTATTAAAAAAGAAAAACTGAAATATCACATGGTCCTAAGTATTCAGACCCTTTGCTCAGTATTTAGTAGAAGCACCCTTTTGATCTAATACAGCCATGAGTCTTTTTGAGAAAGATGCAACGTTTTCACACCTGGATTTGGGGATCCTCTGCCATTCCTCCTTGCAGATCCTCTCCAGTTCTGTCAGGTTGGATGGTAAACGTTGGTGGACAGCCTTTTTAGGTCTCTCCAGAGATGCTCAATTGGGTTTAAGTCAGGCTCTGGCTGGGCCATTCAAGAACATTCACAGAGTTGTTGTGAAGCCACTCCTTCGTTATTTAGCTGTGTGCTTAGGGTCATTGTCATGTTGGAAGGTAAACCTTCCTCCTAGTCTGAGGTCCTGATCACTCTGGAGAAGGTTTTTGTCCAGGATATCCCTTGTACTTGGCCGCATTCATCTTTCCCACGATTGCAACCAGTCATCCTGTCCCTGCAGCTGAAAAACACCCCCACAGCATGATGCTGCCACCACCATGCTTCACTGTTGGGACTGTATTGACAGGTGATGAGCAGTGCCTGGTTTTCTCCATACATGCCGCTTAGAATTAAGGCCAAAAGTTCTATCTTGGTCTCATCAGACCAGAGTCTTATTTCTCACCATCTTGGAGTCCTTCAGGTGTTTTTCAGCAAACTCCATGAGAGGCTTCCGTCGGGCCACTCTGCTATAAAGTCCCGACTGGTGGAGGGCTGCAGTGATTGTTGATTTTCTACAACTTTCTCCCATCTCCCGGTTGCATCTCTGGAGCTCAGCCACAGTGTTCTTTGGGTTCTTCTTTACCTCTCTCACCAAGGCTCTCTCTCCCCCGATAGCTCAGTTTGGCGGACGGCCAGCTCTAGGAAGGGTTCTGGTTGTCCCAAACGTCTTCCCTTTAAGGATTATGGAGGCCACTGTGCTCTTAGGAACTTTAAGTGCAGCAGAATTTTTTTTTGTAACCTTGTCCAGATCTGTGCCTTGCCACAATTCTTTTTCTGAGCTCTTCAGGCAGTTCCTTTGATTCTCATGATTCTCATTTGCTCTGACATTCACTGTGAGCTGTAAGGTCTTATATAGACAGGTGTGTGACTTTCCTAATCAAGTCCAATCAGTATAATCAAACACAGCTGGACTCAAATGAAGGTGTAGAACCATCTCAAGGATGATCAGAAGAAATTATCACCTGAGTTAAATATATGAGTGTCACAGCAAAGGGTCTGAATACTTAGGATCATGTGATATTTCAGTTTTTCTTTTAATAAATCTGCAAAAGTTCAACAATTCTGTGTTTTTCTGTCATATGGGGTGCTGTGTGTACATTAATGAGGAAAAAAATTAACTTAATGATTTTAGCAAAGCTGCAATATAACAAAGAGTGAAAAATTTAAGGGGGTCTGAATACTTTCCGTACCCACTGTATATCACAACTGAGCAGTGTTTTCAACCACAATTTGATGTTTCAGACAAATACATGCATACAAAACATGTATAGTTTGTAAAAATACACAAGTAAAAAAAAAAAAAAAAAAACTTTCAAACCTTGTTTTCTCGTCCAACATGTATTGTGTATGTAAGTATAAATTTTTCAAATTACTATATTCTCTTCCCAGTCCACCAGTTTCTCGGTTTCACGTATTTTGGTAGAAATGAATAAATTTGCATGTTGTAAATCTGAGAGATTCCCTGTTTGTGATGCATTGTAAACTAACGGTGCCTATAACTCAATTAAATAACAATCATATTAAAGGCTTTAAAAACACAATTTTTACTTGCCCTGTCAACATTTACATTGGCCCTGCCACAAAGTGCTTACTATTATTTTTGTATAAAATGATTGTTTTTGACCCATTATATTCTAATAAAGCTTATTTTGACGACTAACATTTTAGTTACCAGTTAAATTTCACAATTCTCAACCATTTTGATATCACAACAAAAACTACTAGCCTAACAAACCCATCAGAGGTTATATTTTATTCACTGGTCTGAGGAAGTTCAACCTGCCACAGTGCTAGGGTTGGGTACCGAAACCCGGTACCAATATGGCTATGTACATACCTATGTAACCGGTATGTACTAGAACCGAATCCCAACGCAGATTTTGATGCCTCATTTCGGTGCCATGCCTGAGCGATCGATTTAAATATTTGTCCTCTGGTTCTCCGAAACGGACGTAAGAAAAATCATCGCAGCACCGCACGTGAAAAATAATTTCCCGACTAAGAAAATGCACGTGAACTCAAGTCAGAAATGCCTAATAATACAAATCCAACACATCTTTGTAGTAACGAGAGTGTCCATGTCATTTTCACATTCCGACTTAAAAGCACAACTCAGGAAATGAGAGCATTCGAGGAAATGCAGTAATGCGTGAATGCAGTAATTACACTTGCTCTGATGGCAGAAGGGTAGCCTTCCGTTAACTATGTTAAACATGCTTAAATTAAAATGCCTAAAGCTAAACCTCCCTTGTATTCACATTTCTAAACCTGTTGTCCAACAAAAGAGAAAATTATAACCTTTTTACTCCACAACACAGGTCAAATGCTTCCTTTTGTGATCTGATGAGGCTTCTTGTCACAGAATGAGCCAGAAAATATGTTCCATATGCTACTTTAAAAAGAATACATCGATTAGCAATAGATTATGAATTAGGGTGACCCATACGTCCTCTTTTCTCCGGAAAAAGGGGGAACTTATTATTTTTTTAATAAGTATTTGTTCAGGCACCATTTAGGCACCGGAACCGTTTTAAAAGTATCGATTTGGCACCGGTATCGAAAAAACCCCTAAACAATACCTAACCCCAGCCACGGTGCTGTTTTGCGTCTCTGAGTAACAGGACGCTGTTTTGTTCCTGAGTGAATCAACTGTTTAAATGATTTGGTTCAATCCCAATGACTCCCTTAACAGTGACTTGCTGCCACCTACTGGCGGTTTTAATTTAACATTTAAAGTATCTTTTCGTTTTTTAAATAATTGTAAATATCAGTTTTCAATGTTTTATGTTTAATATATCAAAACATTATGTATGAATTTGTAACTGCAGATTAAAGTATTCCATGTCCCTCAGAGCTGCATTAAACAGTGTGTAAAATGCATCTAAATGCCACTTCTAATCAGTGGTGTAAGTATTTAAGTATATTTTGGGAGTATCTGTACTTTACTTGAGTTTTTATATTTCAGCCAACTTTTACTTTTACTCTACTACATTTCCTAATTAAAATGTATACTTTTACTCTGAAACATTTCCCCAAAGCATATTCGTTACTTACTACAAAATAGTCAAAAGAACACGGACTGCAGGAAAACAGGTTACGAATCGGTGGTCTGGCGTTTGCAAGTTAGGCTCATGTGCAAACAAGTGCGCACACAACAGCAGATGATTCATTTTCCACTCAAGTAGAGTCTGGGGTGTGCGATACAGCATCGTCTGCAATAATATGGTAAGAGTTGTTGTAATGCTGTGCGATCGGACATTATCAAGTAAGCTATATCACCAAATCACACACACAGTGCATGCAGGTTGATTTATTAGTCTATTAAAACTCAAAATTCCAGACATTCTAAATTGTAGACTGCAAATATGCTTCTGTATGCTTTTTATATTTATAAAATGTAATATAGTTAACTTAATATATATCACACAAAGAATACCATTGTTCTGCAGATATCAGCATGAACATATTTAATAATCATTTTATACAAGTTCAGTAGAGCAATAAGTGACTTGCATTTTAGACATAATAATGCTTGTTTTTCCTCAATTTTGCTAACGAAAATAGTTCCACAGGCATGTGGTTCTTAATTTCTTTTTATTAATTCACCATTTGTAAACTGATGTTTACTGTTCATTTTTTAGAAATATCAATAGCATTTGTATTAAAACTATATTCACTGAATGTAATAAAAAAAATCGAGAATCGAATCGAGAGTTTGCGAATCGAATCAAATTGGGACATCTGAATCGATACCCAGCCCTACTTTTGACTCATCCATTTTCTTAAAAGTGGTTTAAAGGCAGAAATGTAAAGTTTATCATTTTATAAAACTTTTTGTTTTTGTGAAAACTTGTATCTGAATGTAAATTATGCTTTTTACAGTAATTTTACAGTTTAATTTGGTACTATAGACATTGCCCTACCCCGCTCATATGGTATTAATTTGATTTGTGCAGGTCTTAAAAATCCTGCAGAACCCCTGTCTTTAAACTGTTGCCATTTGGTTGATGCTACAGAGCACTAAGGCACCAGAACAGCCAAACACAAGCACAAAGATTATTTTCTTCAGGCCATCTACTTAATGAACAGTTAAATGTCCCCATTGTGCAATAGTCATGTGCAATAGACAACAGTATTTGTACTTATATTTATTTGGCATACCTTACCTCTTATTCACATTCCCTTGCAATTGTATATAATGAACCTTTATATACATATATTGTCAATTTTGTTTTGAAGAGCTGATTTTCTCTTTAGGGCTTTTCGCAACTCTGGAACCTTTTCATAGTACCAGAACTAATTGTGGAACTACCCACTTTTTGGCGTTTTCGCACCGCCGGAACTGGGTGTCCTTTTTCGAGAACCAAATTAGCTCCTACTCCGGAGCAGGGTCTGACCAGCACAACTGGTACTAATCGTGACGTAAGTAGACATTGATTGGCCAAACGCGTACGAAAACGCCCTCACCCGCCATGATTTAAAACGCCGTGTAAACATACTGTAAACATTGTGTCAACTTATTTCACAAGTATGGAGGACAGTGATAGATGGACGGACGGACAGACGCTGAAGTGCAGGCACTTGTAGCAAATGTAGCACTGCCAGCTGTCGTTGGAGATTCTTAGTCCTCCTTTCCGTTCTTTCAATCGCTTTACGTATACGTCGACTTTCCATGTCCATTATTGTGAAACCCGCGAGACACAACAAAAGCACAGCTCCGATCACAGCGTCCTCCATCCTCCTGTTGTTAATGTTGTTCTTCTTTGTTTCAGTTGTTGAACGCCGCGCACAAATGACGACGCTGTCGACCAGCTTACGTCACTTCTTAGTACACACTGTCGGTGCGAATGCAACCCTTTAAATGGTACTGGGAAATAGTTTGCGCAAAATCGTCCCAGTACTTTAGTACTGTACATTTAGTTCTGGAACTAAAGCGGTGAGAAAGGCCCTATTGTCCTTTTGTGGGGTTAACTTTAAAGACAGACAACAGCTGGTAAATGTGGCTGTGGTCACTTTAAGGCATAATGCATGAATCCAGTATGATACCCATCTGATTTCTTGTTCACTGAAGACATAACGGACTGTTTTTGAGGATTCTCGTCAAGATGGTATTTTGACAATTTTGTGTGTATTTGTCTAAGTGCAAGAAGACGCAATTCTGGGCTTGCATGCTATCTGAGAAGCGGCTTTGTGTTCTCACTACATGCACAGAAAATGGTGCACAAGTACTGAATTGAATTCTTTCTCGTCGTCTTGCACTGGAATGGTTTAAAATCACTTTAAATGTTCAAACTGGCATATAGTTTAAAAACACATGCAGATGGAAACTTTCATGTCAATGTAGCAGTGGCCTGATCAGGGATGAGTTTCCCAAAAGCAACTATGTTCGCAAGTTCTGTCATTACTAATAGAGTTCAATGGAACTAACAAACATAGTTAGCTAACAATGTTTTTGGGAACCGCACCCTTGTCCGGTGACGAATCCATCAACTGTCCTGAGGATCTTTCATGGTTACACTGGCTCAACGGGCAGTCCTTATTGTCAAACCCTTATGTTTCACAATCGGAATATCATATTTCACTATTTAGTTAAGCAATTAGTTATATAAATATGAGTGTGTGCGTGTGTATAAAGACAATCATTTTCAACCCTCTTTCTGACTCTCTGTCTGAAATGATCCATTTTAATTGTGGGTCCTTTAAGGATTAGTCAGTAAATGACCATTGTTATGACTGGCTACATTGCATAGGAAACAGCATCAACACACCCTCACCATTGCACACGAGTATGTGTTTTGAAAACATTATTTACATACAAAGCATTATGAAATAATTTACTTAAGGCATGTGATGCAGCTGCAGCTGCTGTCAGATCCAATACAGCTGGCTGCTTAATCTTTCAACAAAGGTTATTTTTTTTTCATGGTGAACTCTCCATTACACTGCACTTTATTTACACAACAAAATGCTCAGAACAAACATAAAATCACAAAATAAGCCATCTACTTGTTCCTTCTTCTGAAGTCTATACAGAGACGCAAAAGAGCAGTTTAAACTGGATGCATCAAAGCAAACGTTCTTTACTCTTCCATTTGTCTTCTGTCCAAGGAAATATGAATGTGATATATTCTAGGGTGCTCTGAATGATACTATGGATCGCTATTGGCCGATAATCTCTTTGGGAAGTTTGATCGGCGGTCTCTATAAAGGCTGATCTCATAAACCGGTCTCAATCTGATGACGCGCCTGTCGTGAGAGGTTTGGCATGACATGCAGCGGCACCATCTCAATCTCTGTCCGGTGCAGGTAAAATAATTATAATGTTTTAGGTGAGGTACAATTCATAATTCTTTATTAAATAACTAAAAGTAATTTTAAAACGTTCTGTGAAATGTAATTTCACAAACAGTGTGAGTGAATCACTGCGTGCTCTCTCTCTCAATCCCTCTCGAAATGAGGCAGATGGCTTCAAATCACCACATCGCATCTGCACTATAAGCGAGCTGCACACAGCACAGTTGACAGGAATTATCACTTGCACAATCAAGGCAGCGTCGCATCCTCACTAAAGTTTATAATTTGCTCATGCACACTCGAAGCACACATACGTATAACATTCACCTCGTGCCTGTGCTGTTGTACGTGGACCGCCCGAGTGGTCAAAAAAATTGGGCTGAATGCGGATGGCCGAAGTGTACTTTGGGTTTAAGGCCTCACAAAATCAGAATTGGGCTGTGTGTAAGCTATTGTGCAACAGTTGCCCCATTGTAAAAACAAAAATGTTTTAACCTTAAACATTTAGGTGAGATAATTATATATTTTGGAAAAATGTCTAAAAAATTCCCCCACTCCCCCCACAAGAGTCACCTAAGAGGAGAATTCTTCCCATTTTCAAAAATGAAATTCAGGCCCTGAATGAAAGTCTGTAAAAATCCTGATTGAAGTATCAGTATAAATAATTCTACATGTTAAAAAGAAGGCTTCAAAAAGATCAGTATCGGTGATCGTGTCAGCAGGTATTGGTTCCTGTGATCGTCAATCGGGGATTGGCTTCAAAAATCCTGATTGGAGCACCCTTAATACATTCTAAAACAGCATTTTACCTAAACTCACAATGGTGGCCCAGATAGAATATTGTAAACTTACGTGTGAAAGGATTAAAATGTGTGTTTCAGTACACTGGTCTTTCTTGAGGACCAGATGGTAAAGCTTTATGATTCGTTGATCTGTTTTTGTCCTTAAGAGCGCAGACTTGCCCATAGACACTTAATCTCCCATGCCTGTCACAGGTTTAAAACTACATTGCCTACATTGCTATTACAGTCTCAGTTGTAAAGATAGTCACTAAATGCAGCTATCAGACTTGACATCATCGTGCAGCTCTTCTTCAGGGCTCAACAATTTTTTTTCCCCACAAGTATTGTTTTCCTGTCATTTTGTTTGTCTGTTCTGGGAACGTTTTCCTATAGGCCCTGAGAATTTTTTTGTTCTTTATAAATATGTGTCTTAGAGCTAGGCAGTACATTGAATATTAGCGATATCACTATTTTTGCTGATGATATAAAATTGGGGAATACTCAGGGCTCTGTGCTTGCTTTTCTTTTTAGGAGCACTTGTGCTCTTTAAAAAATTTAGGAGCATGTTCAAAATTTTAGGAGCACCTTCTAAAAAATTATCCAAAATTTTATCAAAAAGTAGCCTTCAATTATGAGGTGATATTTGACTCCTCTAACTTGTATGTCATCTTTTGTCAAATTCTTTTAAAAAAAATTATATATTATAAACTTTTAAAACATTGATACAATAAAATGAACACAAGAACAAGTAGAATAAGAAATAATAATTTACCAATCAGTATTATCAAAATTAATTTGTAGAGGTGGCACAGAAGAACACAAAAGTGGGTTGTAGTTACATTTTCAGACATTTAATGAGGCTCCGAGGTGGCATGAGTGCAATTAAATCCATAAATTCATGATGAGATTGTTTTAAATAAAATTTTGAATATAGAAATATTAAACGATTTAAATAACTGAAAAGATACTTTAAAATTAAACAATCACAACACATATCAGCAGGTGTGGCAAGTCACTGATTTTTCACTGAATCATTCATCAATTGATTAATTCAAAAAAAAAAAAAAAACGCTGATTCATTCAGGAATGAAGCAAGTGACTGTCTTTATGAATGGGAATTCAGGAATCACTAGGCGCGTTTCCATTACCCTTCAAATTGTGCAAATTGAAATTGCGAATTGAAAATATGCCTAATGGAAACGCGTCAATTTTGCAAAAATGGCCATATATCGCAAAAAAGTTTTTACGCTAGCTTGAGGTGTTTTTTCAGGCAATGCGAAAAATGAATAATTCGCAAAACTGCAATGGAAATGTTTTTTTCGCATTTACAGGTCACATGGCGTAGCCTTCATATGATCATTCTTCAATGTACTATAACCTCCAAGAAACACCACATACGTAGCCTCTCTCCAGTATAAGGGCTTTCCTACCATTAATGCTTAGACAATTTACACTGCACATGTCTGCGGTTCAGTGTGGCTCTGATACGGCCACTGAAGCTTATTGCGGCCACTCAATGCTTGTGCTTATTCTATCCGCGCCACGCACATTCTGAAGTGGCTCCTCTGTGGCCAATGCTTCTGTAAGATGCATACGCCTCCTTTGCATACATATAGCCAAATCCTACCAAATCGCATTGCATGACTTCTCGCGAGAGGCAGAAAGTTACGGTGTAGTCGCCTAACATTGGTTACTGGAAATGCCGTCATTTCGCAATACTTTTTAATCCATTAATACTATCGCCAAGTTTTCAGTAACCTCTCACTGCAGAACAAAGATCCAGGGGGCGGGGTTGGATCCACATCTAGGGGGTGGAGATGGGTAGGTT
The DNA here is from genome assembly GCA_018155175.1 of Sinocyclocheilus anophthalmus. Taxonomy (NCBI): domain Eukaryota; kingdom Metazoa; phylum Chordata; class Actinopteri; order Cypriniformes; family Cyprinidae; genus Sinocyclocheilus; species Sinocyclocheilus anophthalmus. The sequence goes on from JADLZN010007035.1 coordinate 20,420, forward strand.
TAGGGGTGGAGATGGGTGGGTTTAGGGATCGGGGTGGAGACGGGTAGGTTTAGGTATATGTAAGGTGGGAGGAGTTGGATCTGGATCCAACCTCACCCCCTGGATCTTGTGTTCTGCAGCGAGGACCATCTCAAGTTTTGTGCAAATCTGTAATGGAAACGCACCTACTGACTCACTAGATTCGTTTAAAACCCCTCATTCATTCATAAACGAAACACCGCTGTGTTTGAATGGAGATGCGCGGTGTCTTTGTTTTAAACTATTTTCGACGACGAAATGGAGCAAAAATAGTGTTATAGTCAGACAATGTAAGTCACTTAATATTAACTTGTTTATTGAATTGTATTAAATCAGTATCACATTTACAAACTCCCTTACAAATCATTTAAATCTGTCACTCATCTTAGCTCATCGCGAAGTCACATTTATAATCAACGAAGCTCTCCACACTGCGCAATGAATCTCTTATTTACACCCTGTCTACACTTTGCTTATGAAAGGATTCGTGAGATATGTCTGTGATACATTACTCAATGCAGCAAAAATACGTAGAAACCTTTGAAACTCCCCTGAGCGCAATCACAATATGATGATGATCGGGTCAGTCGCACTGGTGCTCCTAAACATTAGTTCATAGTCGCACTGTAGAGCCCTGATACTGTGTATACGGCGATAATGTTAAGTTTAGCGTATGGAATTTCTATACTTCTGTGTGTTGACCTTTATCACTCTTTTATGTATTAAACATAATGTGCTAAATATAGACAACTTCATTTTAATGAAAAATAACAATTGAAAAAATATATTATAATCTATGACAAAAATACTATTATAAGCTAGATTAGTGGATAATTCACCAGCAAAAGATACGCTAGAGAAATCATAGGTGCACAATTTTTTTATAAAATCTAGACATTTAGTGAAAACATTTAGTGGGGAACAAATAAAAGTTAAGTGTAGGACTAATTCTGGTAAAATGTTACACATTGCTGTAAAATACATTCATGAAAACAAATAAATATATTTATATAAATATAAATTTATATAAATATATTTACATCTATTTATATATAAATAAATATATACTATAAAATGGAAAGACATTTCTTTTAAATGTATAGCGCCGTAATGAAGGCAGCAACATATGATGGGGCAGAACAAGTCTATTAATAATCTTTTACTGCGCAAAAGTATTATAAATCTTGCATTAATTATAAATTATAAATATGCATTAAATCTGTGCGACAGTTTATTGAGCCTTTTCTTTTAACAGTTTTAGATTTAAATTACTGTGCGCTCTTGAAGAGAGTCTCATCGTCTTGACTGTAGTAACCGAATGCGATAAGCAGCTTGAATGGAGGATGACAGACTGCCGCAACGGAGAAAAGAGTTTATGTGAACTTGGTATTGGTCTCGTTTGACCGATACCCGATCTGGCAGAAAATGCCAGTATCGGAGCCGATACCGATACTGAGCATTGGATCGATGCATCCCTATTGAAGACCGTAAGCACGTGGGGTGCATCCACTCAAAGCGCTGGAGTTTTCATTCAATGCACTTTACTGACTGTTCTACATGTTTGTGAAGCCTTTTATTATCAATGTGTAAGCATGATGTAAATAAGGTATTTAATGTGCAGTGTAGTCGACTTAAAGGCAGTGTTCACACTTATTAAAATGAACCTCATTAGCAGAGCAGTTGCATTCCCTTTTTGCTTGCAGACTGTTTGTGAACTGAATTGAAACATCATTGTCTAGCCCTGCTCTTAGCTCGCAGTGACATTGTTGCCTTCAGGTGCAGCAGGGGGGATTTGGAGTTCAGAACAGGGGGAGGGAGTATGTCGCCAGTTGAAGCTTCCTTCAGCAAAGCCTCTGTAAACGGCTTACTATCCAACAGCTGCACATTCAATTAAGAGGGAGCATTTTAGAAAGGGGATAAACACACATACTCTTTTAGTGTGGTCTCTGTGGAGATGCATGCACCTGTTTACAATGTTGTGAATGTGTCTCTCCTACTGTCTACTACTGCTGCTTTCCACCATAATTGTAAATGAAAAGTAACCTGCATTATTGCCCTATTAACTGTATACTACAGATGGAAAACAAATGTAAGCTAACTTGGTAATTCCAGGAAACTGATGGGAATTTACCAAATGTAAAATTTCCAGTTTTAAATAAGTGGATATCTTGTTTTACAAAAACTGGCATATATTGACATCAATTTAAAAAATCCATGTGCTTCAGCACAAATGCACACAAGATCACATTCTCCCTCATCATTAGACAGAACTGTTAGACAAAGACTAAATTATTAGATCGAAATATTAAAGTAAATATGAAATATGTGAATAAAATATAAATATGTATATGAAAAAAAGTAAATATTTGTATATTAATATTTTTTTAATAAACATTATAATACCATTTCATATATTTTTGGCATTCAGCAAATACACATTTAAATCTCTTTACAAAAAGTCTTTGAATATTGAAGGTTTCCACAACACTGCAAACTTGCCAAATCCAACCTTTGAGGTGTTAATTTGTATCCTGCATAAAAATATGTATAAAACCGTATGCAAAGTAACATAGAACTTTATTTTATTTCAGAAAGAGTTTTTTTTCTATTCATTTTGTTGGACTTGTTCACTATTATATTCATGTGCAAGTTCAGGGTTTTGATACTTGAAAGTTTCATGGTTCAAGGTACTTTAAAATGTGCACTGTGTATGTGTATGCTCTAGGGATGTAACGATTAACTGCGAGCCGGTTGGAAATCGATAATATGTGACGATTCAAATCGGTTGAGATGCTAAACAAATTGCGATTCATTTAGGGGTAGGAGTTTATAAGAATCCATGTCTGAGGGGAACTGATTGTCTTTAGAAAAGTTTATGTGGTATTTTGTCTTTTCATCTTGCCTCTGTATAATGCATATTAAAGTTCATAAGTGCATCGCTGCTTTGTTTACAGCAGAAACCAAGGAAACGCTTTAAGCGCCACCTGCTGGAGAGAGCGAATCTGCGTCTCATTCAGCTGAGCTTTCATGCAGATATTTTTTATGTATAGTTTCACAATACTGAAGTCAAACCATTCTGTTTTTGCTTCAAATTTCGAACTTATACAATCTAATTTAGATTAAAAACTGATCATGTTGCATGTATGCTGCATCTTTGTTTGGAACATTAAAATTAAGATTAAAATGCAGTGGTTGCCTCTAATTTTTAAATGGAAAGAGCACAGACAAAGCTTACTTATTTATTTGATTTGGGGCTTTTTTCTTATTTGGGCTGTTTTAAATAATTTCAATTTAGTTTTGTTATTTACATTTACATTATATTTACATTTGTTCATTTAGCAGACGCTTTTATCCAAAGTGACTAACAAATAAGGACAATAGAAGCAATCAAAACCAACAAAAGAGCAATAATATGCATGTGCTATATTAGTATATTATTATAGTATAATATATAAATTTCACAAAGAAATGTGCAGCATTATGTCCAAGCAATAATAAAAGGACACATTTATTATAATTGTCTTAAATCTCATTTTGTTAAAAAAGAAATTGTATTGTGAAATCAGTATCGTGAATCGCATTGTATCGTGTGTTGAGTGAATCGTTACATCCCTAGTATGCTCCTGTAATAAAAGTTCAGAAAGATGTGATGCATTGTTTTTGTTAATATAAATAATTTACAGTCTCTTGTACAGGGTGTGATCAAGTATTTTCCATTTGTCTAGTTTTTAATAAGAAAACAAAATCACAATAAATGAAATAAAAATCGTCCATCCATAAAAAAAAAAGTGTCTCACACGGCTCAGGGGGGTGAACAAAGTCCTCCTGTAGAGAATCGATGCATTTTTGAAAGAAAAATATCCATATTCAAAACGTCATACTCACTTTAATCTAGCTTGCGCCAACAGTTGTACACGGAAGCAGCTCTGGGCTGATGATGTATGAGTTCAGTGTTGCGCATGCGCCTGTGAGTCTCGTGAAAACCAACATTTGTTTACAGGAGCAAAGGAAGCAAAGTTTCCTTACTTTAGCAAAGAAAAACCAGTCTCCTCTTGGCTTATATCGAAATCCTCTGACATTCTTCTTTAAAAAACCTCGTTTTGTACTTATAATTGTGAATATTTTTAAATAACCCGACGGATTCGTCTGAGAGAAGAAAGTATATACACTAGGATGCCTCGTGGGGTGAGTAAACGCCTAATTTCATTTTTGGGTTAACTAAACATTTAATACAGTCCAAAGTGCCTTCATGGCTACCTTTTGTAAGGATAACTTGCAAATATATTTTTAAATTCCGGGCCGTGCCACAGAGGTGTGGCCCAGTGGCTCGAGCCACTGCCCCTCCTGCCATAATCAGCGCAAAAAGGTGCCCCTCTCACCAACCCCCCACCTCTACCCCAGCTCAAAGCGTTCTGTTCCCGCTCCACTAAGATCCACTGATTCCGCTAAATACGCTCCGTTGTTTTCCCGCCCGCCTCGCATCATTCACAATTGTGTGCCCAGAGATGTCTTATGAGAGGGTCTGATAGTATTACTATGGAGAAGGCGTAGAACGGTAACTTGGAAACACGTGGCATTAAACAATTACAATGTGCGTCATTGAATTTCAGTCAGAGTTGTGCGGCACTCAGTCGCCGTTTACGGATCCCATAGAAATGAATGAAAGTGCCGTAAGCTGAATTCCACCTGGCACAAAAATTCAGTGACTTCTCTTATAAAACAGCATTTTTTTCATAGTAAACTTTAAAATAGTTCAATCCAAAAGTATTGATTTAGTGTAAAACATGTTGAAGATTAACAGATAGGCTGTCGATTCATTAAATGATAAGCCGTATGATGAGAGGGAGAGCGAAGGGAGACTACTAAAGGCAGTTCAACATTGCAAACATTCAAAGCTCCAGCAAGCCAGCAGGTAAATCATCATATAGAATATTTAGCAGTTTGTCACATTTTAATTATTCTAATTAAGTATATTTCCCATTATAATCACTTGTCTTAGTTGATACTAGTAATCTATAACACATCATATATTATTAAAACCATATTAATAGTAGGCCTTTAAATAGTTAAAAAAGAATATAAATGTTCTAAATGTGTTGTTTATTAGTATATAATATAGAGTTATGGGTATAATAATTTAATAACGTCTTAATACTCCACTGAAGATGGGGCAGAAGCAGGCTCAGAGGTGGGGAGAGCCACTTCTTGTATCAAACCTCTACCATACAGTCTGAAATATACGTGGGTGCGTATTCTCTTTTAAATGTATATTTTCACAAGGGAATCATTTGTAGTAACAAGCTCCCCCACCTTTAGTGCCCCTCAAAATGTATTTGCACGGCCCGGCTAAATCTAAAGTGTAACAAGACCACAGATGCCATTATCAAATGTTCTGGTCTTGCCAGATATACCATGTCCGCTGTTGCTATTTCGTCATACAAGCCTCTCGCCTGTTTGTAAATGTTATGCTTTTTGTTCTTTGGGTCATAAAAAATCCTCGATCTACACAGCTATAGAATCAAGATGGGCAAAAAATTATATGCATCTTCATAGTTTGTTAAAAAAAATATTTATAGAGGTCATATGATGCTATTTTAAAGATCATAATTTTGTGTATTTGGTGTAACAGAATATGTTGAAATGATTTAACGTTCAAAAAAAACACATTATTTTTAAAATAATGTACATTATTGTAGGTCCTCTATGCCCTGCCTCTCTCAAACATGTTGTTTTCAACAAAGCCCCTTCCTTTGACAAGCGCAGTCTGCTCTGATTGGCCAGCTGACCCAGTGCATTGTGATTGGCAGAACACCACAAAGCACGCGTCGGAAATGTAACACCCCTTACCATAATCGCTAGTTTCAGCTTTCAAAGTAAATATCAAGACGTTAATAATGTCGTTAGTTTTACCATCAGTTCAAGCCAAAAGGGCAACAGAGTCGCATGACAGACACAATGATGATGCAGTACACAAGCCGCGGTTAAGACAGCTGACGTGCTATGATTTCTGACAGGCAGTTCACTCTCCTGTGATGTGACTCTGTTCCCCTTACTCACACACACACACGACGCGTTACTCTGCGCTGCGCAAAACTCTGCATTTGAACAGACAATAGCAAATACTTAAACTAATAACAAAAACAGTAGCTGATTCAGAAGTGCCAGATTGTCATAGCAAAGTCGGAATTTACCCTTTTTTTTATTTTTAGAAATAGCTTTGTGCACAGCCAGCCTTGTACTTTTCTAGGTTCAAAAAAATGTCGTCCATAAAATGTGTTGCACAAATTCGAACATCTGGGTTGTGCTGTTCTGTTGTAAATAAATCTTAACCAATGATTCCTAATTGCATCTACTTCCGGAAGGCCAAATAAAGTGCTTTTGCTTTCGTACTGAAATGCACTGCGTCTCCCTGACATGGCTGCTTCAACACTACTGCTGTTCCTGAAACCACGCCTTCTTTCTTTGCATGCACATTTGGGCGGCATTATGCTAATATTTCCACATAGTGACGTAGACATGTGGGGGCGTGTTAGAACGAGCCGTTTTATTAGGCGTGGTTGACTCTTAACTATTATAAAGAATATCTCTTTGGATTTGAGACTTTAGTCTTTGCAACTTAAAAAGATCTTCTTTATGCACCAAGAACTTGTAACACTCCAAAGAGAAAGAAAATCTTGAAATCACATCATATGACCCCTTTAAAACTTGGGAACCATTTATAAATCATATGTGACCCGTGCTGGCAAAGTGAGTCAGAATGTGCACATTCTAATTTTGAGCTACAGGCAAGAGAAGTGAAAAATGTAAAGAAAAAATATATAGATTAGATCTAGCAAAGACAAAAAAATATAGTTTATATTCTAGAATCCTTTATTTAGTACAGGGATCTCCAACCCTGGTTCTGGTGAGATACAATTTTGCAGACCTGCTCCAACACACCTGCTTGTAATTATCAAGTAACCCTGAACACCTTGATTAGCTGGTTCACATTTGTTTGAATTAGGGTTGCAAAGAAGCAGAGAATTTCAGATACATTTCCAATAACTTTTTTGGAAACTTCTCAGGATTTTTTGAAAATTCTAGGAAATTTTGGAAAGTTTCTTAGATATTTACTGGATATTTTCCGCCCTTCTACAACCCTATTTTGAATTAGATTGGAGATGAAAATCTGCTGGGTGGGAGATCTCCAGGAGCAGTGTTGAAGACCCCTTGTTTAGAGGCATTCGGCCATATCAGCCTGTCAGATGCTGTGTATCATAAACTGTTCATATCCGATCATTTTATGACATATCTGCATTGGTTTCTATGGCAACAGCATTGTGTTGGTTTTCCTATGCTGAAAACAGCAACAGCGTTTGCAATACAGATGTTATCTTACAACAAAACAATATATTGCTGCTGCTCTGAATTTTATGAGTCAGTGGCAGAAACATAGAAAGTTGGAGTGCATGGAATTATTCCGTGCTGCTGTTTTCTGCTGGTCTCAAAATTCAAAGTAGTGCATGTAAATTGTATTTTTCCGCTCGACTCAAATTTTGCATTAGCACAGCATTCAGCATGTTTTCTACAAGCACTTACAGATGTGCAAAAGTAACAAAGGCTAAATCTATGCAAAATCATACTGTTTTTTATTTTTTTGAGAAATGTGATTTGAATAGGAATACCTATGAATATAGCTTGAAATGGATTTGTAAAAATCATATTTCATGTCATTTTTATTTATTCATTCATTTATTCCTGTTCACATTTGCTAAATATGATCAGATTCTAATTGACTGTTCTCAAAGAGCTTGATTGACAGGTGATCTGACCAATCAGAACGTGGATATTATGTGCCGCCGCTGCTATCCGCCATCTTGCCTGACATCTATGGCCGGTCTCCATCAAATCATGTTATTAAAAAGGGGTAAAAAGCTGACTAATTAAAAACTTTTTTCAATATAACTAAATATAGCTAAATATGTGAGGAGGGTTACAGTTACGGCAATGAGCTAAGGAATTCCTTTAAAGTAGGGCTGTCAGTTTAACGCGTTAACTTAATTAGTTATGAAAAAATAACGCGACTAAAATATTTTAATGTGGTTAACGCACTGGCCCCAGACTTGTACGTCATCTTACATTTCATACAGTTGACTGTTGACAAATATGATGCAGGGCAACAACTCCATAAACGAAGTTATGCCCTAAAATTCAAGATATTGGGACAAAAAAAATGCCCCTGTATGAGTTTTTATCTCATATTTATATCATACGATATCACATGAGCAGCGAGAGCAATATCACATGAGTGCTGTTTTTGTCACGAAGAACACAAGTGCAAATGTGATTTTATACAACAGTTCAGTAAACAAGAAGTTTATATTGTGTTATATTTTAAACACAATATTGTGTTTTTGTTCAATATTGCCAACAAAAATATTACCTATAAAGCCGCAGCAGAACTGTTGTGCGTCTGTGAGCAACACAGCGGTGTTTAGTTTCTGAATGAATCCGCGTTTTGAACGAATCGTGTGAGATGAACCAAGATCAAAGGCCATTCATTAAAGAGAGCATTTACTTATTCTGAATAAATCAGCAAGTTTGAAAGAATCACTCATAAAGACTAGTTACCACACTAGGCATGGGCCGGTTTGATAACCTTAAGCAAAAATATCACGGTATCACGGTTTTGTTGTTACAGCTCTAAAATGTGTTATTTTTAAATGACTGGGTAAAAAAACAAAAAAAAAATGTTTCCGCTGAACACAATATATTTTGTTTTTGAGAAACATACAGAATATTAGGAACAGTAGAATGTTTATTTTTTCTTTGATTTGTTTCCTAAAAAGAAGAAAAATATAGACTGCCATCTTTATTTAACCATAAATATGTAATTATTTAATTTTAGTTATTTACATAATATACATATCATTTATATCATTTAGTTATATAATTTCACATACACAATTTGATTTAATAATAACCCAATTTGAAACAAAAACAATGTTCTGACTAGCTTTGTGAAATTATACTACATGCCTGAACGAAACAAACAGCAGATGCTCCGAATGAGATGCAGATTCACTCTCTGACAACAGGTGGCGCTTATGGAACAGCAGATAAAGTGTTTCCGTGCTTGGTAACCGCTGTAAAAAAAAGCAGAACTGCGCTGAAACACTGCTTTAATATGAACTATACAGAGACCAGATTAAAAAAAAATACCACGTAAACTTTTCTGAAGACAGTCAGTTCCCCTCAAAAACACATTCATATAAACCCCCAAATAAATATTGAGGATTTTCTTCCAATAGTACATCATGAACAGTGAGTGATCTGCCTGCTACAGTATTTTCTCCTCATTGTGTCCGTCTTCAGCATCTCTGGCCTCTGTTAACGGGCGTTTACAGACTTCATATTTACACATAAATGGACAATAGTGAAATAAATTACATTTTGGAAAATGATTGCATTTCAATGCAGTTTGTGCAAGTCCAGAACAGAGAAGAGTTGCTTGCAATAAGACAAAAAACGTCCGGTTGCCGATTGCGTAAGTTCCAGGGGAAGCTCCTTAGTTCGGCCATCCTACACAGTACACACATGACTAACCGCTCGCTCGCACCAACAGGAGGGGAGGGTCGTGTTTAAGGCCCGTTCACACCAAGAACAATAACTATAAAGATAAAGATAACGATAGTTCTAAAAATCGTTCTCAATATTAAAGAATACCATAGTTCACACCACAACTATAACGATAAGGATAACAATACAGAGGAACGATATCGCTGTGATCACTTTCAAAACAATTTGTTTTCCAGCTGATGAACGATAAAAACACTGACAGCCAATCAGAATACATCCTGCTGTAACGAGCTCGAGAATTAAAGCGGCAGACGCGCGTGCGCTTAGAATAAAGACGATATCGTTTCGCTGGTGTGGACGCTAATGTATCGTTTTTATATTTATCGTTCTTGGTGTGAACGGGGACTTTATTTTTTTTTTTTTTTTTTTCTTTTTTTCCTCTAACTGCGCTCAACCTGAAGGATTCCTACACTTTCAGTCTTTGATGAGACATGGAAAAACAGCGCATACCGCAGGAACGATATAACAGAAAATATTAGTGGTTTTGAAACCGTGAAAATTTCAAATCGCGGTATACCTTGAAACCAGTAATCGGCCCATGCCTACCACCCATGTGGGAGTTTTAGTGTCTCTGTAGGAGTTCATTTAATTTATTCAAAAATAAATAAAAAACATTAAAGGGATAATTCACCAAAAATAAATTAATTAATAAATAAAGTCTGTCATCATTTACTCACCCTCATGTTGTTTCAAATCTGAATGACTTGCTTGCTTTTGCACAACATAAAAGAAGGTATTTTGAATACTGTTGGTAACTAAGCTGTTTTGGTTACCAGTGACTTTCGTTGCATGAACAAAAAATATTGAGTTGTTTCTCAAATTATCTTCTTTTATGTAAACATTCAACACATTAATAGCTTTAAATTACCTTTTTGGGGTATTTTCTCAGCCAAATTTAGTTTGCAATTAACTAGATTAATTAATCGCAGCACCCTGTAATTATTTAGATAAAAAATTTTAATCGATTGTCAGCCCTAATTTAAAGTACTTGTTTTTTGTGTACCAGAAAACCTTTCATGTCCGGTGCTATATGTATAGCTTGCAGCACTTAAGTTAAAATACTGAGTGTTAAATAATAAAATAATATGTTAAAACGTGTGCTCTTATCATTCTGTGGACAAAATCCCATGAACTTCGCCCCGAATGGGAGCTGTATATGCACATGTGCGCTCATCTGTTTTCAATGCAGCTAACCTCACGTCGCTTCATGTCATCTTCCAGCCCGTAAACTAGGACAGGTCCTTTGCTGCAAAAAGACTAACTATGGTGCCATGTGCTTTTATTTAAACTATTTTCATAGGTTTCACATTTTATTGTTGGCTCGGAAAATGTAAATGCGCACACCCAAAAGCTGTATCCCTTTAGCATTAACCACAAATCAGACAGGAGAGTAGATTAACTTCGGTGGACTTAAGCTTGAACAGTTGTGTGTTCCGCGGTTGAAATAAAATACATTCTGATGTTTATTCATGTTAAGTTTACCTTACATAATCACTGAAAAGACGTCAATTCACGTGTTTGAACTGAGGCAATACAGTGATCTGTCATGAGTCACGACACATTAAAGAGACACAAAATGGTATATGTTGAATTTCTTTTTTTAAAATGACAAAATTTGAAAGCTGAGAGTCCTGAGACCTTGTTTCATACCAGAAGTAACCTGCTCTGTCTTCTCTGTCAGTGTGTTGTCAGTTTCCTCTTTGCTCTGCGATGTATTTTTCACTGCGTGAGAACATGAGTATAGTGTGAGAGCGTTGTTTGTCAGGGATAGCAAGGAGCAGGTTTCTTATAGTATGAAAAAAGGTCTTACTTCAATTTTTTTTTTTTGTAGTTGTTTTTTATCATACAAAATAGGATAGCCATTGTGGCTCTTAATGTGTTTGACGATCACTGTAGCACCTCAATTCAAGCGGCACGTGAACCGATTGTCTTACACGAAATAAACATGAATGAACATTTGAATGTGTTTTATTTTAACTGCAGAAAGACGTCAATATACACAATTTTGTCAAATTTAAGTCCACCTAAATCTAGGCTACTCTGCTGTCTGATTTATTTGCCAGACAAGATGGCAGATTTGGCATTATGATTGGTCAGATCAGGCTCTTTGCGAAGAGTCAATTGGATATGCACAAAAATCAGATTTGGACTGACAGTCTGAACAAGGCTTAATGCACCTTGTAAGGTCTTGGGGAAATATAAAGCTTATTGTCATAAGCATAACAGTGAAAACTGATTCCTTATTTTCTGATAATGTCCACTAGGGGAAGAATGTACAGTGGGGAAAAAATCAGAGATAGTTATCTTAAACAAGTATATCACTTATCTAATCTCCCCTCTTTCTGCTATATTTTGTTTTGTTTAAGGCAGGCACACACAGACGAATGGACAGCTAAAGCTCATCTCTTAGATAGCCAATTAAATTCTCTACATTTCTTGCTCATTGTCTCATGCTTTTACTCAGTCTGAGTGTATGCACATGTTTGTGCTGGTGGACAGTAGACTAGACATTTCAGTTTTAGGTGAGCAGGTTTTAGTAGCAGAAGATGCTGTTGTCCTCTGAGACAGCAATCTATTGTGCTACAGGGCCCTGGAGTTCTGAGTTTCTTTGAGGGCCGCTCCGGAATCAGCCAAATTGTTATTTTGAATAGTCTGTCTTGTAAGGCAGCACATTTTCCATGTTTAAACCTGAGTTATTACCAAAGACTATAGAATATCCAAGACGTGTCACTTGTATGGTTTTGAATGGGGAACAATGCAACGCTCAATATGGCCACTCAATCGCCTTCTGCCTTCTGAATGAAAGAGCCAATCGCATCAGCTGCCGTTAGAAGTCCTGGATGCTATAGAAACGGTCTGTGTTTTGAGACTGCGCATGCGCACTGACTGATCTAGCCTGAGAAATAAGCTTTTTATAATGTTATTTGAGCAATACATACAACATTTATGACACAGTTGTGAGATTTCTTTGGTGATTTCAAATATGAAATTTAATCGTAAGCTTATAGTGAGCAGTTTTGGAGAATTTGATGTTTCCCATTCAAAGAGATTGGCACTTGCGTGACATGGTTTGCCTTAAAGGGACTTTGGTATTACTTAACTAAAAATCTGAATTCAACAGCCTCTGCAGCATCAGATACAAGTAATTCATATGGTCTGTAATAGTGGCCCTGTTTTCGACCCATCATGTCCTGTTTATTTTACATTAGCTGTTACATGACCGTCAACCAGAGAGTGAAATAGCTGGTGTAAATAGTGTGAGTGGGAGATCAGCTCTTGTTCCTGCTGTGAATTATTCAGCTCCATTCAGCTGAACATGCAATTCACCTCCTAAACTCTCACAGCCTGCTAAATGCTTCCGTGTGCTCAGGCCAGTGTGAGCCTGCTATTGTAACTCCATTTTGATTTTCTTTTTATTTAAGGAGATTTAAAAGATAATTTCTGCATTTTACATGCTTATATAAATTTACATATACATATTTGACTTTTGTGATAGTTGAACCTTGATTTGTTTTGACATGCAACCTTTCAATAGATGTATAGAAACAATGTATAGTGTAATAATTAGGGCTGGGTTTTGACACAAATTTCACGATTCGATTCTCATTCACAAGCTTGCGATTCGATTCAATTACCAATTCGATTCGATTCTATATAGATTATATATCAGGTACAGTACTTGGCAATTTTTCTCAAGGAAAAAAAAATCTCTCAACTAATGCTGTAAAATATACATGGGAGTCATTTGGTACTATAATATTGAAGGTTAAAATTGACTGATTTGTAAGCTATACAACTGCTTAAATTACACTTAATGAAGTTTTTTAAATAAAGTTACAATTACGTAATAATATTTCTACTTCAATTCTTTTTTTTTTTAAATATAAACATTTAAATTGTGAATGTCATAAAAAAATTTATGAATTTATTCAAACATAAATTAAAACATTAAAGAACAGTAAAAATTATAATGTATATGTTATATAGTGCATATATTTAGCAAAATGCCCCTCTCTACAGTTTATTTTTCTAGCTGACTAATGAGTTTATGGTCACCGAATATGTTTTTTCTAAGGTAAATGTGACGTTACATGACATTGTTTACAAGCCATTATTGACATCTTTGTGTGGCTGAAACACTGATTGAGCGATTACATGAGACAGGATACGGATTGTAAAGTTGTACTTTTTCATATTAAAAGTACCAAAGCACAACGCTTATTGCGATTTATTGGATGGGAAGTGCCCTTCAATGTTCCGTCCGTTAATTGAAAACAGGCTAGACTAATCGATTCTTGGGATTTACTGTAAGAATCGATATCGTTCCATAAAAATGAGAATCGATTAAAATCGAGAAATCGAGGTGTTGCTTGGTGTGGATGGAAAAGAGGGGGATGACTGTGGGGCTTTGAATAGGAGATTTTTGTCTGTCGTCTTTCATGATTAACATTGGTAGCAGGGGATTGCTGTTGGAAACTACAAGGTTCCACCTCAGTTTAATTAAAATGTGGATGTGCATTACTGAACTGGAAATAAAGAAACAAGCTTTCAAAATGGCTGTCACTTTATCGCTAACAGGAGAGCAAAAGATGACGCTCTAGAAATATCCACAGGTGATTTGAACAAGGATGACGGTAGGCCTGTCGCGATAATTAAATAACTGTCTAATCGCGATTATTTGATCTAATCGCGATTATTTGATTATTGTGCTTTTTATACGGCACAAGGGGGAGTCATACACCAAAAGAAACCGAAGAGCACCAGTTTGCTTTACAAATTTATACAGGGCTCCAGACTCATTCTTCCCACTGGTCGCTCTTTTGCAACTAACTTTCTCAGCTGGTCGCACGAGCACATGATTTGGTCACAATATTTTTTTAATTTTTGTTGCGCTACAATATGGTATTATTCAATGCATGCTGATGAACTTTTATCATAGTTTATAGATATGGAAACGAAAGTGGTTAACATTCCACCAGTTCTTTTTCATTAGTAGTATTTGTGATTTGAATTTTGTGAATGGAAGTTCTTTTGCTGTGTTAAGCCGCGGGCTTCAGATGCTTTCACTTTCGAATTCGCGATCTTGTTGTCACTGTTTTGCTTGCATACATCTACACACCTTTAATTTTTTTAAGACTAAAACTAGGGCTGCACGATAAATCGCATGCGATATTTATTTAATGCGCATCTTGTCAGAAAGCCGGTTCTGTAATCAGCGGTAAATCTCCATCACCTGCGTGCTTTCACATTGAGCAGCATTAACTACACACAGCCGTTGCTCACTGACGAGCTGCGCAAAAAATTGAGTGAATATGAACGTGGTTTTGCGCAACTCGTCAGTGAACAACGGCTCTGTGTAGTTAATGCTGCTCAATGTGAAAGCCCGCAGGTGATAGAGATTTACCGCTGATTACAGAAATGATTACAGATTGCTTTAAGATGCGACATTAAATATCGCCATGGGCGATTAGCGTTGCAGCTAACTAAAACAAAAGATGGATTCTTTGTTATTCTTAATTAAAAAGCACAACAACAATAAATCAGCAAGATACAATGACAAACTAGCTTACAAAACGGACATGCTGTATTATATACCGACTAATAAATTATAGAACGTTTAGCAAACACTAAGGAATCAAATAAATGAATAAATAAAAGAGAGCCTCCATAGCTTAACGTGAGGTAAACAGCAAATATAACAAGCTTTTTAAAACAAAAAGAAAAGTAAAACTAACGGGGACAGTGCTTGCATGTTTTTTTTTCCCCACAAGAATACCAGCATGTTCACCTTCTCTGGTTTAAGAAGTGGTCTTTTATTTACTTAAGCTTGAAACCATCCATCGTTTCCTCAATATGCACGTCATTTTTGCTGCTCGCACCTTCGCGCTCGTGCTGACGCGGCGAGTATACTCTCTAAGTGCTGTTTCGTTATGCTTTCAGTTTCGTTTGCCGTTTCTCATATGCAACAGAAATGGCAGCGCTTATGAGTTGACCAACGTGGTGGTCGCGCCAGTGCGACCGCACACAAAATTTAGTCGCACAGGCAGAAAAAAAATGGTCGCAGTCTGGAGCCCTGCTATATCACCTGAAGCCATTCCATATCTTAATGTGAGGGACAGAATTTAGGTTTACATAAACTCATCTTCCTTCTGCTGCAGCTGTCAGTCATTCTCCGCTCAGCTTTCAAACAGCACGTCACGTTCAGTTATGACAGTCAGCACGGTAAAACTCTCTCTCCAAGATGATATATTCACATAATACTTTAAGTTTAAGGAAGGAAGGGATTATCACAAACAGAAAGATTATTAGAAGCCTTTCTTTTTCTCATGATGTCTTATCATGATTTATGATCTTATATTCATGAATGTATTTTGTAAGAATACAAATAGTTAACAGAATAAACATGTTTAAATTGTATAATGTGCACCAAAGATTTTTTTTTTTTTCAAGATATTGTTTTTGCTGCTAAATTATACATTCAGCTAGTTTAATTTCATATCTTATATATTTATATTCAAATGTAGTTTTTCTCTGTAATGAGGAAGTGAGTATTTAATGGATTATGTTTAACAAAGGGTTTAAAAGAGTGACCATAAGTTCCACAAACACGGTATTGATATTCTGTAGTGGTGTAGAAAAAAAATAGCACTGGTTTTGGATCGGTATTGGCCAATTCTTAGAATTTGGAATACTCCATAGCTGTGTCTCATTTAGAAGGCTGCACCCTCCGGAGGTCGAATCCTCTGGAGGTCGCATCCTCTGTAGGATGCATATACAAGTGTCCTCAACCTAAAATTAAACGAGACGGCCTTCGTAGGACAGGCGGAAAAGGAAACCGGAAGTATCACGTTGCTATGCCAACACATTTAGAGCATCGTTGCGCTCTCACACTACTTAAATGAAGGAAAATTATTTCTAAATTTGGAAAGTAATTTTAAAAAAAAATGGTTTTGATTTGTTTTGTTCAATGTTTGAGGAGCTGCAGCATACATACAGCAGGCATCTATTAGAGAAAAAAAGGAGGAGGTTATTAAAAACAAAGTTTATCCGTTTTTACCGAGGCGAATTAAGGTAAATTGTAAACACCACATCTGCGCTTGTGCTGTGTACATCTGCCGGCACCGGCATTTTATAAATTAACGACGGTTGTTCACGGCGACGCAAAGAATTGTGGGTTATCTGTAGCAGCGAAGGATACACCTCATGCATCCTCCGAATTCCTGTGAAAGAAGGTCGCATTCGAAGGTCGCATTCGGAGTGTCCTACTTGCTTTTCTGAAATGAGACAGCCTCGATGACGTATGCAGCCTTCGAATGCGACCTCCGGAGGGCGCAGCCTTCTAAATGAGACACAGCTCATATAATCGTACACTGCAAAATAATAACTCAAAAAGATTAAAAGATAACATCATAATTATTTGCTGAACCCTTAAATTAATGACAATTATATAATGAAAGCCATAAAAACAGACAATTAATCATGACAACGTCATAATCGCCAAAGCCCCACAATAGACAACTTAATCGCAACGGTGACTATTTTTAGACAATTAATCGTCAGTCAAATTTCATAATTGTGACAGCCCTAGATGACGGTGTGAAAACAATTCTTGACATTTGAGTCAAGAAAATTATTTTGCAAAACCAACATGTTCCAGAAAAATGAGAAAAAAAAAGGACCAGTTGAGGCTGAACAATCTACCATGGATGCCTGCACCATCACTGATGGTCTGCCCTCGTGCACATATCAGATTTTCTTACTTATTGTATTTTAAACCCTGTCTGTCATGGATAGATTTCTCAAAAAAAATATCCCAGACCTCCCCACAAGCAAATCCTTTGCATCCAATTTGCAAGGACCTGGGCTTTGTGGATGTCTAATTTTTTTCACCCCCTGAGCATGGAGTTTAGTTTCTTTTCGTCACCCCATAGGTGTCGCACAAGAATAGATTTTTTGGATTTACTCCAAGGACCTCACTGGACAGCATATTTGACAGTTGTATTGGGAACATAATCGTTTCAAAAGATGCTTGTGATTCCCTAACTGTTAATTTGAAAGGTTTTGGACAAACTGGACATTGGAGATTTAATTCTACCATTTTGAAGGATTACAATTTCACATCTTACCCCAGAAATGGGTTTAGGCACTTTTTTTAAATATAATTGAAAAATCTACAGATGACCCTAACGCTCAACCGTTTTGTAGGATGGTTGCACTTTTTCACATTTTTTTATTTTGTGTATATTTCACGGTCTAGATTTATTATTTCAAGCACATAGTATTAATTCCTATGATTTAACTAAAACAAAGAAACAAATTAGTAAAAGGCAGCCATGATTTAACTAAAACAATTGAATTAAAACATGCTTGTGAGTTGATCTCTTTTTTCCTGCATGTTGTGGGAATTACAGGTGTTATCAGATGTGTGTGAAGTGTCTGCAGGGTGACAAAGAACATGAGTGGACAGATTGTATGATTTAGTTTTACTTTGGGTGGGGGGGGGGCATGACAATGTAGGGTTGTTTCGATTCCAATGTGATTAAATAATAATATCAAACATTTATCATGTGTCTCTTTATTGCAAATAATTTATTGGAGCTGAATACCGTGTACAAAAATCAACAGGCTACATAAAAACTGGACTCTTTAAGAGCTGTTTGTTTGCAAAATAGAACTGCATGATTCTGGATAAATTTAGTTTTTTTCCCCCCAATGGAAGTTGTGGTCTGATGAAAAATCATTAGACAACGAAACAAAATCACATGTAATTTATGAATAAATGATTCAATGACTCACTCAAGATGTACTTGTTTCATTACTGGATGAATCAGCGTTCTTGAATGAATCTCTTGTATGATTCAAAGACAAATACATTTTAACAGCCCCTTTTCGCCACCTACTGGCATAACAATGTAATCAGATACATCTTCATTTGAAGTGTCAAAGTACTTTCAAAAAAAAAAAGGGGGGTTTTTTTGTTTTTTTGTAAAAAATGATTTACTCTATTTCAATCGCTACCGTACACATCAGAGTTTATATCTGAACTATAAACTTTTATCCCAGTACTTTTGTGATTTGAATGTTTGTAACACAGAAATAATGATACTGTGTGGCTGAAAAGACTGTGAAGCTGTTTCATTCATGACAGACAGCTGCTCTCTTTAGGTCAATGGCAGCGCGAACGCAAATTGTGATCGTACACTGCACGGACGAACCAAGTGATCACAACATTGATCGCACACGTCAAAGGTTGAGGAATGAAACAGTCGAATCATTGTAATTTAGGAATAGAATCACATTGGTGTTTGAATCGTGTTCGCGAACTTTAACGATCTTTTAAATTAAAGTGCTTTGCATTGTTGGTGGTGACACCTCTCTTGCAACATGTTTAGCTATCACAGATATTATACTTAGCTTTTTTGGCTTCTGATCGCAAATGTAGCCAAACTTTGGAGTGCTTAGATTAGCGAGCAAGGTCCTGCCAGATCGCTATGTCCGGTCCTCACAGATGAAGAAAAAAAAAAGGAATCGATAGGCGGTATCGAAATTTTAATTTGACAAGTATCCGATTCCTGACCTTAAGTATCCGATTCTGGAATCGGAATCGATTTTCGATTCCCAACCCTAATGACATGTACTAAATTAATACTTACCCATATGTGATAAAGCCAGTTTTTTTGTGCATGAAATGCATAGCAAGGCAGTTAAGGAACGATGTCTGTATTCATGGTATATTATGTGATGCATCCTAGAGCTTTCATTAGAAATTAATGACAGTGGGGATGAGAGGGTAGAAAGGAAGACCAAGCTGCGGTATATGGCGAACAGAGCCACTGAAAACTCTGCTGTAACTCAATCCCAGCAGGACGGCTCATTGGATCACCTTTCTCTTTTGTGCATGTTTGTATGAGGTGGAGAGAATGATAGATACTAACATTTTATTGTCAGCACAATTAATCAGGAAGAAAAGGTATTTAAAAAAAAAATACTGTTGCTACAATATAACAAACCATGAGAAGTATGGATTAGGACTGTTAATTAAACAAAATAAAAGCATACTAGTAACATGGCATATTGTGGTGATTAGTAAATGTGTGTGTGTGTATATTTAATTATTTTAAGATCCTGATTGGCTGAGAGAGTCTTCCAGGAGTGTGATATTTCACGAGTGTCAGTATACTAATCAGTCTTAATTGGTCAGTAATCAGTGTAAAATTAAAATGAACAATCAGGATAATTTATAATATATATATTTTTTTATTCTTGTGTACAGATTAATGTGCGTGTGACTACTATGGATGCGGAGCTGGAATTTGCCATCCAACCCAACACCACTGGCAAACAGCTCTTTGATCAGGTAAGTGTCTACATTTAAATACCACTGTTTTGAGTTTAATACTAATTTACCAGCCAGGACAGTATATTTGTTTAATAGAATATTTTGACTGGACCAAGGGGTTACCCCCCCAATAGGGGGGGGAGTCAGGAATGATACCAATACAATACTGATTGCCTCTATGAAGTTGTTTTTCCCTAATATTTAACCATGACTATAGCATTCCACATTACAGTAAATTGACGAGCTTCAATTTTAAATTTATTAATACTTTAAAAAAATAACAGTCTAAGATTATAAGTGAAACGTCTGAAACGAATCTTCCCACTAGAAACCCAGCAGAAATGTATACAGAGAAATGTAGTGGGAAACAGACCTAGTATCAAAACACTAAATTAAATATGGCATGAGCAACTACCGTACTAACAGCTATACAAAAGCGTATTGTGGTTAGTGATTTCCCACCCCTTTTTTTGATTTATTTATTTATTTATTTTATCGCCTTTTTGGTAACTTCATGACTCAACTGACCATGACATCGCATGCTCGTAGTTTCATTCGCGATTTGATTTGAAATGATACAGGCTACAGCGCGTGCCGGCACCTTTGTGCGTGCAATTGAAGAGCACGCGTGCAACGGAGCACGCAAAGCCAGTACCGTTTGCCGATCATTGGACTTGCGCCTGGCGCTGAAGTGGAGCACGCGTCTGAAACGTCTCCAGTTTGATGTGGTCGTAAAGATGTTCTGCGTCTAAATAAATGCACTTCGTCAAGAGAAAGAAGTGAAAGAAGAAGAGTTGTGAGTGGGGTGGCCAACCCTTGCCCCGCCCCTTCGTTAATTGCGTTAAATATTTTTAACGAGTTAAATTGAAAATAGTAATCGCCTGCGTTAACGAGTTAATTTTGACAGCACTATTTGAAATACAGCAATATTTATGCGCTCAAATTTCAGAGCTTCACAACACTTACTGAGCTGAACTGAACCAACACTAAACTGGCTGCAGCCGAATAATGACACGATTGTCCTTCTACAGCTGCCTCATTTTTTAATTTTGCGTTATTAATTCTGCTATTTTCCTTTTTAATTAAAAAAAAAAGCTTTGAAATAATTTGTATTGTATAAAGCGCTATTAGAAATAAAGTTTACTTAAAGGGTTAATTACTCAACCTCATGTCATTCCAAAACCCAGTGATAAAGACCCCGGTCGGTCTTCGGAACACAATTTAAGATATTTTTGATGCATTCTGAGGGCTCTCTGGCCCTCCCATAGACAGCAATGTAATTACCACGATCAATGTCCAGAAACGTAGCAAGGAGATCGGTAAAATAATCCATGTGACATCAGGGCTTCAACCGTAATTTTATGAAGCTACGAGAATACTTTTTGTATGCAAACAAAACAAAAATAACGACTTTATTCATCACCACATTTATCCACACCACACGGATACGTTGTTTCCATTCAAATCAAAGCGTAAATATACATAGAAAACATATCCATGTGGCACAGCTGACACAGAACAACATACGCTGTTTGCGTTCAGTGGATACTCTCCAAAATGGTGCTACGGTGACGCAGAGGAGACAAATTGTTGAATAAAGTCGTTATTTTTGTTTTCTTTGCATACAAAAAGTATTCTCGTAGTTTCGTAAAATTGCGGTTGAACCCCTGATGTCACATGGATTATTTTACAGATCTCCTTGTTACGTTTCTGGACGTTGATCGTGTTACTTACATTGGTGTCTATGGGAGGGACAGAGAGCTCTCCGTATGCATCAAAGGTATCTTAATTTGTGTTCCGAAGACGAACGGAGGTCTTATAGGTTTGGAACGACATGAGGGTGAGTAATTAATGACAAAATTTTCATTTTTGGGTTGAGTAACCCTTTAACCTGACTGAGGGTCTTGCGCATTGTGCACTTCAGCCTCCCAGAGGGGAGTTTATTTAACTTGTGCTTTGAATGGGTTTTGAGGGGGAAAAAATGGCCTCACCTCAAAAAGCTTCCTGACCTTATTGACTGATGTGAACAGGGCTTTCTGAATAGACCTTTCCCACCATACGTATGGTGAATGATTGTTGCCTGTTTAGAGCAGCATTTGGTTCTCACATGTGTTCATTCTTTTATTCTTATTTATCTTCAATTTGAAGAACTAGTATATAATTTAGCATATCTTTAATATTGTGTAGTTTCATTCAGAAATGGTAACTTCGATGTAAAAAAAAGAGTCTATTTCAGCTCTTTCACATTTATGTTGATTGTTGAAAGATTCATTAATTCATGGTCATCCTGCAGGTGGTGAAGACGGTAGGTCTGCGAGAGGTCTGGTTTTTCGGTCTGCAGTACGTGGACAGTAAAGGCTACACAACATGGCTGAAGCTGAATAAAAAGGTAAGGCTTTCCCTCCCACTTTTCCATGTCTCTTGCTAGTAGGGGTGTGTGACATTGACAAAAAATAATATCTCTGTTTTCTGGGATTTTATCGATAACGATAATTAGACGATATATTGCTGTATGTTATTGTGCTGGTACCTTAAGGACCGTCGTGAACTCCTAAAGTTTTTTATATTCTTCATATTCTGTGTGGTGGTCAGTTCACACTGATAGAAATTAATCTTTTTCCAATAAGTTTAAACTAATTTTTACATTTTATGGGCATTTTTACCTTTATAAAGCCATTTTTTCTAAAAGTGTCCATTATGTTTTGAGTCAAATTCTTACATTTAATCAGTGAATTCGAATAATAAGACTTTTGGGCTGTTACCAAGCAAATGAAATCAGTATCAACAAAATTCATCTTTGCAATGCAGAGAACACAGAAGCCGCATCGCAAGTGGCATTTAGATGTTTACACAGTTTCATGCAAAATATGAGTGCATTATCCTGCAATACAATGCATAACTCATTTGTTGAATAAACATAAATGCTAAATACCGATATGTGAAAGTATTTAAAGGAGAAATAGTCTGCTCATTTTACGATATGTAACTATAAGCTACTGGTTGTCCCCAGCATGTGTTGTGAAGTTCAGTTCAAAATACCCACAGGATCATTATTAAACATTTTGAATATGCCTATTTGAGTGGAGGAGAAACATGCGTTTTCGGGCTGTTTCTTTTAAAGCGATAGCGCTGTCCCGCCCTCTTGTCCAGCATAGCGGCGGCCATACAGCTCGGACCTTCTAAAACATTGTTTGGTTCTGATGTTTATAGCGTGAAATCATGCGTTTTAAACCATTATTAGTTTAAAATTCGGTTTCTAGCGCACACAACCCGAGCACACGGACAGAAAGCGGCTGTCAGCATGCGAGTACTAAACTAAGCGGTTTAAGAACTGCTGGGAAATAAATCGCTTGTTTATTTTAGATCAGTGTGGCAGCAGCAATATACATTAAATAAATCAATAAATCCACTGCTCTGTTGTCTCCTCTGGGGCTGGGACTCTAAATAGTGTTCTGTACTCGTCAGTGCAGCCAAAGACAGAACAATTAGCATGTTTTGCTCAAACTTTCGCCGTGGCTGGTACACCGTTGTCGCTTGCGGAATCAAAATGATGGCGCCATGTGTGGAAATTTAGATTAAGGGGCGGTAATATTATAAGGAGATCCCTTTGCCACGTCACCAAGGAAGCAAAATCAGACGCGCTCGTTTTCTCAGACGCTTTCAGAAAAAGCTTACCAAAAAAAGTTACTGGGTTAATCTTTTTCACATTTCCTGGGTTGGTTGATGCACCGGGGACTGATTATAGCACTTAAAAACTGGAAACAAGTCAGATTTTCATGATGGGTCACCTTTAAATAAAAGATACTTTGAATGTGAAATTAAAACAGCCAGTAGGTGACAGCAAGTGACTGACGAATAAGTGAGTCATTGCGACTCTGAACCGGAATCCTGAATGGTTGATCATTCAGGAGAAACACACACAGTTCATGTTGCTCGACGAAAAAGTTGACGTGGATAAATAGCCTATGATACATTCTGCCCCCATGTCGGTAATTTTGTGATCATTTAAACATAGTGAAAAAGGCACGAAAGACCACCTCACGCAGTGCACTAGTCTAGACTTCACGTAAGAAGGCATGCTGATGCATGCGTAGGTGTGTTTTAATGTTTTTTTGCTAAATACTCAGTAAAAATCGCAAGCGTTAAAACAACAATACGATATGATCGCAAGCGATTTTATATTCGCTAGGCCTTGCCGCGATATGCCGGTGCGCGGCTGATTACCGGTGTTACGCCGCAACGGTTACGTCATTGCCACCGCGTCAACGAACCCAACGTGGTTTATTTTTTTATAGTAAAAAAATCGTCTTAGTTCAGTGGTAGAAGAACAGACCCTACAATTAAAAACGAACGCGGCCTGTCAATCAGTTGAACGACAGTTGCACAAGATCAGATTTTTTATCCAGTGCGGAGAGGAGAGTCAAGCTGAGTGACAAGAAGAGTGGGGTGAGACAGATAAGACGATCGCGGATTATTTAGTTTCAAAATGCAAACGCCTGTTTAGCAGTATTTTGGATTTTGAAAAGCTGTTGACTTTTGCCGTTTATCTAAGAAGTTTTTTTTTTAAACATTAGTTTCTTATTTAATTGGTTCCACATTGTTTGATGATTTTTACTTTATTTAAACTTTGTGCCATTTATTTATTTATTGAATCAAGGTAGGGGTCGCGATTTATTTATTTAATATTCTTATAATATATATATAATATATATATATATAAATATATAAAGTCTGCAATAATACGTTCTTGTTGTTGTAACGATGTGCGATTTGACATTAACGAGTATTTTGCAAAAACCATTCAAAACACCCTTACAGAGCGCGAAATCTATGCCGCTAATTCTAAAGTGAAAGTAAAATGCGCACGGTGCTTTTAAGCTATTTAAAAGCGAAGGAAAGCGAGGAAAAGAGGGAAAATTCAAACTAACTAAAAACTAAAAATTGCTTTACTCCAAATTGCCACTTTTTGAAAGTGAAAGTAAAATGCGCATGCCGCTTTTAAGCTATTTAAAAGCGAAGGAAAAGAGGGAACGCCCCCGCGGTGATACCGGTATTACCGGTGTTACCGGTGTTGTCACACGTCGATTAACCGGTGGGAAAATTTCCTCACCGTCACAACCCTATATATCGCACACCCCTACTTGCTAGTACTGCTGTTCTTATTAAGCCACAATTCCACTACACCTCAGATGTGCAGTTTTAACTGGCTTCCTGGTCAACAGCAGCAAAAAAAAAAAAAAAACACTGGGGGAAATTAGCCTGTGGTTAAAGATGTCCTGCTTTAAAAGCCTGAACTTTTCTATAAACTGCTCTATGGAAACTTGCAAAAGCAGTCTTAAAGGGTTAGTTCACCCAAAAATTAAAATTCTATTAATTAACCTTGTGTGATCCCAAACCTGTTAGACCTTCATTCATCGTCGGAACACAAATATAAAAAAAATTATGAAATCCAAGAGATTTCTGACCTTCCATAGACAGCAGTGCAACTACCATGTTCAAAACCCAGAGAGGCAGTAAGGACATTGTTAAAATAGTCTATGTGACATCAGTGGTTCAACCTTGATTTTATGAAGCTACAGGAATACTTTTTGTGTGCAAAGAAAACAAAAATGACGACTTTATTCAACTATTTCTTCTCTTCTGTGTTCTGGCTCCTGGGTCAGCAGCACTACACGCATATGTTGTGGTACTCTCGTGAACGCGCATTGAAGTAGTGGCTTGGATACTTGATTCAGGTTTTATATGGCATTCCAGTAGCTCAAAGAGTAGAGTGTGGTGCTAGCAATGTCAAGAACTTGGGTTCAAATCTCATTTCTCAGCAAATGCACAAACTGAAATGTATACCTTGCATGCAGTGTACATCGTTTTGGATAAAAGTGTTTGCCAAATTTCCTAAATCAACAGGGCAAATAAAGTTCTTTAATGTGTTTCTGTGAAAACTTGGCAGGTGACTCAGCAGGATGTTAGAAAGGAAAATCCTCTGCAGTTCAAGTTTCGGGCAAAGTTTTTTCCAGAAGATGTTTCTGAAGAGCTGATCCAAGAGATAACACAACGTCTCTTCTTCTTACAGGTATTGGGGAACCTAGTCTCCACACACTTGCCATCAAATTGCATTTATTTAGTTTAGAAAATTACTATAATATATTGTGTTAGGATAGATGTGGAGTAATTTCAGTGGTGCTGAACCAAAAACAATGTGATTGTAATTTTTAAGTCTTGAAACAACAGAGTTCTACCATTTAGCATACTTGATTTTAAGGAAGGGCAATCTGTATATTGAGAGTGAATCTTTTTTTTTCTTACAGAACAGTGCCAAATGATTATTATTACCACAATTTTAGTGATCCTGTATATATGGAAGTAAAATAATGATATATGTTTTTTAAACAAAAAAGCATGTTAAAAATGCATTGCACTGACCTTAGCCCCTAGGGGTTATTCTAGGCATTATTCAATTCAATTCAAGTTTATTTGTATAGCGCTTTTCACGATACAAATCGTTGAAAAGCAACTTTACAACAAATTAAGTTTCTACAAAGTTTAGTAGCAGCTTATCTGTGGTGATTGTCAGTTATGTACATATGGCAGAAAAACGGTACGGAAAAATCAATAAAGCCGTAATCAGTAACGTGTAATCAAACAGACGAGAACACTATTAACAGTAATTTTATATGAGCAATCAAACTTGTACGCAAAATGTGGTAGGTTGTATGTTGTTTCGGGTGGCATATCTGAGGGTCCTCTGAGGGTTGGCATCTCTATTCTCAGGTGTTCTGGACCGACGGAACGCTGTGTAAATCCTGAGAAACAAATAGAGATCATAAGTAGCAACTGCTGTTCCAACCAGCAAAATTGATTTGTTTATACCCAAGCTAAAGAATAAGAATGTGCATTTGATCAGATTAATTGCAGTACAAGATTATGAGATGCATTATGTTAATGCTTGGCCAAAGAGATGTCTTTACTATAGATTTAAACAGAGAGAGTGTTGTCTGAACCGCCGACGTTATAGAAGGCTATTCCAGATGTTTGGAAGCAAATGCGAAAAAAAAAAGCTCTACTCCTTGTAGGGGATGTGATCTCCTAGGTCCTACCAAAAAGCCAAGAGTTTTGCGACCTTGGGGCGTGCTGGATTGTAGTGGTTAGAAGACTGATAGGTACGCAGGAGCTAAACCTTACGGACGTTAGGCCTTATATATTAAACTGTTTGGGTTGTCGAGGTGAAGGAAGCATGTGACATGATGAGATTTTACTGCCCTCCGGAGGACAGCAGTCTACGCATCTTACTCGTTCAGGCCAAGTCCGTGACTACAACAGGAGACATCCACAAGCCCGGTTACCTTCACCAATGACGGGCTTCTACCACAGAGTGAGGCTCTGTCTTCTTCAACACGTAAATATAAAGTAGTTGGCGGTCCCGTCGTAGTCGATGCTTGTTGCAGAGGTCATGTGGGTGCTATAATGATATTCTCTTGCGCTTGCTTTATTGATTACGATTTGCTAGTTCAAAGGTACATAATATAAGATACTTTCAGATTCAGAGATGAGGCTATCAGGGGGGGGGTCTGTATTTTTTTTTTTGTAGTATTGTTACACGTCTGATGACTCATGTTAGTTACACAGGGTATAAAAAGAACCCAGTGGGCATTGGCAGGGCTATAATAATGTCCCTGTGCCTTGGCAAGCCTTTAATGGCTTCTTGTTGAATCACCTTGCAAAGGACTGTGATTTACAGACTATGATTAAACAGTGGAATATGATAAGGATTGGTCAAGATACTTGACTGTTCATTTGAGGGTGAATGTTGCTGCAGCTGCTTTCTTAGTTGTTTTTGGGGTTTTTTATCAAAATGTTATAAAGAGGTTCTCGAGATATTTGATGCTCTAGGCCATTGTGTCAACCAAAGCCTTTTAAAGCTGAAATGCAAGCAAGACTACAATATCAATCAAGTCTTATAATATGAAAAGCTCCAATACAGAGTGACCCAAAGCACTATATGCACATCCCGTGCGCAGAATGATGGATTTAAAGCAACATTGAGTCACAGCGTGTAGCTCTTCACAGTGAAAGGTTCATAGCACAAATGGAAGTGATATTGATGAGTAGTGTATTATATCTATGCGACAGTTTATTGAGCCTTTTAACAGTTTTCAATTTCAGTTACTCTGTGTTGTGTGTGTGGTTGTGTGTGTGGCTGGGGGTGTGTTGTGTGTGTGGTGTGTGGAGAAGACAATTCATAGACCGTTCTACTCCGTGTTGTGAACAGACACCAGTAGCAAGTAACGGTTGAAAAACAGCAATAAACTTCAGCAAGATAAAGTCATTTTATGCAAAACCATAGATCTTTATCTACAAATCAAGTATAACAGTAGGAACATTGAATGATCTTGGAGAGAGTTTTACCATGCTGACTGTCGTAACTGAATGCGACAGATTTGAATGCTAAATGGAGAATTACTGACAGCTGTAGCGGAAAGAAGAGTTTGCGTGAACTTTAATTTAAAGGCACAATATGTAATTTTTACCGTTAGAGGGTGCGTATTCCAAATAAATAAATAGACAAACGTGTAGTTTGATGACGGCGTGACTGAGTGTGGAATCATGGGAGTTGTCATCTTCATCCCCGCAGCCGATGCAATCCGACGGGACTCGGGCAGAAATCATGTTCATGGATGAGCTAATGATTTATTAAAGTAGTAGAATGAAGCAGGGTGAGGCTGAAAGCCGTCGAAGCAAAACGAGGCCGCTGAACGAGCTTGAAAGCAAAAAAATCGAGCAAAAACTCGTTAAAATTGCTTATTACTATGGATATGTTTAAACATTCTTCGAAACATTTGGAATAAGTACACAAGTCAGCAAAATGTATAACACTGTTCTAGTGGTTTTTGGATATTTTAATAAAAAAATCTTACATATTATGCCTTTAACGGCTTAAAGGGGTGGTTGATTGCGATTTCACTTTTTTAATGTTAGTTAGTGTGTAATGTTGCTGTTTGAACATAAAAAATATCTGCAAAGTTATGAAGTTGAAAGTTCAATGCAAACGGAGATTTTGTCTTTTAAAATTCTGGCAGTTTATGCCTACAAAAACAGCTGGTAGGGACTACAAGAAGTTATTCAGGTCTGAGTTACGCAGAACCCAGATTTACATAAACCCCGCCTCAGAAACATGCAGCAACGGGGGCGAGGCAATGCTGCGGGCTTTGAAAGGGAAGAGGAAAATAGGAGGCGCATTGTACAAATCTATCCATATATGAATGGCCTGGTTCTGTCTTCTACGGATTCTAATTGATTCAACACGTTTCAAAATGTTCCTTTAAAGCAGCATTCTATCACTGTCCTGGCACTCGCCTAGCTTTGCCATGCTCTGCATCCCTCTCTATCTATCTCTCTTATCTCGCTCTTTCTCTCGCTCTCTCTCTCTCTTTCTCTCTCTCTCTCTCTCTCTCTCATTCGCTCATAAGCTCGTGAAGACACTGAGTTTCACTATATCGCTATGAGAATCGTTATGCATGGACACGTGTGCGGTTGCCGTATTGTATTAAAGCTTTAATCAGGATAAAATTGTATATTAAAAGCTAACATAAGCAGGAGCATTTACAAATAACAGCGTATCTAAAAATATGAGACAAAAAAATCTTAGGCCTACCATTAAAAGCCGTGCCTGCACAGGTTCTGCACAATCCTCTTCACTAATATCCTCAATCGCGCTAAACGATAAGCAATCTAGACCACGTCATTGTGTACAATACAAATATATATCAGTGGGTACGGAAAGTATTCAGACCCCCTTCATTTTTTCACTCTTTGTTATATTGCAACCATCTGCTAAAATAATTTAAGTTAATTTTTTTCCCTCAATGTAAACACAGCACCCCATATTGACAGAAAACACAGAATTGTTGACAAATTTGCAGATTTATTAAAAAAGAAAAAAAACTGAAATATCACATGGTCATAAGTATTCAGACCCTTTGCTAAGTATATAGTAGAAGCACCCTTTTGATCTAATACAGCTATGAGTCTTTTTGGGAAAGATGCAACAAGTTTTTCACACCTGGATTGGGGATCCTCTGCCATTCCTCCTTACAGATCCTCTCCAGTTCTGTCAGGTTGAATGGTAAACGTTGGTGGACAGCCATTTTAGGTCTCTCCAGAGATGTTTGATTCAACTGGCCATCAAGAACAGTCACAGAGTTGTTGTGAAGCAACTCCTTCGTTATTTTAGCTGTGTGCTAGGGTCATTGTCTTGTTGGAAGGTAAAAATTCGGCCCAGTCTGAGGTCCTGAGCACTCTGGAAGGTTTTCGTCCAGGATATCCCTGTGCTTGGCTGCATTCATCTTTCCCTTGATTGCAACCGGTCGTCCTGTCCCTGCAGCTGAAACACCCCCACAGCATGATGCTGCCAAAACCATGCTTCACTGTTGGGACTGTATTGACAGGTGATGAGCAGTGCCTGGTTTAATCCACACATACCGCTTAGAATTAAGGACAAAAAGTTATATCTTGGTCTCATCAGACAGAGAATCTTATTGCTAACCATCTTGGATCATTCAGGTGTTTTTTAGCAACACTCCATGCGGGCTTTAATGTGTCTGGCACTGAGGAGAGGCTTACGCCCCCCCCCCCACCTGGGACCTCTGCATAAGCCAGATTGGTGGAGGGCTGCAGTGATGGTTGACTTTCTACATTTTTCTCCCATCTCCCGACTGCATCTCTTGGAGCTCAGCCACAGTGATCTTTGGGTTCTCTTTACCTCTCTCACCAAGGCTCTTCCCCCCCGATAGCTCAGTTTGGTCCCGGACGGCCAGCTCTAGGAAGGGTTTTGGTCGTCCCAAACGTCTTCCATTTAGGATTATGGAGGCCACTGTGCTCTTTAGGAACCTTAAGTGCAGCAGAATTTTTTTTTAACCTTGGCCAGATCTGTGCCTTGCAACAATACTGTCTCTGAGCTCTTCAGGCAGTTCATTTGACCTCATGATTCTCATTTGCTCGGACATGCACTGTGAGCTGTGAGGTCTTATATAGACAGGTGTGTGGCTTTTTTTATATAGTCCAATCAGTATAATCAAACACAGGTGGACTCAAATGAAGGTGTAGAACCATCTAAAAGATGATCAGAAAAAATGGACAGCACCTGAGTTAAATATAATAGTGTCACAGCAAAGGGTCTGAATACATATGACCATGTGATATTTCAGTTTTTATTTTAATAAATCTGCAAAAATGTCAAAATTCTGTGTTTTTCTGTCAATATGGGGTGCTGTGTGTACATTGGGGAAAAAAAATTAACTTAAATGATTTAACAAATGGCTGCAATATAACAATGAGTGAAAAATTTAAGGGGGTCTGAATACTTCCGTACCCACTGTGGTGTGTGTAGCTATCTATATATATATATATATACTAGATATTATAATATATAGATATATCTCTATAGTATATAATATAGATATATATATAAACTAAATAATGCGGTTTTTTCAAAACGAAGCATTAACACATGTTAGACGGCACCCCATAAACACAATCAAGCCTAAAAAAACAGTCAACCATCCCTTTAATATTGTACCTACATTTAAGCTACGGAATGGCTTCAGAACACTTGAAATATAGTGCACGAAACCTTTATGGTGCTTTATATTGTTTCTGCCTTTTTGTGAGGCTCTTAACCTAACCAATCACATAGAGTAGCAGCCACAATATGGATTTGGAATCAGGGTTAAGCGATGCAGGAGAGTTATATCCGTATCTCAGTTCTTGCTGGTCCAATACACTTCGAGAGCGATACCGATTATAGGATCGCGCAACCTAAGAATAGGTGCAAGTGACGCGACCTAGTTGAAATTCTTAATATCCACTGCAAGTGTGCGAGTAGTACAGAGATAGAAGCGATGAGGCATGGCGCTTAACACAAATAAATACATCCAAATAAATACAAAGACACATTGTTCAGTATTGCAGGGTTTTTATGTGCATTATCCACTCACGATGTTTAAATTTAGTAAATCTCTTTATATTAATTTGGGGATCGGAATTGATTTATCTGGAAGTATGAAACAACTTGCCTTCAGGAATTTCAGGTCATAATTTTTAGGTCTCGGTTTGAGGTTATTCATGAGAGTTTGTGCAATATATTTTTACACAACAATGAATATACCAGACTGATTCATCATGTGTTGTGTGTTGTGAATATTATTATGTAGAGTTTTGGAGCAACATAAACTGACTAAAGAACAGTGGGAAGACAGAATACAGACATGGCACGAGGAACACAGGGGTATGCTGAGGTAAGGCTTGACACACAAACACATGCAAAGATACACATAGATTATAATACAAGAGCACACTTGGGGCAATGGTGTTTTCAGTCCCCAACTTCACACACTGTGAACTTCACAATGCTTAATAGCAGTATTTCTATTCCCACCATGATTGTATGTTTACAGAGAGGATTCTATGATGGAGTATCTGAAGATAGCTCAGGATCTGGAGATGTATGGAGTGAATTACTTTGAGATCAAAAATAAGAAGGGAACGGAGCTCTGGCTGGGAGTGGATGCTCTTGGTCTCAACATTATGAACATGAAGACAAGTAAGTTACACTGTGAAATGTCTTCATTTCTGTTATAAACTATTTACACTACTGTTCAAAAGTTTGGGTCTGTAAGATTTTTTTTTTTTAAATGTTTTTGAAATAAAGTTTTTTTCTCACCCGGCGAGAAACACAGCAAAAAACCGTATATGTATGTAAAGTCTTTTTCCACTTCCCACCCTTAGAATTTTTATGGGCTATCGTTTAAACTTGATTTATTATTGTGGGGCAAGTGAATTTTTCAGGATTGTGCGCATGAACATTTCTTATAGTTATCAATGTTAAAAACAGATGCTGCTTCCTATTTTTGTGGGAACTCGGAGGCATTGTATCAGGGTTGCTTTGAGAATTTAAAGCTAGAATTTAATTGTAGTAGAATTTTTTGTAACATTATAGAAGTATATACTGTCACTTTGGATGCGTTTTATTCTAAAATCTTTGTTTTCAATTCTATTTTAAAAATGATTTTAATAGATGAAACATGAGCTTTATTTATTGTTTGTTGTTGATGTTTTTAACTGTAGTGAACTTTCTTTCTATGGCCATTTTATGGTTTAGGATGTTAGCATAGACATTGGAGTTTCAGGAACATTTGATTGCTAATTCCAGTACATTCTTTGGAAGACTTTATTAAAGGGGTAGTTCATTTAAAAATTTGAAATTGTCATAATTTACTCACCCTCATTTTGTTTCAAACCCATAAGATACTAATAGATTTTTAATGAATCCTGAGAGGTTTCTCCCTTCACTGAAAGTTCAGACAACCAAAACTTTAAAAGATCTAAAAGGGTTATAAATTTAGGCTTTTATTTACATCCAAGCAATAATTGACACACAATGCATGACATATGGTAAATACGTTATCTTGTGAGTATTATTTGTATTAGAGTTAACCTCTCCCTCCTGCTTCAGCACCCATCCATTCCCTGCCTTATAGGGCAGACATTAGAACAGGGTGAGCCACAGCATGTGTTGTTTTGGCCTTTTGCCCCTGGGTGAAGGGAAATATAGCCTTGATTCCTGTTTACAGTGTGGGACCATTTCATAATTGGGATATTATTTAGTTGTGGGGTCATATTGCCCCTGCCCAGGTCAATGCATGTCAGTTAACTCCACAAAAATTACTTTCATATTAAATTCTAATAGGTCAGCTGATTTGATTGTCTCTCAGCAGATGGACTAAGTGTTTTCCTCTGCTGCCCACTGCTGGCTGTTTTTGACATGATTTTCTGAATAATGTTAATAAAATGTACATACATTTTCAAACGTGTTCATCTCTCTCTTGTTTTTCTTTAAGGCTCACACCAAAGATTGGGTTCCCATGGAGTGAGATCCGAAACATTTCTTTCAACGATAAGAAGTTTGTCATCAAGCCCATTGATAAAAAAGCACCCGTAAGTATTGATTATTATTTATGATTATGTTGTCAGTTTGAACTACAGAAGTTAAGCACAATTTGGACCGTGTTTACATGCACATCATTTTGTGGTAAGGTCCATATTCTGGTTAAGCCTTATTTGCACAAAGATGTTTATGTAATATTTGCGAATGAAAATCTATAATAATGCTGTAACCATATAGT
Source organism: Sinocyclocheilus anophthalmus (assembly GCA_018155175.1). Lineage (NCBI taxonomy): Eukaryota > Metazoa > Chordata > Actinopteri > Cypriniformes > Cyprinidae > Sinocyclocheilus > Sinocyclocheilus anophthalmus. The sequence goes on from JADLZN010007035.1 coordinate 54,572, forward strand.
TGTAAATTGGTATGAGTCATCTTTGTTGGATGTCCTGGCATATCCTCTAATATGACTCAGCAGCCAATCAAAACTCAGTGACTAAGAATGTCAAATCTAAACAGCAAAATACTATAATTATTGACACATTCGTACATTGTATGAAAACGAGTACAAAATTTTGTTTGGGGGTCATTCCACGAAATCGGTGCCTTTTGCATCCCTAAGAAATAATCAAACATCGATTTAATATAACAGCAAATTAATTTGCACATTACTAAACACAATACTATATTCTTTCATTAATATTACAAAGTCAATTAAATATTATTTTAAATAATTTAAATAGCATTTATGCTGATAAGGGTAAGGTTTTGGCTGTCCTAACTATGATTTGTTTCAGCAGGACATTTTCATTGAAAAATAAAGGCAAAGTGATATAAAAATCACATTTGCATATAGAGTCTTATTGTAGAGTTCCAAATAGAGTCTTATTGTTAAGCAATGTTTTTGGCATAAATATCAGTTTTTTTCTATAAAATATAAATCATTTTAATGGTGTCCCCTGATTTTATGTCAGCCCTGTTACTTCATCAAAAAAACCTTGTAAATAATGTACTTTCAAGTGGCATCGTTCTAGGAGGTTACAGATCTCTCACCCCGGATTCCAAACACTTAAAACACAAGATTTTCTCTCTCCTCTAGAAAGTTCTAGTTTTGTGATTTATGAACTTGACGGAAGTAGGGACACATGCAGTGTCAAATACTCCTGAACATTTTAAAAGTAAAATTTAAATTATATTGTATTAAATTTATAAATCCACTATTACAAGTAAAATCCTTGTCAAAGTGTACAACATGTGCTTTTCTGACTTGGAATCTAGCTAGCAATAGATTAGTTTGAAATCATCAAACTGTTTGGCAGTCTGTTTCTTTTCAGGGTAGACAGTTGTGATGGGGTAACAGGGATGGATCGATTAGGGGCACCTGTTTTAAAGATTTGTCTGTCAACATGCAAACATTTAATTTAATGGTCACCTGTGTATATATTGAGATATGCCTATATAATCGTGGCTATAATATGGGAATCACGGGTTCATTGGTTAGAATTGTATATTGACTATTAGTGTTGGCCGATAGTGTAGTACGTGTATCGACGATGAGAGATATCGACGATAGCAGTATCTGTCTTTGTCGATCGTCACGTTATGTAATGTAATACAAATTAATGTATTAAATAATAATAATACTAATAATTATAATTATTATTATTAGGAGCCCTTATAATCGCTTTATCTCAAATGGCCCCGCTTTTCATTTCAGCATTGTATTTCTCACACACACACTGCGCAAATGAGGCGCTGTAAGCGGTGAAGGAGTCTCAACAAAACACAAGACACATATTGTCTGGGATATAAGGTATTAATGCACTGAACAAGTAATCGAAGCCTATATACAGGGCTCTAGACTGCCGACCCATTTTTGAGAATGGCGACGTTCAAATTTGACATGGTCAATTTGTGCGAGTGCCTGGGAAAGCGGCCCAAAGCAGGCTTCATACATGCGAATGCGCCTAGCGTGGCACATTTGTAGCAGAGGTTTCAGATTTCCGGAGAAGGTGCGCCGCGGACGGAGAGCAACGGAGGATTTGGTTTACAAACTAAAGTAAAAGACCGCTTCTTAAACAGAGAAGGTGAACATGTTGGTATTCTTGTGGGAAAAAAACATGCAAGTCCTGTCAGCGACAGCCAGTTTAGTTTTAATTTTCTTTTTGTTTTCATTTTGAAAAAGCTTATCTTTGCTGTTTACCTCACATTACGCTATGGAGGCTCTCTTTTATTATTTTTATATTATATTTATTTGATTCCTCAGTGTTTGTTAAACATTCTGTAATTTATTAGTCGGTATATACAGCATGTGATGTATCCTATGCCATGCCTTATCTTATTTGTTTTTGTTAATAAAGGTTATGTAAGCTAGTTTGTCATTGTAGCTGTAACGAGGCGACAAGGGCGAGAGATGTGCTGATCCATTTGCAAAGCTTTATTCATAGAATAGTCAGAAACAGGCGAGGGTCAGACAATGGCAACACACAAGTAATCCGATAAACAGGCGTAGGTCAATCAACGGCGAACATAATCCAAAGGACTAGACAAGAGGGGTAATCCAATTACATGAGCAAAAGTCCGGCGGAGGTGCAAACAACAGTCCAAAACGCCAAGGGAAAAGGGTAATCCAAGATAAACAGAAAAGTTCAGGAAACAGGCAATGCAAGACTTTGACTAGACTATGGAAACTAGAACTAGAGAGGTCACTAAAATGGAAGAGCGACCTATGGTGCAATTGGGTCGGAGCCCTGAACGGTATTAGTAACAGTACTACTGTTTTATGTTGTGCCTTTTACTAGGAATAACAATAAATCCATTTTTGTTTTCGTCTTAAAAGTGAAAGGTGTATCAGATATAAGCAAAAAAGACAATTATCTTTCTATAAAAGTAACACCAAGACACAAATTTGAAAGTGAACGCGCCAAAAAGAGGAACTCCCATTTCAAAATTTAAATCACAAATAATACTGGTGAAAAAGAACGGGTTGAATGTTGAACACATTCGTTACCATATACCATAGGAATTTGCGGGTGGGACATGTCCCCACCACTTTTTGCCAGAGTCGATATTTTCCCTACCACTTTTTGAAAGTAATTGAAAAATATATTGCGGAAGGTATGTATTTATTAAAGGGAAAACAAGATCAACAATCATTCTTCATAATCTAATTAGGGTAATACAAAAAAATAAAAAATACAAAACAAAAAAAAAACAAAAAAACATTGCCTACGTATGACTGCATATCCTGCAGCGCCAATAACGACGGATTGGCAGTTGGCGCACTTTTGTTGAATGTCATTAGGCTATAGCATTTTTTATTTTAAAAAGGGAGAGCTTACTGTGATAAGTCGGCTGCCCTTACGAAAGATTTTCTAGTCAACTAGCGCCGTTGGCATTAAATTGATTAATATATAAATATAACATACTTCAAATGGCTATAGGCAGACGTATTAGGTTTCGAGCCTATTTCCGTCAAGGCTCGCGCATAAGCATTGCCTCAAAGCACGGCATTATGATGAACGTGTAGGGGGGGAAAAGAGACATTAATTATTATTAAAAACTAGTTGCTTTAGAGCAGTGTCGGGTGCCCAGAGGAGGGTTGCTGAATGCCGACGATGACTCGCCATCTCCACATGGACGTGCTTTTAATAGAAATGCACCTTTTCATACGGACTACAAAAATAAAGAATATTACAGATCGACACCGTGGGCGATTCATTATTATTTCTATTCTATAAACTTATAAATAACCTGTTTTGGTTATATAGTTACTATCATTGCAGAGGGGAAGTGGAGCCATCAGCCAAAGTGACGCGACTATTGAGGGTTTCACAGCTAAGTAAAGTAAACAGACCGCTTCTTAAACAGGAAGGGAACGGTTGGTATTTGGGGGGGGGCAAAGTTTGTTGTACTTGTTGTGTTGTTTCATTTGTGAAAGCTTTTTTGCTTGTTTCCATCGCTTATGCTATGGAGGCTCTCTTGTTTTTTTTTTTTTTTTTGATTCTTCAGTTGTTGTTAAACTTCTGGTAGTTAGATTAATAAATTTAGGAATTAACTTAATTAAATGTATGTTTTTGTTAATAACGTTTGCACGCTAGTTTGTCATTTAATGCTTTACTGTTATTGTTGTGTGCATTCTAATAAAAAAATATCATTTTGTCTTAAAAGGTGAAAGAAGGTGTATAGATGTAAGCAAAACAGACCATTATGTTTTATTGTAAAACCTGACAAAATCGTGAAATCGAAAGTGAAAGCATCAGAAGCCAGGCTTATAACACGGCAAAAGAGGAACTCCCGTTCACAAAATTCAAATCACAAATAATATACTGATGAAAAAGAACAGGCTGAATGTTAACCACTTTCACCTCCATATAATTATAAACTATGATAAAAGCTCATCAGCATGCATTGATTAATAGCATGTTGTAGCGCCAAAAAAAACTGTGCTCCTGCAACCAACTGAGAAAGTTAATCACAAAAGAGCAACCGGTGGTAAGAATGAGTCTGGAGCCCTGAATTGCAAAGCTCCCTCTGTCAATGATCTACCTGCATTCAAAATTCTCTGGCACCGCCCCTGGTACATCGATGTATTTTTGAAAAGCAAAAATTAAGTTTGTCCAACTCTAAACCCAGTCCCCAAGTAAATTAGGTTATTAAATAAAAAACTAGCAAAACGAGTTTTGTGGTGTCCCCACCACTTTTCAAAGCAAAGTTACGCCACTGCTAACCACGCATAAACTATGATAAAGTCATCAGCATGCATGTTGCGATATGTGGAAAAAAAAATTGCGACAAAATTATGTGCTCGTGCAACCAACTGAAAAGTTAGTCGCAAAAGAGTGACAAGTGGGAAGAATGAGTCTAGAGACCTGATATACAGTATGTGCAATATTTTAACCGAGCCCTCACTAACAGAGTTTAATGCCACAGTTATGTTAGAGCGCATCTCATTCTTGTTTCTGTGGCGGTGCGTCGGGCTCGTCATGGGGCGTGCGGTCCGGAGCGCTATATGACTGATGTATCCGTTTAATTTAAATTTACTCGAAATATATGAACTTACCTGTTTTAAATATATTTATATTTAACGTGTTTATGTCCAATATTTAGTGTTAAACTATTGGTCTTTTAAATAAATCTACTTTTGATTTTCACCCTTTACTGATTTTGCAGACCTTTTAGACTGATAACTTTCGTGCTCTGATGCGGTAAACTTGTCACAGGACGTGCGGTCCTAATAGCGACGTATGACTGTTGTGTCCGAATGTATATGAACTAGCGGTTTTAAATATTTTTGTATTAAACATGTTAGTTCTCCCTCTCTCTCGCGGTGTGGTTTAAAAAACCAATAGTTATGGAAATAGCCTTGAAAAGACGGCGTCTATCTCTTGCCCCCACATGCCACGATAATTCATCTATGGCGAGTCCCGGATGGCGATATGGGATTTGGGGAAAAATTACCATACGCCCAACACTAAGTTACTATACTGTTGTTGTTATGAACCAGGATAGGGATATCAGGCTCCATTAAAATGTTTTTGTCCCCATATCATTGTCAATAGATCCAGTCAAATTCAATAAAACAAGAGCAGAAATTTGACTGCAACCGCACCCCGTCTTGCGGTTTTCAAGAAAGTTGACACCAAATTCAGCTAAGGTATTGCGTTTGCAGCATTCTTGGTCTGGTCTGATCATCCCGCTGAACATTGACCAGTCGGATATTTTACGTTCGTGAGGGACACAGACAAACAGGGAAAGCCATATCTAATTACAATACTTAAAATAGATTCCTAATGTGCTAAATCAACAGTGAACTGACTTTAACTGAAAAATTTACTGTTTACTATTGTCATGCAACTATGCCAAGTAAGTGCAAAACAATATAATGCTATTTAAAATTGTAAAACTTTACAGTATTATGTAAACAAATATGTGCAGTGTGCTGAGGAATGTGTGCCCTGTCATCCCTGTTACTCTGGTCAGTCCTGTGACTGACATCAATCCGGTTACTGTCATTAATTTAAAAAAAAATTGTTACAGCCTTCCAGGTTTTTCCGTTGTAACTTTAACTATATTTTATTTTGTAAAAACCATTTTTTAATATCTCTCTTGTAAAAAATATAAATTTTTCTTAATTGACATGTGGTCACCCTCCAAAATTAGGATGTTCTTGGTCATATGTCATTAATGACATATTAAAAAGAGTCCAAATTTTGAAACAATCCCAGTGATAAGATGGACTAAAATGCTGCTCATATATGTGAAAACAATCACATAGTTCTAATTATAGTTAAATACATAGTTCTAACTAAAGTATCTAGTAATGCTTGTCAGTAACAGGGTTGACAAAGATACCAAAACATGAGGCAGAAAAATTGTCGTAAAATAATAAATTACATAGCCTAAGATGGCACAATACAATTTCTTGTCATTTGAAGGTGTCTTCATTTCATGGATATTTAAAAAATGTTGATTACATTTATTTTATTTTTTAATTTTGCCAAGTGGAAACGGCACCAATTTCGTGGAATGACATGAAGTTGGGTGGCACTATAATAAGCTTCTTTGTTATTAACTCCACAACCATACGTGATAGTATCAAACTTCTTGTTTCAACTGAACACTTTAAACGCTTAAACCCTAACACATGTACACAGTATATTTAATTTTTTGTTATCTGCCCTGCCATTCTAATATTCGGGGGTGCGGGGTACTTATCAAAAATTTCATCAAAGTCCATTAAATTTAACAGATACAATCTGAAAAATTTGTTGGCGTTGCCCATTATGACTAAAATGCCTATATCATTTGTGGGCACGAACTTCTCAAAACATTATACATTTGGAGAACAAGTATCAGTCATATCATTGAGATCAGTCATATCAATCATAGCACGCAGAGGTCAAATATGAACATGTTCACTGAATCTTCTCAATTATGATGGCAGGACTTTGTGTTCTATGCACCACGACTGCGAATCAACAAGCGCATCCTGGCTCTGTGTATGGGCAACCATGAGCTGTACATGAGGAGGAGGAAGCCTGACACCATTGAGGTGCAGCAGATGAAGGCTCAGGCCAGAGAAGAAAAACACCAGAAACAGATAGAGAGGTGATAATGAACACTTTACATGACATAATTTACCTAAACTTTCTTTCCTTTGCATTTTTATCTTTTATGTTTTAATTTATAATTAGTTTACTAAGTATAAGTAATTATTCTCAAAATTCATATGATAGTCAAAAATTCTAAATTTCTAAAGCTGCTATCACCAAATTGAAGCTTTTAAGTCTCCCTTACGATTTAAAAAAATATAATTATTATTAAATTGTTACTGTTGTTAAATATGCTGAATTATTTAATTATGATTAATCACGGTTTATACAAGTTATGGACTATTCATTTTTACCTACTGGAGCTTGCTGAACTTGATGAAAGATGAAGATGCTCTTAAAATAATTATTGCCCAAAAAGTTTTGATGAACTTAAATTTCTGAAAGTTGCAATGGTTGCTATGCCTCTGTGTATCGGTATTTAAAGGGATAGTTCACCTAAAAATGTAAATGACCATTTACTCAGTCTCATGTTCCAGAACCATAAGACCTTGGTTTAACATAGGAAAACAAATAAACACATTTTCAGTATTCTCTCAACATGTTTGTCTAGCCATTGAAAGTCCATGCAGCCAAAGTTTTCAAGCTTCAAGAAGTTCATAAGGACATCGTAAAAATAGTCTATATGAATTGAGTATTATAATCTTAGTCTACTTGAGTTACAGTATGATCGTTTGATCATTTTAGTTATGTGGACTTTAGTTGCTTGCAATGTTTTTTTTTTCTGTTTCGTTTTCTCGAAAGTGATAACTCTAGGCATCAGACAAAGTAACTTTGAAGTTTTGCTGCATAAATCAAATTTACTGCATCCTCCTGTCTCCAGAGCTCAGCTTGAGAACGAGAAGAAGAAACGAGAGCATGCAGAAAAGGAGAAGGAGAGAATAGAGCGAGAAAAGGATGAGTTAATCGAGAGACTGAGACAGATTGAGGAACAGACGATAAAAGCACAGAAAGGTACGAACATATCTGGACTTCACTGTGCGAGTTAATCCCTCCCTCTAATGCCAGGAAGTAGAACACTTTACATCACTAGTTCTCAAATGGTTTTGCTTCAGGACTTTTTTAATAACAATAAACTGCATGGACTTGACAAAATGAGAAAATTAAAAAAATTACAGGAAACTTTTATAAATGCATAATGAGCATTTACAGGGAAAAAATGTGATTTGCAAGCTTAAAAAGTGGAGCAAACACGTTGTACTAGCCATATTGCCAAGTTGAATTTGTACCAAAATATTTAATTTTTGACAACCTTGATGTCAACATAATTTTTTTTTTAATCCTATTTATTTTCCTATATTTTTTCCCATTATTTTGTTGTGTTGTTGGTTGTTAGTTATTATTTGTGTCTTGTAGAGGTTCAGAAATTAGGATTTTGGTAGAAATGTGTTATATTTCAAGCTGAGAGCAGTTATAAAAAACAAATGTGATGTCAGAGGCTAAATAACTTTCTCCACATTAGTGGAGTGTCATACTAACTAAACCTAAATCTCTCGCCTCTCGTAGGGCTGTCTTCTGAGGAAGGTAATTTTCTTAAACCAGAAAAAACATTTTGAAGTCCCTTAAAAAAAAAAAAAGATGTATTTCCTTTCGCATCCTCCTCCTGAGTCCCCATGTTTCCCATTAGCTAGATTTGTTGCGGTTTTTGGGTTGGTTGCTGATTTGTCTGTGTTTGGCATAGGAAAGATCTCAGGGATCTAAAAAACAATCTCCAGCTACACAGGCATTTTGTAGTATCATGCCAGTGTTTATGATGTGGTTGCCTGTTGAAGTTGTCCTCATAGAATTTGCCTTCCTGATCAGTTTACTGATGTAGATGTTAGAGAATTAATGGCACCTCCCTTAGTTCTCCAACATCTACATCAGGAAGTTAAATAATGCTACTTTCTGCTACATTTCGATTGATATAACCAATATGTGTTATACTCTGTGTGTCTGTGTTTGTGTAGAGCTGGAGGAGCAAACACGCAAAGCTCTAGAGCTTGAACAAGAGCGAAAAAGAGCAAAGGAGGAGGCAGAGAGGCTGGAGAAAGAGAAACAGGCAGCCGAGGAGGCCAAGGCAGCTCTGGCTAAACAAGCAGCTGACCAGATGAAGAACCAGGAACAATTGGTAAGTCTCCTTGGCCTTTTTTGTATGAACAATCAAGAACTAACTGAACTAATCAGTAAAACAGCTAATAAAAATAGTTAATAATTAAATGGAAATAAATGCATAAATAAAGAGATTAAAAGCTAGCAATACCCCTGGTACAGATGGATACATTGCTGAGTTGTATACAATCTTTTGAGAATGTCCCTGTTAGGTATGTAACCTTGGTTGAATAGGGAAGGAATATGTTGCGTTAGTAGCTGATGCTATTGAAACACCCCCCAGGTGTAATGATTGTCTGAAGCCAATATAGAAACGTGACAATTTATTGACTGATGCTTCACTAGAACCCCCCACAAGTCCCTCCTTCCGACGAGCGCAGTCTGCTCTGATTGGCCAGCTGACCCAGTGCATTGTGATTGACCGAACACCGCAAGCACTCGTCGGAAATGTAACTCCCCTTACCATAATCGCGAGCTTCATCTTTCAAAATAAATGTAAAGACAGTAAATAATGTCATTAGTTTTACCATCAATTCAAGCCCGAAAGGGGAACAGACACAGTAATGATGCAGTACACAAGCCACAGTTAAGACAGTGACTCTACTTTGATGGTGGTGAACGCTGTCATCTCTCTCTCTCTCTCTCTCTCGCTCTCTCTCTCTCTCTCTCTCTCACACACACACACACACACACACACACGATGCGCAAAAACTCCGCATTTGAACAGTCAATAAGCAAATATTAAAACTAATAACAAAACAGTAGCTGATTCAGAAGGCCAGATTGTCATAGCAAAGTCAGAATGACCTACTCTCCTAGGTTCACGAAACGGTCGTCCATAAATGCATTGCTGTTCTGTTGTAAGTAATCTTAAAGATTCTAAATGCATCTACTTTCGGAAGGCCAAATAAAGTGCTTTTGCTTCCGCCTAGAAACACACAGCGTCTCCCTGACTTGCTGCATCAACACTGCTGCGTTCCTGAAACCACGCCTTCTTTCTTAGCATGAACATTTGGGCGCATTATGCAAATATTCCCACATAGTGACCTAGATATGTGGGGGGCGTGTTAGAACGAGCCGTTTTAGGGGGGCGTGGCAGAGTCTTAACTTTGATAAAGAATATCTCTTTGGTTTTGAGACTTTAGTTTTGCAACTTCAGGGATCTTATCTATGCACAATCAGCTTGTAACACTCCAAAGAGAAAGGGAAACTTGAAATTGCATCATATGACCCCTTTAAAGGGGTGGTTGATTGTGATTTCACTTTTTTAACTTTAGTTAGTGTGTAATGTTGCTGTTTGAGCTTAAACAATATCTAAGAATAAGTTACGATGCTGAAAGTTCAATGCACAAAGAGATATTGTCTTTTAAAATTATGGCAGTTTAATGCGTGCAGTTATGGCTCGTAGGGACTACAACGAGCTACTTCCCAGGTTAGTGACATCACCAAACCTGACATTTACATAAACCCGCCCCCAGGAACATGCAACAAAGAGGGCAGGGCCATGTTGCGCTGCTTTAAAGCGGTCCACACCATAGAGGATTTTAAGGCACGATTGGCGGTATTCATCTAACATGTTTGATATTTACGACCCTTGATCAGGCTGCCTCTGACGTGATACTTGCAATAGCCAATGAGAGCAAGCAAGCGTCACCTACCGGATGTTGCGTGCTTCTATAGCTAAAACTCGGCAGCTACAAGAATGCCACGAAAGCAGAATACATCACCTATATTCTTTTTTTTATACATTGTTTTCCCTGTGAAACAGAACTCGTGCCAGGAGAGCCAGCTGACAACATCGATTGTCCTCTATTTGTTTTTCTTCCCTAGTCACGTTTCATCTCGCGAGTGTCTGTGAGATCTCATGTCACTGTGAAATCGTCCCTACAATCAACAAGTGTGTGGTCTTGCGGTCTGGTCTAATCGTCTACTGTGTGCGTTCAGAGGATTATAAGGCTAAAAATCAGATGAAACTGTCTTCATGTCCGTGGGATACCATGGTTTTAAAATCAGTCAAGATTTGAAAATCGTCTAGTGTGCGACCAGCTTTAGAGAAGAGGAAGAGTTGTTGCCATGCCTTCAAAACTAGGGGTGCACGAAAAAATCTATTTATATATGAATCGCGATTCTGTCTCTAACAATTTTAATGGATTCAACAGTTTCAAAGCGCAGTTCTTCATCTGTCCTCGCGTCCCCTGCTCTGAACATGCTCTGATCCTCTCTCTCTCTCTCTCGCATCTCATCAGATCATCAGCTCCTCAATGAACTGTGTTCCAATTATACATTTTGTGTATAGACACAGATATTTTTCAATAGCTTTGAGAAGCGTTAAACATGGACGTGCATGCGGTTGCCGTGATAGTGAGCAATACTTGCTGGCAAACACTTCTCACTGTTACAAAATAAACAATTACTTTACAAAAATGCTACAACACAATCGTGTATTCTGCTGTATTAAAGCTTTAATCAGGATAAAACCGTATATTAAAGCTAACATAAGCAGTAGCATTTAAAAAATAACAGCATATCTAAAAGTATGAAACAACAAACAAAAAACATACCGATTCTCTACTAATATTCTCTGGGTCTCAATCGGGCTCAATATTGATGATGGAATATAAGCAATATTGACGACGCCATTGTTTACAATACAACCGGAGCACATGCACTGAGGTGAGGGGTGTTTAGACATGTACTAGGCGGTTTAGCGAATCACAACACATTGGGCCAGCTAACCAATCTAAGCACATTGCGTATTTCTGAGGGAGGGGCTTCATAAAACCAGGAAATCATCAGAGCGTTCATAAGAGAACGGTCAGAGCGGTGTAGAACAAAGGTGAATTATGTGGAAAAGTAATGCGTTTTTTTGTTTTTTTATGAAGCATGTTAGACTGCACCCCATAAACAGCCTAGAAAAAAAGCAGTCAACCACCCCTTTAAATTAAATCTGATTGTCATATTACGCAGATTGTATCTCTTTCCAAGACTTGGACTAAACCACTCGAATTCATCACCCTAAATCCTTTGTTTTTAGAAACCTAAATCTAACTTTTTTTTTTAATTTGAAAATAAATTTGATACGTACTTCATGGGAATTCTTCTGAGAATGTAAACAAAAAAGCTACCACCTGATTGTGTGGCAGACACATGTGGTTAATATTGGAGGTACATGGGTTTGGGTGGGTGTACTGTGCGTGCCGTGTGGGTGCTGTAACGGTGTTCTGCTTGGTTTTTGCAGGCAGCTGAGTTGGGAGAATTTACTGCCAAAATCGCCCTGCTGGAGGATGCCAAGAGGAAAAAGGAAGAGGAAGCAACAGAATGGCAGCATAAAGTAAGATACATATACTCTTTTAATACATACTTCATATACTTGATGCAAATTGTCCACGTGGTGAAATAATTTTTCATGAAGTGTCCCTGTCAAACAATTGCAAAGGTCACCAATTAAGGGGATTTACAATCCAGATCTGACCACCAAATTGATTCTTGGGGGTGCAAGATTTAATATTAAATATTTTTCATATGTTAGTACTCAGGGTCTGCACTCAGTTTGTGATATTCCTGTTATACAGTATTTTAGAGTAAACAGTAGGGATGCAACAATACAGTTAGCCCACGGTTCAATAAATACCTTGGTTTTTTACCCACAGTTTTCATTTTAGTTCTTTTTTGCCATTTTTAAATGCTAGTAAAAAAAAGTGCACTTCTGTATACTGTAGAAAAACATGGCTTATCATATGTCTACTTCAAATTTATTTTGAGAGGAGTATTATTTTTATGGATTGGCCATTATTTTGTGCTATAAACATTGCTATGAACGTATGCCTGGTTCATTCATACTGGACGCCTGAGAGTGCCCTTGCACTGAAAATCCACATATGCATTACAGAAAAAATAGAAGTCACACACTCCAGGAAATCCCTAATATGGACAAAAGCATCCAGCTATAGTGTAACTGAATGAAAGTCAGAAACGCTTTGAATGATGAAAGTCAAAAAGAACATTAAGACAATAAACACTCAAAAATATTGCGACAATGTTTGTGTTCTTAAAACCACCTCAAGTATTTTAATAATTAAGTATATTTATAATCCATTGCTAATCGACAGTCTTTATTACAATATGATAATTTCTGCATAATTTCTGGATTAAGGCCACACGATCAGGAAGGCAATTATTTTAAAACCTTTGTTGGAGTTGTGGAGGTAAAATCATGTTATGTTCTTTTTGGTTGGACAACAGGTTTAGAAACACTTGCCTTTTTCTGTTGCTTGTTTTGAATACGCGCGTGGAGACAGGCGTCACCAGGTTTTTGTGTAGTTCAGAGTGAGTGACAAATCATACCAGCTTATTTTGAGGTCAAAATGTGTACCCACTATGCAAAATGCGTACAGGTTGGCAGGTCTGCATGTACTTTCTATATGGTTAGGGTTAGGATTAGGGTTTGACTTTTGTTAGGGGACTGCATGTCGTTCGCATAATTTAGGGGTTCAAGTGCGTAGTGCTGAAACCCTGTTGTAATTGTTCATTTTATTATTATTATTCTGCCCTAAAACTGATCGTGCAGAATAACGCGTAAGGCCTAGAGAGCTGAAACTTGGCCAGATCGTAAAGCTCATTTTGGGGAGAACCTATCAAAGTCTCAGCCCAATCGGCCAATAGAGGGCGCTGCAGCGATCTAAAATGCGTAAGTACTAATAACGTCTAAACCGCTTGTCATATACTCAAAAATTTTACATTTTTGGAATCCTTCAGGCAAGCCAAATTAAAAACGGTCAGTCTGATTTTGGGTCTAGGAGGTCTCGTTTTTCCGCAAATTTTTTTTTTTGTTTTTTGCTGCATGTCCAAAATATTATACTTTGCAACTAGTCCTAGGTTTTTTGCACGAGCGGAAACAAACCAATGTTGAATTTAATCACTGTTGCAATGGGGCGCCAAAACGTTTGAAAGTCATGGGCCAATTGACGAAAAAGGCTATAATTGGGAAGTAAGAGATATCTGCACTAAACGTCAAAACAAACCAAAAATTATTCAGATGCCAGATTTAATTTTTTATTTTTTTTTACTAGTGGGTGCAGGACACTATAGTTCATTTTTGTAAGTGAGGATAGCAAAATAAAGTAAACAGTGACAAAAATCATACCAAAAAATTATTCATACAGTGGACTACCAGAAAAATTGATACAAATTTGGGTCTAAAAATTATACAGACAAAAAAAATTTGAAAACATGAAGTTAAAGTTTGCAATGCAGCTGGATGACAGCATGCCAATGAGCTACAAGGCTTGTCATTGAGGCTAAGGGTTGACCAACTAAGTATATTCATAGTTGTGTAATATGTCATACTACAGCTGTTGAATTATTTTGGTTGATTGTATCTATTACATACCTTTCAATCAAAATTATCTAACATTATCAAGATGATTTGTTCTGACACAGTTTAACTCTGAGTTATTTTTATATTTTATTACCATTTTCTAAACTGTAGTGAATAAACTGTGATAATGTGAGAGATGTTGTAGGTGTCTGAATAAATTTTTGTTTGACTATCTATTTGATAAATTAAATTAACCAACTAACATTATACATAATCTTTTGGCTTCTGTACCCAATATTTAAAAAAATTACAAATGCAATAAAAATATCAGTATCGGAAAGTACCAAAAATAAAAGTATCGTATCGGGAGAGTACTGGAAAAAGTGGGATCGTGCCATCCCTAATAAAATATATAGATAAGATATATAATATATATATATTATATATATTATATATATATATATTTATATATATCTATATATCTATATATATTATATTAGTGTTTGAATGTTGTGGGATTTTGACTGTTCACACTGTATATGACTGTCTCAGTCTGGAGAAAGGCATGTATACTTTTTTCTTTAACTTTTTATTTTCTTTTTCTTTAATCTTTCAATTTACTTGCCCAATATTAAAAACCTGTCAACAGGGTTTTATGTGATATCCACAAACAGTTAGGAGTAACTGTTGCGATAACTTTATTAAGCTTTACAGCACTTTCTCAACAATGGATCCTCTGCAGTGAATGGGTCCAAACATCTGATAAAAACATAATAATCTACAAGTAATCCACACGCCTCCAGTCGTCAGTTAATGTCTTGGAAGTGAAAAGGATAAGTGTGTGTTAAGACAGGACAATTCTCAAGGCATTTCTGACGGCACCCATTCACTGCAGAAGATCCATTAGTTTTGCTGAACTCTTCTTTTAGCAATGTATTTTGTCTGGTAAAAGCTGTCATTAAGTCTCTGTCTGCCTCTTGTGTAAAGAGCCAGTATTCCTAACATGTCAAAAAGCTGTAACGTAGGCTGCCTCCATTTCTCATTCTCTGATTCTCTGTCAAGTTTACCACTTGCTTACCACCATGTCTGGCCAGTTAAAGCTGTATGTTTGCTTAATGATGCATTTTTCATCACTTATCCTTGTAGGCATTGTCTGCTCAGGATGATTTGGAAAAAACTAAAGAGGAGCTTAAGTCTGTGATGTCAGCTACAGCAGGTGGTGCGTCAGAGAACGAACATGACGAGCATGACGAGAGCAGTGCAGAAGCCAGTGCTGAGCTCTCTAATGATGGAGTTGCTCACCAGCGAAGTGAGGAAGAACGGCTCACAGAGACCCAGAAGAACGAACGTGTCAAAAAACAGCTACAGGTTAGACCATCTTCTAACACAGAGGTCCCCAACCACCAGGTCACGACCCAATACCGGGCCGTGGAAGAGTTGCTACCGGGTCGCAAGAACATTCTGGGAAAAATGTGTATAGGTATGACACTGCTAATTATTTGCATTAATGATTGTTCTAATTATTCTGTATTATTATGCGATTGCTATGGAGTAGCAATTTGACGATTTCATGTAAATGAAATGTTCAATTAGTAGATGAAAGATTGCTCTGATCTGACATGTATTTATTAGAGGTTAAACAGATCGCAGTTGATCTGTGATGCATACGGACCAAGCCCCACATTTCGGCACGCGTGTGATTCGCAGATTAATTTGACAATGTACACAGTCAAGCGATTTTAAACCACAAGAATAAGAATGAAAGAGAACTCAATTCGTTACTCACACGCTGTTCTCACACACACCCAAAGCGCGCACAAGCATGGAGACATGTTTCAAACAGCTCGCGAATACAGAGTAGATTCCTCTTTCACGTCTCGTTTAAGATACATGCGCATAAAATTGTATCAAAAAAACCTTCTCGGCATTCTAATTCTGTATCTAATTATATACAGTGTGTACGGAAAGTATTCAAACCCCCTTAAATATTTTTCAAATTTTCTGTTATATTGCAGCCATTTGCTAAAATCATTGAAGTTAATTTTTTTTCCACATTAATGTACACACATCACCCCATAATGACAGAAAAACACAGAATCGTTGACAATTTTGCAGATTTATTAAAAAAAAAAAAAACTGAATATCACCAGGGTCCTAATATCAGACCCTGTGCTGGGGACATCATAATGAGCTCAGGTGCTGTCAATTTCTTTGATCATCCTTGAGAGGGTTCACAACTTCATTGAGTCCAGCTGTGTTTGATTATACTGATTGGGTTTTGATTAGGAAAGCCACACACCTGTCTACTTACAGCTTACAGTGCATGTCAGAGCAAATGAGAAGCATGAGGTCAAAGGAACTGCCTGGAGATCTCAGAGACCGAATTGTGGCAAGGCACAGATCTGGCCAAGGTTACAAAAAAAAATTTCTGCTGCACTTAAGTTTCCCAAGAGCACAGTGGCCTCCATTACTTAAATGGAAAACGTTTGGGACGACCAGAACCCTTCCAAGAGCTGGCCATCCGGCCAAACTGAGCTATCGGGGGAGAAGAGCCTGGGTGAGAGAGGTAAAGAAGAACCCAAAAAAATCACTGTGGCTGAGCTCCAGAGATGAAGTCGGGAGATGGGAGAAAGTTGTAGAAAGTTGTAGAAAGTCAACCATCACTGCAGCCCTTCACCAGTCGGGGCTTTATTGCAGAGTGGCCCGACGGAAGCCTCTCTCAGTGCAAGACACATGAAAGCCCACATGGAGTTTGCTGAAAAACACCTGCTGGACTCCAAGATGGTGAGAAATAAGATTCTGTGGGCTGATGAGACCAAGATAGAACTTTTTTACCTTAATTCTAAGCGGTATGTGTGGAAAAAAACCAGGCACTGCTCATCACCTGTCCAATACAGTCCACACAGTGAAGCATGGTGGTGGCAGAATCATGCTGTAGGGGTGTTTTTCAGCTGCAGGGACAACTGGTTGCAATCGAGGGAAAGATGAATGCGGCCAAGAACAGGGATATCCTGGACGAAAAAATTCTCCAGAGTGCTCAGGACCTCAGACTGGGCGAAGGTTTACCTTCCAACAAGACAATGACACTAAGCACAAAGCTAAAATAACGAAGGAGTGGCTTCACAACAACTCTGTGACTGTTCCTGAATGGCCCAGCCAGAGCCCTGACTTAAACCCAATGAGCATCTCTGGAGAGACCTAAAAAATGGCTGTCCACCAACATTTACCATCCAACCTGACAGAACTGGAGGATCTGCAAGGAGGAATGGCAGAGGATCCCAAATCCAGGTGTGAAAAACTTGTTGCATCGTTCCCAAAAAGGACTCATGGCTGGATTAGATCAAAAGGGTGCTTCTACTAAAGACTGAGCAAAGGGTCTGAATACTTAGGGATATTTCCATGTGATATTTCAGTTTTTCTTTTTTAATAAATCGGCAAAAATGTCAACAATTCTGTGTTTTCTGTCAATATGGAGTGCTGTGTGTACATTAATGTGGAAAAAAAATTTACTTAAATGATTTAGCAAATGGCTGCAATAGAACAGTGACAAATTTAAGGGGGTCTGAAGACGTTCCGTACCAATGTATATATATATTATTATTATATATAATAAAGAGTATATATATATATATTATATAATTATATTTGAGATATATATTCTAATATATTATAGATATATATACTATATAGTGTAAATATATCTTTTATTAGATTATAAATATATAAATCTGTATTATATTTTTTTTTGTTTTTGCTATCCGAAAACTAATGTTCCTGACTCCCCAAAAACAACAATATGATCCGTTGTGAACATATAGATTTATATATATATAGAGAGAGAGAGAGAGAGATAGAAAAAGGTGTAAAAAAGGTTGGACAACCCTGTGCTAACAGACATGTTTTTGGAGAGTTATACTGTTGTGATGTGAATAAATACCAATAAAAATATTATATACCTGCATAACTTACACATCGTCTTTATTGCAGGCCTTGAGCTCAGAACTGGCCCAGGCCCGTGATGATTCCAAGAAGACCCAAAATGATGTTTTGCATGCAGAGAATGTGAAGGCCGGCCGGGATAAATACAAGACCTTACGCCAGATCCGCCAGGGCAACACCAAGCAGCGTATTGATGAATTTGAATCCATGTGATGGCTGTACATCCTCTTTGATCCGCCCCACTTTCCACCCTGTAGCCCTAATGCCTTCATGGCTGGCTTACAAGCACAGCTTTTACCTGCCCATACTTCTCCTATAGACCAATGATCCTTGACCTTTGATCCCCTTCAGAGAGCTTGAGGGACATGGCTGCCCCTCCCTCAAGCTTTGCCAAAGCTCTCTCCACCTGTGAACAGCCCATCAGGCAGTTTCCACGTATTGAGCTCCTCATAGCCCTACTCCAGAATCGTCCAGTTAGGAGCAAATGGTGCATCGCACTGAACTCTTGAATGATGATTTTGATTTACTAAATGCTTGGAAATATGTATTTTAGAAAAGCCTGAGATGAGTTTAAGCAAAATTAGTTTTTATGAAACGGCCATTTGTTTGTTTGTTTGTTTTTTGGCTACAGCTATATGCTCACAATGTGGAAAACGGCATTTTTCTTCTTTCGTCCATTTTGTTTACTCTGTTGTAGTTAAGTGAGTTAGCAAGTCGAGGTTTGGAAGAAAAGTCTTTTTCAGGGTCATGTGAAAGTTGTGCGCTACTTAAGAGTCACAGTGCCACATCCACATACCCTGAAGAGCACAAATA
The DNA here is from genome assembly GCA_018155175.1 of Sinocyclocheilus anophthalmus. Classification (NCBI taxonomy): domain Eukaryota; kingdom Metazoa; phylum Chordata; class Actinopteri; order Cypriniformes; family Cyprinidae; genus Sinocyclocheilus; species Sinocyclocheilus anophthalmus. The sequence goes on from JADLZN010007035.1 coordinate 73,429, forward strand.
GCACCTCTCCACACCAAAACGCTGACATCAAATCAAATTCAGAGCCACCGAAGTCAAGTGAAGAATGTAGAAACAGAGGCACCTATCTTTTGAATGAATGTGAACCATAACCAAAATTATGGATAACCAAAGGGAGGCTATCACTCTTGCTAGCCACATGCAAACCGTGCATACATCCGTAATTACTGTGGATTTAGACTGGACAAGACCTTCGTTACAAGTTTTAAAGTGCAAGACGTTGTTTGATTCAGGTTCAAAAGATGTAGCTCTGAGCTGACAGAATGTGATAGAGGCCCTGTGACGGAGCGCTTGTGTTGGGTCCGTTGATCTTGACAGTAGAATTCTCCCAAACACCCAGTGTTTCTTGTCCAGTCTCCATATCGATGGTTTTCCCTGCCTGCCAGCTCACAAAGGCCAGGGCTGACAGATGGACAGTGCATATTAGTTTTCAGTTTAATTCGTTTCGATTTAATTACGATAGTATGGGGAAATGAGGATGAATTGAGGAAATGAATTTGCTGAATCGATGGAAAGTTGTGTGCATGTGTGCGCTTTGTCTCTCTGTTCATCTGTTTTTTCCCCTTCATTTTTGTGTGAATATATTAGTACACCTGCATGCACATGTGGTTGTTTTGCAATACCTGTGGCCTTTATGGCTGGGGAGCATATGAAAACATCAGTCCTGTTCTCAGGACGAATCGCTACCTCATTACTGTCAAACATGGTGACTGGTTAGTCAAACACTTGGTGTACGGCAGAGAGAGGCAAATGTTGTCATTTTCTTCTTTTTAAGTTTGTGTCACCCAGATCATAATATTATCGTCTGCTTGTTGTTTTTGAGCATCTCTTGAGAGGTTTACTGTAGGTAGATGTACTCTTACAATGATGCTTTGGCTGGTTAGGGTCATATGAAATTTTTTATTTAGCAGCACTAAGATAGATAAGTGGCTGATCATTTATCCTCAAGAAAAACTGCAATTTAATACCAAAGCTATCTTGTCAGTATTTTATTCTTATTCAGCATGTGGAGTTATGACAACCAAGTAGGACAAGTCTGGTCCTACTGCAGTGTGTTGACTGTTCCATAATGAAGCCTTTTAAGAATGTCCTGCGTTTTTCCCCATTCTTGTTCTTGATGAGCCTTCTCTCAAGATTTTACCCACCCAGAACCTTTTCAAAATTGTTAACAGGTCTTGAACCTATGGACTCCTCAAGGCTTTTTCACCACTTTTTCCTCTCCTCAGCTGGTATGTGTGGAAGTAGTATTGCAGTAGAAAACCCAGCACACAAACCCTCCAGCTATCATGGCCTGTATGTCTTTTTTCAGAGTTTGCATGGTAAAATATCTTCAGCATATACAGATATGTAGGCCAATAAAATAGTTTCCTTTTTTTTTTTTTTTTTTAATACCTGGACGTTTTGCCACTAAGTGCAAAAAAAATGTCAGTTAGCATAAAAACACTAAATAAAACAAAGACAGCTGGGGAAATGTTTGAATCTTACCTTCATACCAGAATGTTCAGGAAAGTTCAAAAGCACTTGTTTTGTCCTGCTTTTTTTCCAAGGCAGGTGTCCATGAGCGGATGTATTTGCCATAGCAAGATAAATGTTGTGCTTCCATTTTTTTTTTTCTTCTAAAGATTTCTGAAAGAAAACCACCAGCATTTGCATCTACTAAAAGGGAGAGAAAAACACTCAAGGTCACAATGTGTATTTGTTTGCTTTTTCATTTTAATATTTGTTTTTGTTGTATGTAGTTTTTTTGGGGGGGGCGCGGGTTACAGTCTATCCCCCCCCCACCCCCCCCCCCCACCCCCCCCCCCCCCCCCCCCCCCATCTCTTTGTTGACATATCGCTTTCTGTTACATTAGAAAATAACAATGTGGCTTGTGGACTAAATGCTGTGTTGAAAATAAAGATTGAATATTTATTTTCTGCTTATTTTCGTTCCATTAATTTTTTGTTTTTTCCCGTTAGTACAAATAGTCAGGGTTCGTACGGGTGCTTGAAATCTTGAAAATGCTTGAATTTTAATGTAGTGTTTTCAAGGTTTGAAAAGTGCTTGGATTTTGGATAAAGTGCTTGAAATTGCAGTTGCATTGGTTATGTAGTCATTTGTTTTATTACTGAATAACGTTAGTTCACTTTTTAGATAAAATGCCTTTGGCATAAAATGAAAACAGCTCCACTCGAGTCTGCGCGTGTTACTGTAGTGTGATCTGCCGGTCTTTATTGACTGATGAACAGAGCAGGAGATAAAAACATGTCGGGAGGTTGCAGCTTCAGTCAGCGTTGGCTTGAAAATTACAAACAGTGCTGGGGAAAGTTACTTTTAAAAGTAATGCATTACAATATTGCATTACTCCATAAAAAAGTAACTAATTACATTGTTACTTTTTATGTAAAGTAATGCGTTACGTTACTTTTGCGTTACTTTTTAAATCTTGACAGGGCTTGCTTGTTTGTTTTAAAATAAAAAAGTTATATTTTTGGCAAATAAAGCCTTTTCACACCAAAAGTGCTCAGTCTGAAGGGAAAGTAATTTACGCCCGTACAGTAGAATGCAGAAGAAGACATTTCAACACACTTCAGCAATAAAAAAAAAAGACATAATGTTTGTTTAGAGTAATTTTTGCTTATTAGTACGGCTGAACTGGATCATCGATTTTCAGAAGCAAAGACATTGGTTAATAGAATGGGATTAAATACATAAAGGATATTAGAGTTGTTTAACATTTAATTATTGCAGATTTGCGCCATATTCTGAGTTGCATTATTTTTATTCATTTTTGAGGAATACTGAATCTGTGTGTTTTTTTTTGAGTGAGATGAATTAATGCATATTGATATTAATTTTAGAACTACAGTAACATCATCTGATTTCTGTCACCATGGCGACACCAGGAGCTGTCAATCAATACATAAAAAAAAAAGTAACAGATATTTTCTTGTAAATTAAAAAGTAATGCATTACTAGTTACTTGAAAAAAAGTAATCTGATTACGTAACTCGCGTTACTTGTAATGCGTTACCCCCAACACTGATTACAAATACAAAAATTATGGTTAAAATGTAAAGTCACCTGTAAAGTCTGCTTTTTCATGGGAGAGTCTGTGCTTTCAAGTCATGTAAAAGGTAAGCAAAATGCCCATGCTCAGTTAAACTAAATATTTATAACTGTCCGAATCTCGCGATTAATGTGAAATAATAAAATAAACATTTCAAAGTCAAAATGCAGCGCGGGTGTTTTTATATTAATGCATCTCTAAAGTGAGCTGACTGGCTTCAGAGAAGTTTCAATGGCATTTTCGTTTATCTAACCGACATGTAATGTCTGATAAAGCAGCATTTGTGAGCACCATAGACATAACACAGCTGCTTTGTGTACAGTCGATAACCGGGGGGAAAGCTGCATTCATGCGGTTCAAAAAGCGCCAACCTCATAGTTTAGCCTTTAAACTATTTTTAAGAAATAAAGGAAAGGGATGAGTCAAAAGTATAAAGAATTATTTTAATTTAAAGCACACAAACATCTTTTTTTTTTTTGAGAGATTTGAAGGCACCTTAGCTTTTTGTTCTGAAAAACAGCAGATGGGCTTATTGGAAATGCAAATTCATCCTCTGTCATCAAACACGTTTAGAAACAAAATAATTCTTTATACTTCTGACTCAACCCTTTTCTTTAGTTCTTAAAAATATTTTAAAGGCTGAAATGTGAGATTTGTCACTTTATAAAACTGTTTTTATTTGTGAAAACCTGTATTTGAACTGCAAATAATGGTTGTTTGTCTTTGTTTTTTTTTTGCAGTCATTTTATGGTTTAATATGTTACCATAGTCATTGCCCTACCCCGCTCATACAGTATTTATTTTATTTGTGCAGGTCTTAAAAAGCCTTTAATTTTATTTTAAAAAACTAGTACACTGTTTCTTTCTGCTGATTTTTTATTTTATAGGGGTAATAATGTTTGTTGGCTATTTATATTATGCAATGCTATAGCACTCCGATCCCCCCCCCCCCCCCCCCCCGGTGGTTTGTAATAGTACAATAACATCTGATTTAAAGTAGAAAAACTCTAGAGTGTGTGTAAACGTAATTCACCACAGTTTAAAGTGCTGGAAAAGCTTGAAAATGCACCTAGAAAGTGCTTGAAAAGTGATTGAATTTGGAAAAGGTGTAAGAACCCTGAAATAGTACAATATTTCTATGACCCAAATATGCACTAGTTTTGATGCATACTTTGGATAATGCATCTGAGATTTTAAACCATAGTAACCGATGAAAGGTTGACTCGTATAGATAAAATGTTTCTTGCTTTCAGCAACTTTAAACAAAAATATGCATCAAATAAAAGGACAATATGGTTTATAAGAAAAGGGCAAATTAAGTTTTCTTTGTAGCTTTAATTTGGCTAAAAAGATACATATTTGGAGATGACAGCAAATACAAAATCCATAACATATTGAACAAGTCACATATTTACCACCACACATTTATTACTCTTTGTAATACAATGCTTTGAACAACTAAAGCATCATTGGCAGTGGCCATTAAAAATATTACCAAACTCACTGCTTGCTTTGGTCCTTAAGCAATAAAGCCCACTGACACATCAGATATTACTGAGACCTTAATACGCAACACCTAAGCATCTCAGTCAGCAGGAAACGCTTCTTTCCATTATTTCGTGCGCATCACAAGCTCACAGACTGCAATGATTTCTACAGAGTGACCTTGGCATTCTTAGGCGATTGAAGGCTGATTAATTGTTGATATAAAGGTAGTATGCAGAAAACAATTATCAGTTATGAATGCACATCAAACAACTCGTCATGAACACTTGTCCAGCTTTATAAAGCATCCCTACCAAATGTGTTTTTCAATGATAAAGACCAAAAATACATTCAGTCTGTTGCTGTTATAGATGCTGTTATAGAACATTATCCACACTTAAACATATTAGTCAATACTAAAGGTAACATAACATGTACTCAGAAGCATTTGTGATACAAAGTACATTGATAGTAAACAAAAAAATTATTACTTATCTAATTGAAAACAGTTGTCTGAACATGGTTCAGATTATTCAGATGTGTCTTAAGCACAATGCCATGTAGAGGCAAATACTCTATGCCCACACCACCGCCAAGAATGGCACACAGTGCCACTAGGCCAAAGGGAAGGCTCTTCTTGTTTCAAAATAAAAGGTGTTCCCATATTTCAGGCAGTATTTTTACCACCACAGCTTAACAGCTCATTCCTTGCTCTTAAACTAAGCCCTCTTAAATGCATCAAAAATGACATCTGTCTTCATAGTTTTTGGAAAAAGTCTATTTGAAGTTATATTTCAGATGTAAAAATGTTTAACAGAACAAGGCCAGAATGAATAGTATGTAAATGATCAGAACCTCCTGTTGTGTTCAAGAACTAGGTACAACTTCTGTGTTGGGGTCAAAATGTACCCACTTATTTTTGTCCAAAATTACCTGTAAAATATGTATGTATGTTTTGGTCTTGGCTACTTGAAGTGACCATTTGTACAGTGAGGTGCAGCTAACAAGTATAAATAGCATCTAACATTATTTGTACCTATTGCATTTTGTTTCTCCCACTGCTTTTATCTTTTTCACAAAACCCTTGTAAGGGTAAAATGGGTCTGTTCTGCTTCTGTGCTGCAACAGTCTAGTAATTGAGGTCAAACTCAAATTTTTTTGACTGCGCAACTCTATGAAGAAACAGTGAATTTTCTTTAGATTAATCAGAAGGTGAGTCTCAATTTCACATAAACATTTGAATCTTGATTCTTAAACTTTGAGTCTGATTTTTATGGAAACCAGTGGGGGGTCCGTTTGCCAATCAGGGTCACGAAAGCTTATTTTTTTTGTACAGCATTTCCAAAATATCTGTGTCGAAACTTTGCATGCACATTCATGACCCTAAATAATCCAAAAATTTCAAGTAGTAAATATCTTAACCAGTATTTCAAGCTGTGTGTTAAATTGCCCAATATGCAATAGAAGGGTTAAAAAAGATCACTGTTTAAGTTGCTCAAATCCTGTCCCCGTTTACTCCAATAACCCTACTTCTTTTTTTTTTTTTAAAGAAATACGATCGTAAATATTTTGCTTAAAAATAAAATAAATTAGCTTGTTAATTACTGTCCCTTCTTCATTTTAGAAGCATTTAATGCTCTTCCTCAAAAACCTGAACCAATTATCTTCATAAAATGTATTTCTTAATTTATACATGTACTACCTATTGTACATAACTTTGTGAGTGAATATACTTTTAATAGATCATATGTATATAAACATCTCTGAATTTAAGTTAAAAAGATACAATTTGTATCAACAAGGACAGGTATTCTCTGGCTACCCTAAGTCACATGTTATGAAAACAATTCTGGAATAATTAATGCCTGATGAAGTCTGCAAAACATGAAAGAAATCTGCACCTAATCAGGTCCCAAACTTAGTTGCTTTCAACAAGAGCAGGATACAGTAGCATGCACCCATAATCTTAGCCAGAGATGTCCCTTACTAAAACTAAGGTACACAGACAGAGCTGTCTTCACTACACTACACTACACTACACTATACTACACCTGTGGCTACATTCAGACCATTTCTCCTATGATAACACTGACAGAACTACAGAATACCTAAGCCCATTCCCAAATTACAAGCAAGCACACCCTGACACATTTATCTCAATATGTAAAAGAATAAAACATCACAAAATCATAATTAAAATGGCAATATAAGCAGTCAGTGATAGGCAAGTTACTCCACTTTTGCATATAAAGAACCAAATTTAAATGTAACTAGATTATGGAGAATGTGATTAAGAAGAAACAAGCATAAAAAAGCAAGCAAATAATTCAAGTGAGAGTTGGCATTACATCACAAAGAGGAGGAAAAGCCAAAGACCTGCAGGATTATGGCTATATAAAAATATAAAGCTATTTTCATGATAGCACCTTGAATTTGAAAGCGATGATCTTTCAGAAATGAACAAACGTATATAAAAATATTCCTGAAATATTTTTTTCAGCCAAAAAAGAGGGTCCTGCCCTTTACACTCATTTCATTTAAGTGAGGCTTGATCTGTTGACACAGATGAATGCAATGCTTTAAACATCTGTTTTCTCAAGTCAAATATATTTGTATAGCGCTTCGTTTCAAAGCAGCTTTACAGATATAATAGCCAAGCTGTCCTAATAGATTTTATTGTAGACCATCTACACCTACAAATACTCTGGCCTTCTATCTCCTCTTACTGATTGCCATAAGTTACCAAACTGCATTGAATTTGATAAACAGCAATAGAAAGTGCCTTGTGATTCATTACATGCTCACCTGAACATAATCATGAACCTAAAGTAAAACATTTCAGAAAATAAATAGCAAAAAAAAATAAATATCACACACACACATCACAACATTCACACTTCTAGTCTATAAAATGTCTTTTACAGCTATATTCTCCTCTTAGGTCAGCCAACAAAAAATAAAAAATGCTTAATATTATGGTGTCCATGTTTACAAGGTCATAACTTTCTCAAAGCTGAGAATTTAAATCGGATACTTTTAATGCAATGTGTGCAAAAAGTGAGTAAATGATGAGAGTATTTTCATTTGACCTCAGCGCTTAGTATCCAGCATGGTTCTTTTCTGCCAAGATGGCTGCTGCCAGCTGTTGGGCGTCAGTCACATGAGGGTACCGCCCCATGACCAACTGCACTAGCTCTGTGGGGAAAATGTTGCACAGGTTGGTAAACACTTTCTCTCGTACTTCCTGGTAACGACTCAAGGAAAGTGGCTCCTGGTGCTGGTGTGATAAAGCATGGGGCAGATGGGGGGGAGGAGGAGCAGAAGGACAGCCCCAGGGCATCCGCCACATCTGTTCACGGTTCTTTGAAAGATCCTGGAAACTGAAGGGCTCATAGCATTGTTGTGGGTGCTGTCTGTAATATGGATCCCAGCTGGTCTTTCGCTCTTGGGATACGTAGGGTTTTCTAGGAAGCAATGGAGAGTGTTCATAAAGCCTGGAGTCCGACACGCTGTCCACACGTGTTGAGGCAAGGCCACGACCCAGTGGAGAGTTCTGGGAGTGAGTGTTGCTCTGGCAGAGAGGAGGATAGTCTCCAGGATAGCTTGAGCGGGAGCCTACCACTTGATGCTGGCGTTGTGGAGACATGTAGGAGACAGAGTGCTGGAAATGGGGGTCTTGCTGGTCTTCTGGAACAAAACTATGAACACTAGGTACGCTGTGGTGGAATCCTGGGTGATTAGATGTAGCAGGAGATGGAATGAACCCTGGAGGAATAACAGAGGGTAACTGATAATTTCTACGATGATGATGGTGGTGATGACACTTGATTCCTTCATCCAGTAACAAATCAGGAGAACTCATGCAAGAATGCTCATTGTGGGTTGCCATGCCATAAGAATCAGAGCTCATGCTGCCATCGCTGCTGCAATCTGATGCCACTGAGCTGGTCCGTGGATCAGCATCAGACAGGAAGTGACGCTCTGGACTGCTCTGAGAGGGCAGGCTTAGGCCAGAATATGCCCTAACCATGGAGTAATAAAGACCGGGAGATTCACAGTTTGTGTGTGGTTCTGCTTGAGTCTGCTTGTGATCTTTCAGGTCCTGGCTATACCCATGACAGGAAGGAGGACCACCTGGAGCTGGAGGAAGAGCTAGGTTGTTCTTATACAGGTCTGCTTTAGTTTTGGAACACAGCTTATCCTCCACATCACTGTAAGAGAGGGCACGGATACTGGGGTCCAATTGCCTCTTTGGCAGAGATCGTTTACCATCACCAGCTTTATCATTACGGGAGCCTCCAGGCTCACTGTGGCTTTTCACGAGACCCGTCTCTACCACACTTTTAACTGTGGAGTTCTTGGCACTGGCACGGAGCTCATCTGCTACCGCTCGCTGTGGCTGTGTACCACGCTCTGGATGGTAAAACTTACACTTGTGCCCGTAGGTGCATTTCTTTCCTAATGGAAATAAAGGGGGGGAAAGTGCTTAATTTGTTAACTGAAAGGTGCAGGAATGCAAAGGCGGCTGCAGGTACCCGAATGCATGCACAATACGTGCTTAAAATAACATATGCCATTTACTCAGAGCTTACTCAGAGCTCAATTTCAAATAATTTGTGTGATATAAATAATATTGTGGCAGTTGAAAATAATAGTATGCTACTCACATTCAGGTAAATAATATATTTTCAATTAAAAATTGTGAAATTTGACTACAAAAGTCAGTGTTCCTGCCAGTCTCATAACATTCATATCATAGTCAGATTCATGATGAAATGTTTAGCTGCTTGCATCTTCGTCAACTGTACAACGGCATTAAAAACACTTACCATATGGACAGGGCTGTTTCTTATGCTCCGGAATGATGGGTCTTTTTCTAAGAAAATTCTCCAGACTTGGCCCATGTCGACCCAATGGATCATCAGGAGGCATAAACCTAAGAGATTTTTTTCCCCAGATTATTATTATTATTATTTTCATAAAGAGGAAAAAGAGCAAATTGATGTATACTGAAAACACTGAAATTTAGATTTGTGTTCAACATTCATATTCCTCATAATACCAGATTCAATAGACTTACTTATCATTTACAAAGGAGTACATCAGAAGGCGTTCATCAATAAATTTTTTCCATTCCGGTTTCTCAACAGCCAAGTCTCTGTAGTTGTCATTGGAGACAATAATGCCATCTGATTCATAAGCTAGCTTAACAATAAACCTGTCATCATAGCAGACTACTCTGCGGCCCTGGACACGACGTGATGGTGTAAATACAAGAATCTTATCCTTTTCCAGACGTCTCAAAATCTCCTGATCTGTAAGGGGGGAAAAAATTGTTTGATTGGTAGATATAGTTAGTCACAGGCTGTGATACATGTTTTCGATTAACTGCGATAAAAAAAATAACTATTGAAAAAAAAAATCAGATACCATTAAAAGTATTTACCTAATATAACCTAACAAGGAAAATATTCACAGACAAGTTTAAATAACATTTGTTCAGTTGATGGCCTGATGGCAAATCTTTTCACCTGTGATAAGAGCATCAGGACGGGACTGCTCTTTCCTCCAGGCCGGGACAAAAACTGTAATGTCTCGATGGCCACGTTCAAGAAACCAGTCAACTGCGAGCTGAATGCCTTGACAAGAGAACATCTCCTTATTGCCATGGCTGTAAAAATGAGAAAATTATAATTAAAAATAAACAACTGTAACTGTAAATACATAATAAACTTTAAATAAAGTGAATTCACTGTTGGTTTTTTTATTCGAAATTTAGCAAAGCAAATAGTTTGTACACATTTACACACACAATTTTCACATACTGTATGTGTGTATGTACGTAATTGTAAATATATTAATATTCGGCATAAATGAGTACAGCCACTTTAAAGCTTTTTTCACAATTAAACAATTTCTTATTACCTAAAAGAATTTCTTATTATTACACAAAGCATAGAAGTTCTAGAGGCCAGGATCATAAAAGTCATTAGGTCTGACCATTCAATGGTGTTTCCATGGTGAGGGATTAAAGTACTGTCAATAAATGGAAACATGAAGAGTCTCATATCTTCTCGTGCATTGTATGGTTAAGATCATACAAATTGTGTGTTGTATTCATAGGAGCTGATCACATAGGTGTGTCATGGTCATAGTGCCACCAGCTGACATTTAACTTCTACATTTACCCATTTAAATGGATGTGCCCTTGACAAAAAATAAAAATAATAAATAAAATAAAATAATCTTCTCAGAATCTATCAAAATGTTGGACTCTTTGAAGTTTTTTTAGCATATACGATCCGACTCTTGTTGGTGTGGCCCTTATGGCCTACTATGGCCCAGGGGCGGACTTAACCATTAGGCAAAAGGTAGGCGACCGCCTTGGGCCCCCAAAAGCCAAGGGCCCCCTAAAATGCTTTTTGAGATGCGCGTTCAGTGCGGACGCACAAGTGGTTGCTCTGGTGTTCATTACCACGACAACCGTCTGTGCGTCCGCGTTGAACGTGTTTCTTAGCAAAAGTAGGGTGATGTAGAAAATGGGGACGGAATCTATTCATAAAAACGGAATTTACTGTGTAGCGTGGAATGTGACGGAATGAACGGCGCAGACACGCGTTTAGTTTGCTATTTAAGCACCTGCAACGCTCGCGGTTGCCGTCTGTTGTAGCTAAATATTATTTTTGCCATTTAATATTCACATACACTAGTCCATATCGCGGTTTGATTGAAGTGTACTGAATTGCATTTGATTTATTCATTCATTCAATATTTGATGAATTCCGTGACATTGCTCGTTACACAGTAAACTTATGTTGTGTAGCATTTTGAATGTACACAAATTAAAGGGTTTGTTTAATTTTCATTGGAATAAAAGTATATTCAATGTTTGCCTCATTTGATACCATAAAAAATTAAATACACAACACAGAATTTCTAAAGAAAAAATAAGTAAACACATTTAAATTTAAATTTCATAGGTCCCTATTATTGTATACAAATTAATAAATTAAGTGGTTTTTATGAATTCAATTAATTAGATAAGTTTTTGATTAAACCATTAAAATGGAATACAAAACAATTAAAATGGAAAGCACAGAATTTGGGCCATAAGAATGTAATTTTTGTTAAACTTTCATTAGGCCTAAATTCCTGTTAAATTAAAAAAGTTTCATGGTTTTAATTATTAGAACACGTATTTTGTTAAAATGTAATAGTACGCATCCAGAAAAATTTAAACGGATAAAAAGATTTTGGAAAAAATAAAACTTTGGCTAATTTGGGAAAAATAAAACGGATTTCATATGGCCCTCCATGCTTGAAGCAGAATTTTAATCTAAGCAACAGTGCTATTATAAGGCCTATTTTAATTTTTTAAATGGCCTGCCACAGCTCGTTTTTGTGTAAGACCCAAGAAGGACCATGCACAGTCACTTTCCACACAGGCACGCTTCATGTTTGGTTGAAATAATCCTTACGCATGTAAATGTATCATTTCCTTCAGTTTAATTTAAATGTGCAATTAAAATAAATAAAAAATTAATTTATATTTTAAAGTTTAGAATTAGACAATTGCATAGTGAAAATTACCTCAATGCACCACCTAGACGCACCACCTAGTGTCCAACCTACTTTAATACTATTATAACCTGTTTAAATGTTAACAAGGGATTTACAACATTAAAGAAATAATTTATTTATAACATGTACATGAAAAATCTAAAAGATTAGACAACTATGGGGTGTGACACGGTCCGTGTGGGGGCAGCAGGCGAGCAACAGTGAAAGGAACCTCAAGGTTGTAAATGTGTGAAATTGTATAGGGCCTCATTCCTGTATTTTGCCTGGGGCCCCAAATCACTAAATCCACCCCTGAATATGCCTATAGGGGTGTGAACCTACACTGGTATCACGGTTCGGTTTGGTTACGATTATCATGTCATAGATTCGGTTCAATTCGATATCACGATGCATTACATTGCATTGACAATGCACTGCATCCTCAATTTTACTTCACATTTATAAAATTTTGTCAATAAATACAAGCAGTCAGATTTATGAACTGAACCTGTTTCTTAAGTTAGTGGTATTACCCCCTGCTAGGAATGTGCCATTTGAAACGAGGCATTGGAGCTTGTGTCGAGAATAAATGGGCGTGCTAGATGAAGCCTCGATTCAAAGCTTGTGTTGTGTTGTTAATTGTCATAGAAATCACGTGACGAATGACAAACGAAGCTTACTTTCTGTCCAGTCACGTGCGCGATTCACTTTGCGTGTGTCGAAATGTTCGATCCCCCAGATCTTACTTTACGAATAAGTTTTAATTCGGACTTATTCAGTTACATTTTAGATACCCAGTCATACAAGTAATATGAAGAATACAAATTATTTTAGAAAAATTCAATATTTGTCATATGCAATTCATGCAGTCTGAGCTGGAAAGAGAATTGATTAGTTCATGTCTCGAGTCTTCGGGTTTGAGTCGTTCATTCATCACGTGACAGCCCCATAAGCCCGAAGACTTGTCAGGTAAGAGGTGAGGTGAGCTAATCATAGACTGAAAACCCAGGTAAACAATTAATTAATCTTTCTGTTTCTTATAGCATTTATAGTTTTGTATTGTTTGTAGTGTAATCAACATTTGCATAAGTAGTAGACGTGTTAGGGAATTAACACGTAACATTCTAATTATATTTAGCTAACAGGAAGAACATTGACTGAAAAAGATTAGTTCATTTTCTGTAAGAGACTCAAGGTCCGAGTCGGTGAACATAATTCACAGCAAAAAATTCCCATCACTAGCACATATGCGACAAATGATATCAGAAAAGCGTCAGTATGTTATAATCAGTTATGGTCTATAACTGAACCGATACCAAATCGTCCTCGTCTGCATCGCGATGCATCGAAGAAATTATTAATTTTGACACCCCTAATGCCTATGTGCACACAAAAAGTCCAAACTTCTCAAAACATTGTACATATGGAGAACAATTCATCCTGAGAAAACATGCTTAGTTTCATGAATTTCTGCTGCTCAGATGGCTAACAGCAAAACCATCAGCCATTTCAACTAAAAAAATTAAACTCAATGTGTGCTGTAAAAGATGAGTGCTGTAATAATGTTGTTCACTAGAGGTACAGGATAAGAAATCTTTTTAGATTAATCTTTTTCTATCAGTTTACATTAGTTTGAACAAAAAAGTGAACAAAACCAGTTTATATAGTGGACTGTCAATATTGTTTTATAGAATTAAAGTAAATCTGTAATGTGCTTATAAATCATTGAATGTTAATTTATCTATAATATATATCACAATAATATTGAAACAATTATTTTTCAAGTTACCAGACATTAAAAAGTTGCTGTCCATTTAAAATGAAGAATAAGATAATATAGTATAGTATTTCACACTAAGTCCTTTTGAATTGTATGAAGATAAAAAAAAAAAAAACCAAAATTTGTTTTCCAACGTATCTTCTAACTGCAAGCATATACTGCAAGTAGCATAACAGATGGGACACTCTCATAACCTTGAGACCAACTCAGAAGACCTGTAGCCCCTGTGGCAGAATCTGCAAGTAGTATTTATAGATGCAGTATTCCACTAATTATAATATAAAAATATAAAAAATAAAAAACGTGCCCCTTTTAGACTAGCACTCTATTCATTTACTAACTGCTTGTTTTCTTTAAAAAAAAATAACACTCGCTTCTCTTTTCTTTTTTTCTATCTATTTCTTTTCTTTTTATTTATTATACAATTAACAAAAGCAAAAAGGCCTCTAACACTAGCTTGCTCTCATGCCCCTGGACTCATTGTGTTGTGTTTTCCCTCCCCAGGTGTGCCGTGTCTCAGTTAATTAGTCATTCCATGCACCTGTGTTCCCCTAAATGCCCAGTGTTTATTAGCCCCAGTCCCCAGTCTGTGCTGTCTGTCTTTGTCTGAGATTACACGTCAACCCTTGTGTTTCCTGTGCTCCTGTCTGCCCCGTGTATTTCCTTGGATGTTTGGATTAAAAACCTATTGTTTTCGTGTACTCCTGTTCTCCTCGTTCCTCGCTCCTCGCATTAGGCTAAAGTGTGACAGAATCTCAGACCAATAAAATTACCTCCGTTTGTCTACCCTTCGTTTTGTTTCCGGGTTTTCCTCAGTCTTTTGTTTCCGTAGTGTTTTCCCATGGATCCCTTCACTCGCCCCAAATTCATCCTCCTCCTGCTGGAGCAGGAAGGCAAGGCTCTCGAGGACCATACCAGACTGTTCCTGTTGATCGCTAACATTACCAGCTATCTGGACGATGCGCTCTGCTCTTTCTATGATGCAAGCCTGAAGGCCGAGTGCAGAGCGCTGTCGTCCGAAGATTTCACCCGGAGGAATTTGTCCCCCTACTTCTGGTGATAAACAAGGTCGCCCTCACCATCTGCCCCGGGGAAGGATCTCGCCGGATCCATCTCCGACTCCAGATCCCAGCCCCCATTCGCCCAGGTCACAGAGCTCATCCTTCACCCACCGTATAGCGGAGAGCCATTTGTCCCTCCCTGCATCCGCGAGCCATAGCAAGGCCAAGCGACTGGCGAGATCGCCTCGAAGTTGAGCACATCCGTCGATCAGGTCGCGAGCCGGCGACTAGTGCCCACTACGAGGGAGCAATCCATGACGGTGTGACGCCGGAGAGGAGCTCCCGCCGTCCTGCCGCCATTGGCTGATCTGTTGAGGCTGACTAATGGCTTGTACATAATGGCCAAACGCAGAGGGATGATCCAGCCCCGAATCCAGCTCAGGACACCTCGGGCTCCTCCACCACTGGAGTCGGCGGCCTTCCTCCTCCATGGCTCCTCCCTCCGTCGTCTCCACCATGGGCCCTCGTTCGGCTTTGGCCTGGGCCTGCTGTCTCTTCTTCCTACTTTCCCGAGTCCCGCCTGTCTCCTCCTCCTGCTCTGGTTCCCTCCATCGTCACCTCCCTGGACTATGTCTGCTGGCCCCCTCCCGGGTGTCTGTCCTCCTCCTGAGCCGCCTCCCAAGTTCCCACCCATGCCCCCCACTGTTGTTGCTACAGTGCGAGGACGCACCTTCCGGGACGGGGGAGTAATGTCACGCCCCTGGACTCATTGTGTTGTGTTTTCCCTCCCCAGGTGTGCCGTGTCTCAGTTAATTAGTCATTCCATGCACCTGTGTTCCCCTAATTGCCCAGTGTTTATTAGCCCCAGTATGTGCTGTCTGTCTTTGTCTGAGATTGAATGTCAGCCCCTGTGTTTCCTGTGTTCCAAGCTGCCAAGTGTTACTTCCTGGATATTCTGAATTAAAAGACTATTGTTGTTCGTGTACTCCTGTTCTCCTTGTACCTCGCATTAGGCTAAAGTGTGACACTTGCTCTATTCTTTTTCTATTCTATCCTTTTTTTTAAATTGATTATATAATTTTAAAAAGCCTTGCTACGTGTACTGCGTTAAGCTAACTGAGACGTGTTATAATGCAATAGAGATGCGTAGCATTGCTACCTTTTGTTGATTTGAATGCTTCCATTGGCCTTCATTTGTAAGTCGCTTTTAAAAGCGTCTGCTAAATGACTAAATTAATAGTTACAATTAATATTATATTTATTAAAATCAGTGTGGCAGGGGTGTACTAATCAACATCTGTCTGTTTTACCCAATTTATCCTTTTGGGGTATTAGACATTTTGAAATTTTTCGTAAAATGTTTCATGACATTGATTGGTGTTTCGTTAAAAACTCAGTATGCATCATTGTCACCATGTACTCAAAATGTTTAGAGTCGGCACCACGTTTTTTTCATTCCTAATGGAATGTAGAAAAAATGCTAATAGCTATTGATATTAGTATTGATAGTACCACTTTTCATGAGACTTATCATTAATATATATAGTATAGTATATATAATATATATATATAGTAGACGCATGAGCGGAAGCGATCTGTCGTGCGTATACGTCACTCATTGGATATTGTGAACGCGCTCAGCATAGTTGGACATTGCGGAGGATCAGAGGTAAAAAATTATATAAATACTGTTCAGTTTCTTGCACAGACCGATCATTTCGTGTCTTAAGACCTCAATGTATCGTCACGAGCCGCAGGGTTTAATTTGGTTTTGTCTGTGTATGTTTTATTTGACTCTCAAAGCCGTGGAGCCTATTGACTGCCATTATATGACTGACAGACTGCAACGGTTTGATTTAAAAATCTTTGTTTGTGTTCCACTGAAGAAACAAAGTCACCAACATCTTGGATGCCCTGCGGGTAAGCAGATAAACATCTTATTTTCATTTTTGGGTGAACTATACCTTTAATTGCCACTTGCAGCACTATTTGTGATCATTACGATTACCACAGGCATTACCCCTGCTACTTCAGGTCAAGTCATATAAATTGATTATTTAATGATTTATCAAAGATAAACATTATATTAAACCACACAATTGTATGTGCTTTTTAGTTTTTGGATTCTCACCTCATGGCCACATTGCTGCCATCAATAACAATTGGGCGGAAGTTATCCTTATCTTCCACAGAAGGGGACTCTGACCGGCGAGAGTCAAGTGAGTCAGAGAAACTGCAGAAAGAAGATGTGCCAGAGGATGATGATGATGATGTGGAAGTGGATTGGGAGAGAGTCTGTGTCCCACCGTCATTCTCTGGCTTACTGCCCAGTTTTACCAGCTCCCCAAGAACATCATTGATCAGTGCATCTGACCCGAGCTTGTTCAGAACCAGCCGAACTAATTCTTCTGCATAGCCGAGTTTAAGGGCAAACTCCATCTTTGTCTGGTATTCCCTGAGTGTATCCATAGGGCCTGGCTCTTGGTGTACCATATCCAGAACCAGTGAATCCATATCCAGACTTGGAGACCAACAGTGTGGTGGGTGGACTGCATGGATGGATCCATCACCAAGCGTATCGACAAGAGGATGACTGTGGCTGTGTGCAGGCTCACTGTCTGATCCTGCACTTTCCTCTGAGTCATCTTGTGGAGAAGAACCGCAGCTCCTAGTGCAGGGGGCCACAACGTCACCTGTGTCAGATGAACCACTGTCCATGATAAGTCCAGCGTCAGTGCCAGTCTGCTGGTCTGTAGCCTTCACATGAAGGTAGTCTAGATCCAGCTCCAGTTCGAGGATGTGGCCTGTTCCATCATCCAGATGGTCTTTCAGGCCCATGAATCTGCAACAAACATCCAATGCTGTTCTGACTGAGAGTCTTGCTGACCTCTGCCACCTGTTATTCAGCCCTCAGATCGCCTTTCGGAGGTAAACCTGGTGAAGGAGAGAGGGATACTTTAAGAGACTCCATAGTAATCCAGAGAACAATGAGAGGTGTCTAAGTTGCTGAACTGCTAAAGCATGCTTGAAGCAGATGGGGTTAAAAGCTCCACTAAAGGACACGACATCAGTAGTGAGAGAAATGAGAGAGACAGAAAGTTCTATTGTCTTCACTCTCCACAATTTTTGGCAGAACACCCATCATTCACAAATTCTACAGTTTGCCTTGTTTCTTTATCGAATGTTTTGGCATATTCATTGTGATTTTAGCTACTGATAGTGTCTAGAACTCTAACCCTAAAATTAAAAATAAATAAATTCTGTCATCATTTACTTCCTTAAGTAAAGTCTGATGAGACCAAAAGTTGCATCATGCCACCTAGGGCCATGAATTCCCCAACTGTATAAGAAAAACCAAGTAACATCAAAGGAATGGACCAAACAGAAATTCCTGGAGGCCCTGACAGATTCAGACAACATCCTCGGTCAGCAAGTAGCGCCCCAACATTGTTGCCTCACCCTTCATCCAGAGTCAGAAGAATAATTCCAAAGCTCACCTTTCTTTGTTTTACTTTGGAAAAATCCAGTTTAACTTTCACCTTCTTTTTGGAGCTTCAAAGTTCTGGACCCTGTTGACTTTCACTGTATGGTACGCTGAAACATTCTTTAAAATATCTTCTTTTGTGCTCCACAGATGAAAAGCTATTGAAACGGTCAAGTATCCAATTGTTGCTAGGCTGCAGCTGCTGTACAAAGGTGCCCCATGTGTCTGACTTGTCTACCAAAAAAAAAAAAGAGTTCACCAGACCAATCTGTGCATCACTCGCTCTCAGAGGGTGGGAATGGGGGAGGGACGGAGAGAAAAATATAAAACATTATTCCCTCATCTGATGGATTAAAGTTTTTGAAAATCAAAACTGACCAATGCCTGCCTACATGAGCTTGCCAGTAGCATCACTTTTGATTTGTTGGCATTTTTCAAATCTTGCCAGTGAGCAAGCCAGGCATGGACCATTTGTCATTAATGAGTAATGATTATGTTACACATGCTGTTTGATTTAACGGAATGTGTATGCATGTGTGTGAGAGAGTGTGTATGATATGAAGTTTAAGAGAATGAGTAGGGTTCCTAAAGGACAGTGTGTGTGTGTGTGTGTGTGTGTTGGAGGGCCTTGGAAGTTATTGAGGTTGTGAGGAACGTCGTCTAAGCTGTCTACTCGGCCTTGTGCAGACAATAGAGAGGGCCGTCGCCAAGTGAGGACTGGGGGGGGGGTTTGCCTGCCAGCAGGGCAACAGATGTCTACTGAGGCCACTGGGGAACAAAAACTGGTATTCTCCTTTTCCAGCACCCAAAAGAGTCAGCCACTGCATTTTCTTAACTGTCTGGAGTCACGTGACACAAATGGAAAGCTTGTCTTAATTCTGAAGTGCAAACACCTTCCATTCTGGGATTCTTGATGACCACTTCAAATTCACACATAAAAAACACTTTCTGAAATGGCTTCCGCTATCCTTCAGCCCCACAAAACCTGAAGCACATCATACATCAACCAACCCAGTTATTAAAAAGGGACGGTAAAGGGAGAGGGCCTTCAGTTCCTTTGCAAAACCCTAAGAGTGGCAAAGCAAGCCAAAACTCCATTCTCTGACATCAAGATCTCTGCATTGATGTCCTTCTAATTTTCCTTTTCAAATAAAGTGGAAATCAGCACGAATATGCAGCAGAATCTCTATGACAGCTGTCCTTAAGATATTCTGACACCTGTTCTTACAAGAGCCTCAGAATCCCACAAACCAAGCAAAGGCAAGTGCCTTTAAGTAACAGTTACTACTAACAACTAGTAAACAAAAAACATGAAATGAAATATTCATTCAACATGGAGGAAATTTGTGCTTTCAATAAATGTTACATAAGAAAAATAAAATATCTGTTGCATAGACACTTAATGCACTTAAAAAAAACAAAGAAACAAACAAACAGACTTACCATAAGTCCAGGAATATCCAACTCAAAAGTTCTTGCGGTTAATTAAAATATCTCTTCTCAGTTCAGCACTGGTTAACTTCCATGCACAAAATATGTATTTTCCTTGTTGCACTCCAACTCAAAACCAAGAAGCAGAAACCAAGTAGAGATGCACAAATCCAGTCAAGCAGATGAAGGGCCCCAAAACCCAAAAAGTTTGAAGACGTGACACTGTGCTGTAGACTGTGTTCCGTCAGAAGACAATGAGAGCTTGAGCAGATGGAGCTACAATGTCTACCATTCCCCGATAGGCCAGTCACTGTGCGTGGACCAATGAGAGCGCAAAGTGCTCACAATTGAGTGTAAATACTGACACACACTCTCACTCGCTTTCTCTGATGCACACACACACAGTTGATATTCTAAGGGAGTGTGGGGATAAGCTAGTGGCTGTCCAAAAGGTCTTCCCCCACGCGGTTCATGAATAAACGAGGGGTGCGCAGTCAACAATGGAGCCACACAAAAGAGGCCTTAGCAGGCAGCTGCAGCACGAGGCCTTAGTCATTAGGGAGCAGGCTGGCAGTGGAAAACACCTGGCTCGCTTAGGGACTACAGCAGCTCTCGCTTCTTTGTTTATTTGACAGGGGGGATGGGGGTCTGGTTCGGATACAAACAATGGGCTGAATTATGTTAAAAGCATTGCGTGTGTCTTTAAAAAAAAGGGCTGGCTGAAAGGGAGGATGAGGGTGCTAGTGTGTGAGAAAGAGGGCAAAGGGTTAGATGGGTAGTTGTGTGTGTGTGGGGGGGATCCAGAAATCTACACACAATTAGTTTGTAGGAAAAAAAGACATCTTCCAAACTAGGGTTGTTAGCCACACATTCCAAAACACCACCCTTTCCATTTGATCTAGCTACAGGACAGATAAAACAAGAGGCCAAGCCTTAAGATTTAGGTTGTTGTCATTTAAGGTTATGAAAGTCTTGAAAAAAGAAGGCAAGGAAAGCATGTGATTCCATAAAATCAGTGCACAGCAGCAATACCAAGTATCTTTGTCTGACTCCAAATTAACCTGAAGAACCTAACCTTTATCAAAGCATACTTATCCAAACAAACTCAATCTTAAAGCAAGAGAAGACGAACTGGCTTTTAGGCCGAATTAACAGCTCTTCAAATATAGATCCTACGATCAATGTTTTAGCATAAGCCTAACCATTCACAAGCATAAAAACAGCTAAGACAGACTAAAAACTCAGTTACTATTTAAAACAATGGACATGCTTGTGGGGTAAAACTTCATGTATGACATTAGCATTCTCTTATATTCACTGGAGGTTTTTTGTTGTTAGGCTACAATAAGCCAGAAACAGAAAATCGTTTTTTTTTTAATGCAAGCTTAGATTACGTGATGCTTAGATGAAGTGTAGTTAATGAAAACTAAAGTAAATACTAAAAGTAAATTTTTGCGACTGGGTCTCAAATTAAGGTTCTGAAAATCATCAAATAAATTTAAATGTTCTATTTAGCAGATGACTTTTACAGTGTCACATGAGAATTTCATTAGCAGAACGACAACCTCTGTCAACCTCAGTGCAAAAGAAGAGAGAACAAAATAAATTTGATAAAATTAATATTTGTTGATTGACATCAGCTGTACACAATACAAAAAAATGGAACTTATTTTAAACAATGAACTTAATTTACAATTCACATTAAACTTAATATTACCTCTATTGCTTTTTCTTTCTAAGCAAAACCTCTTTATTTGGCAGACAGTTCATTTCCCTGAGCAAAAACATCCTTTATACAGTACAAGACCTGTACAGTGTACACACAAAATCATGCAGTTGCAGCTTGTAATTTTAAGGTGCTGTGTCCAACTTATTAGACCTTTGATGTAACTTAGTACATGATATATAATATAAATAATAAAATACATAATCAAACAAATTGATGAAGTACACTGAGATGTTTATTAGGACTATAATTTGTGGATGCGTTATAATAGGATCGATGTTGCTTACAGAGATAAACCGCTCAAATAATGTAACCTACTGCACATTAATTTGCAAGATTTCTGTATCAGGGGTGTAGCATATAAAATAAAATGCAAATTCAAGCATTTAACTTAAGTTCGATTAAATAATTTCAAGAAACGCTTTAAAGAAGTCATTTGATAAAGACCACACACACACACACACACGTATATTTTAACGGAGGTATGTTGAGTTTGCGAACTAAACGTGTGTGCAGGCCCGGATTGGCTAATCGGGAGAACCGGGAAAATTCCCGGTGGGCCGGTCTGTTTTTTGGTACTGTCATGCCATTGCTATGGGGTTGAAATATGGATGCCTGTATTTAAGGCATTAAAGAAGCGTCCCGTATGAAAGCTATAACACAGTTTGTCCCGTATTCGCAGGCTTACGCCATATGACCACCAGACCATATGAATAACAAAATCTCAGCTGATAAGTAACCATTCTTTTTGCACAAATAATTGTTTTATTTGTGAACGTAGCCGTTTGAGGAAGGCTTTAAGACCAAGCTGAATCCTCTGCCGGCTGCTCCTGTTTCACATCAAGCAAGACTTTCGCTTAGTCCGCGATTTGATTTTGGCAAATCAGTTTGGGCGAATGCAAACAATTTATTGATAATGAGCCCAACATTTAGCAAGGCAGGAAAACATTTAATCTACCTGAAGGGAAACATCTAACACTATTGTAAGTTAGGGCTGTTAAATAGAGAGGAAAATAAATTTTTAAACATTTAACTTCTAGCGCATTCTTAAACTTGGACCTCATTTTATTGAAGTAGAAATCCAAGCACTAGAAGCAGCCCACAAGTTTTCTTTAATTGAAAAATATGCATTTTCATTCATTCATAGGCTATATGGTTGCAATAATAGCCATTTTAGTTCAAAAAATGTAAGTGCATAGACGTTTAATAGACGTTCAGTTGTTATGCTTTAAAATTTCTTGCCATTTGTATGTAATTTCACAGTATTTTCACCTCCTAAATTACTACACTTGACTCAAAAAAAAATCACGATTTTATAATGGTACAATTTATTCAGGCCGATTACTTTTTTTAATGACATTGAAATTCTTTTTAGAATATAGGTCAAGCAAAACAAATGTGATTATTTCCGAGAACTTTTTAACTGCAGGCAGACATTATGGTACAGTAGGCCTACAAATATTTTGTTGGATATGCGAGCAAAATATAATAGATTAAAAAATGTATAATCGAAAGCGCAAAGGCGGCGCTGAAAAGGCCAGTAAAATGATTAAAAAATAAAATAAAAAGCTGTAGAAAAATAGGAATGATAAGTCTGTAGAGAGACTTATATACTTAAGTTTTCATTACATTGTTGTAATAGCTATAGTCAGTCGTGAACTAAAGTGGGCCGCTCTGGCATGAAACTCCAGGGCTGAAAATGACTCCCACTCCGGCCCTAAGTGTGTGAGTGTGTGTGTGTGTGTAAATTAGTTTTTTGTTACTGTGCTGCGCAAGTCGTCCGTTATTTTATTGTTTGTCTTGTATGAAAGGCCAGTAAGAAATCAGAAAGGATAATACATGGTATCATCTACTTACCTCGGCTGCTAGACCACTAACAGATTACAGAATCTATTCGGGACATTCTTGTAATAATTTAGTTTAAAAAGGCAGCTTGCACTTAGAAGTTAAACTGAAATCGTGCAAGTTTCAGATGTGTCTATTACATGAATCTGCAGGTCCTGATGACAGCGGAGAAAGGAGGCCTCAAAATATTCAGTTGAACATGTCCATTGCCTACTGGTTAGTAGTACATAATGCAAAACAGTGCGTTTTTAGCTATCAGTCATACAATTAACATGACTGAACAAAAGGATAAATACATTGCGTCCAGACTGACATTAACATCAGGGCCACTGGACATGCAAATGACTTATGCTGACTCTCTAATTGCTCTTTAGCTGCCGCCTCCCCCCCTCAGGATCAGCCAACTGACAACCATCTGCTTTGTGGACAAAAGTAAACAGGTGTCTGCATGAGATCAACTGCTGGAGGCTATGGACTATATTTGACATTTTTAAGGCAGCTCTTTGACGTAATTTTACTCTTGAATGCTAATAATAAAAAGTGCACTTAATTTTAGTTTAATAATGTATTCTAAAAAAAGTTGTGTAACAGTGAAAGAGATGTTTAGCGGAGGACCTCATACGAAGATTTTACCAAAAAAAAAGGAAATAAGAAAATCATGCTTTAAAGACCAATTCACACTGCCCTGACCTTTTAAAGTGGACATTTGGATGCAGTTGGATTAAGCGGGCTGTATTGACCAAACATCAATGTTTCTGTGTTTTGTAGGGGCAGTGTAGATTAACCTTAAAATCCACTGAACTTGGGCTGTAGAGAGGAGAGCAGGGCACACACATTTCATACATTCTAGAATGACAAATCTTAGTGTATTTACTAGTTGCCATATTAACACTATTTAGAGGGGGAAAAATTGTGCCAAAATTAAAATTTCTTCATTTTTAATCTTTTTTTAGTGTTTATGTAAAACAAGACAAACAATATTGATATTCGTTTTGTTCCACTGTTCCCGTTTCCTTTGTTTCTACACAGTTTCTCTTTTGTTTCTATAGTAACTGATTATATTCACCTGTGTCTTGTTTAAGTCTTTATTTAGTCTGTGTGTATATACAGTATAGCCCTCACTGTAGTTTCACTGTTATTTGTCCATTCTTGTCTTTGTTAGGTTGGTACTCCTAGATTGTTTTATCAATATATACCACTTGTGAATTGATCCTCTCTATTTTTGCCTGTAAACAACCTGTGACAGTCTGAATGTGTTTTATCTATTTGTCCATATTATGACCATAAGCCATACACAAATACAGTCAGAAAATATAGTATCATGCCTACAAAGATGCATGGTAATTTGCTAATAAATTCTAATATAAGCAGTGCAATACCTTAGTTTCATTTAACAAACAAACCAATATGGTACAGAACAAGATAAAATGTGATCAGATGGCTGGAGATTCACCAGCTGAGAGCAGTTATAGCTTTGACAGAGTGATAAAGTTCAAAATCCTGTTTGTCCAGCAGCTTCTCTGGTATCAACTTTAATGACTCTAAAGTCAGAGGACAACATAAAATGAATTGTTCGCTCAGGGAGTGGTTAACAGCGTAACAGAATACAAGTTGAACATCTAAGTGTCTGTAAATGTTCCTTCACTCAAACCATCCATTCTGAAAATCAATGGGAATATACTTAATGGGAATTTATTTAACAAGTGCAATACCTATAAAATAACAAAAACACTCATAAAATGTATAGTTGATATTATTAAAGAAAAACAAAGAAACTGCATCCCTATATTAACCAGCACTAGTACAATGATCCTGTGTGACTCAGGTCTTTGTGGAATTAACAGTTACCCAGAAAGAAAAAAGTTGACCAGTCCATGGAAATACACTTACATACACTAGAGTATTAATTCTCAGCCCTTCAATTCCTTGATATAACAAAGGCTGAGCAAACAAAGCCCTGAATTATAATAAATGTCCAAAGGTGTAAGATTCAACAAACAAAAAACAAAACAAAAGCAAAACAAAACAGCATTAAGAGATACAGCAGATCACCGATAATTGAGCTGTGGACATAAATGGCATAATACTCTTCCACATAAAGCTCCTACTCCCTTTCAGAATGTCTTTTATGTTTGCATACTTAAGATTCTCTCAGAGTTTTCCCCACAATAATGCAGGTGTTTAGGACAGCACAAGACTCCAGAATAGAATTAAATTTAGGATTAATATTCGTCATGCTGGGTCCACAGAGTTCTGAAAGACAGTCTGTTGATAGTTTCATTAGAGGAAAGCATCCTCATCACCAGTTAAGTAGTTTGCTCCGTCCGAGAGTCATGAAATAAACTTGGCTCACCCCTCCAGAGCGCACAGAGGCGAAGAACACCTAAAGAAACAAAGTGACTGCAGATGTTAAGATGACATAGCCATACAATTTACAATCAATAAAGGGTTTACCCCTCCTCAAAAAAATGTCACTGTTTATTCAGCCCTCATTCCTAACCTGAATGCATTTTTTCTTCACAATAGAGGACAGGAAAAATGTCTCTGTGTACATACAATTAAAGTCAATGGGATATTTATCTTTTAATTGCATAGAGAAAAAGAGAGAAAAAAAACTGAATGAGTGTTTTATCAGCAGGACAAAAATTTTAACACAATTTTACAGTATCTTTGGTCCACACTACATGAACTTACTATAATAATAACAGTAAACTATGCATAATTACATGCAACTAACCCTAAAACCAATCCCCCAATGCTAACCCTATAGTAAGTACGTTTATTAATACACTACACTAAAAAAATTAAGGGAACACTTAAATCACACATTGGATCTTGATGAACAAAATATTCAAAACTTTACTTATATACAATTCATTGAGAATAAAATTATGTGACATTGGTCAATGGAAACCAAAATCATCAACCCTGGATTCAACAGCACACCAAAAATGAAAGTAAAAAAATGTAATTACAGGCTCATTGAACTTGCATTAATTTTTATCAAAGCAACTCATAATGTAAGTCACTAGCATGTATGGCTCCCACGTGCCTGTGTGCACTCCTGACAACATCTAGGCATGCTCCTAATGAGATGGAATGAGCAGATGGTTTTCCTGGGAGATCTCCTGCCAGAACTCGATCAGAGCATCAGTGAGCTTCTGGACAGTCTGTGGTGCTGCTTGGTGGCTTTGGATGCTCCGACACATAATGTCCCAGAGGTTCTCAATTGGATTCAGATCTGAGGAATTTGAGGGCCAGTCAATGGAATCAGTGCCTTTCTCGTCCAGAAACTGCCTACACACTCTGCTCACTTGAGGCCAGGCTCAGTGTCTTCTTCATGCACTTTAGACTGCGCAGGGAGACACACCAAACCTCCTTGCGACGGCATGTTATCCTGGAGGAAGCTGGACTACCTGTGTAACCTGACTGGGTTACAGGTACAGCTCCATGCTACAAGTCCTGACCCTAACAAACCACAAAACTAGATACAAATCTGTCAGAAAGGATAAGGAGAAAGCAATCGTCTGTGGCCACTACATGCAAAACCATTCCCTTTATGGGCGTTGTCTTGCTGTTGCCTCTCGGGGCACTGTTGCCCTCATGTGAGTGCACCAAAAGCGGTGACTGATGTCACAATTCACTTTAGGCCTTCCGACACTGTTCAGACTGATATCCCCGAAGTTTAACTGACTTGGTGTTATGGTGGTACTGTGATTATTAAATGGTAAATTTTTGCCCCGTGTATGACTTTAGACTTAAATGCACAATTACACTGTAACAAGGATACCATAAAATAAATAAATATGGCATATTTTATTCACTTACTGTGGGGTGAATATAAAACTCTCTCGATATAGACCACCTTTGAATATACATGATTAAATTATAAAATCAGGGGAATTACACAGATGAGCACTTCAGCAGCAGAATTGAACTGGGTGCGACTGATAATGGTTTAATGGCCAAAAAAGATCTTCAAAAAGTCTGAATGAGCATCACAGTTTGGCTAAAAAAAGCTTCTGCAGATTAACAAGGCTGAGCTCAAATCATCTTTATCAGCCAGTTTAAGGAGACTGTAATTTTCAATTAAGGCCTATTTTTATCTGTCAGGAAAATAATGTAACACTTGCTATTTTAATGTGGCATTGGTATAGCAAGAGTATCTGTAGCAGATATTCCTCTCTTTCTGCACTCCATGTAAGACAGTCAGTCATACAGGCTTGGAATGACATGAAAGTAGGAGAAAGTTTTCTTCTTGTTCCACATTTCCCCCCTTGTCATGGTCACTTTGGCGTTGTTTGAGTTGGGAACAATTCAGGAAAATATTGTCGACTTGATTGCACAGATACTATATTTGAACTGAACTGAGCTTGACAATGATGACATTACAGAATCAATGATGAACTGACTGATTAACTGGAAAATTGAGTGTTTACTATCATCCTCATTGCATTATTGACACTATTGTCCCTGTTTAATACTGTAAGGGCTGCTTTTGAAATATGAATTGTATAAAGTGCTTATAAAATAAGGTGACTTGAATTATGCTGTGACGGTGGCAGATTTTTACCACCGCGGTGGTAATGGATATATATACAGGTACATAGTTTTTAAACAGTAAATAATTCCATCAGTGAACACTGCAATATGCAGCCTGTGAAACACTAAAATATAGGGTATCAAAGAAATAATACAGATAAATAAGAAAGTAGCCTAAATAAGAAAGTTAAATATTAAACATTCGTCGACAAAAATTCGAAACAACATCAATCACATGCTGGAAAATCTGCGTTGGCCTGACAACAATTAGAACATAAACATATGCTTTAAGCCTACTTTGGCTTTTCTATACAGATTTAAAATTATTTGACAGAAAAACTAGGACTTTGACATTGTCCGGTTAAGGGAGGACCTCACTGGTGTTACGATGTTTCCAGCCTCACTGAACACGTGTTCAGATGGTGTGCTTGTTGCACAAAAGCATTCTTAGCAACCGTGGCCAAGAGAGGGTATCTTGCCTCATTGTTCCGCCACCAAGCAAGTGGGTCATCGCTGAAAAAAGCGACTGGAGATGGTTCTTGAGATTGGAAGTGTTTGCCCTTTTAACACTTAATGGGCCACTCCACAACAGCTAAAGGCTGTCTACACTGGACACGACAAAATTACCATTAAAAACCATTTGAACTTTGTGTCAGTACATCACAAATAGAATGAGGCATCAGTTTACTGTTGGGGATTTGTCGTGCCGCACCACATTCAGTGTAGACAGAATCACTGATTATAATGGGTTCTATAGTATTTTGTCATGCCGCGCCTCTCATGTCTGGTGGTGACACGGTGTAAAGGAAATGCCATGTATGGTGTTTGAGGTAATTTGTGAATTAACAGTCTTATAGTCTAAATAAAACAATTTACAGCTAAATTATATGTTATAATTTTTATTTTTATAAACTTTGTATTTTATACTTGTTATAGAGTGTGTGACATCACGTGCATTGCCGCCGGTGGTAATCGACTACCACCGTGGTGACGTGGTTGTCATGGCTGCCATCACTGCCCTACTTAACTTTTTTTTGGTACCACAAGGTATGCCATAATCTTTTTTTTCACAATTTTGTGTGGATGTCTAACCTTGTCATTTCTTTCACAGAGAAACTTCAACCGTTGTGCCCTCTTGTGCATGAAAACACCATCCAGGTGACCAGTCTCCACAGAACGGATCTCGATAGCTTTCTCCCCCCAGCCCATGATCTGGTTCGATCTGATGTAAGCTACAAAAAGATGCAGAAGAGTTCATAATCACAATTAAAGTTTAATTAACTGATATATTCCTGACATAAATCAAAGTCAGAAAAAGGAAATATACACACACACCAGATGTTTGTTTCACTATCTTATTGAGGACATTGCATAGAATTTCATTAATTTTCTATCAGGTTAATGATATTTTCTATCACCAAACCCAACCCCTACCCCTAAACTCACCAACACAGAAACATGTGAAGAACATTCGATTTAAATAAAAACACCTTTGGCTGATTTATAAGCCCTTTAACTAGTGAGGACCAGTAAAATGTGATCACTAGTGGGTTGTCAAAGTATTTCAAAATATAAGTGAGGATATTGGGACCTCACAAGTATATTGTGGTGAGCTGCCGTCGACCTGGGAACTATTCAAAATAAACAATCCACTTGTTCCTGATCCTGGGATCCTTCTGAAGGCTGTACTGACAAGCAAACAAGCTATTTAAATTGAATGTGTCATAGCCACATGACTAAAAACGTTACTCTCCCATTTGTCCTGTTGTCAGCCGAGTTGAGCATATGGATTATGAAAAACTGTGAACAGGTATCTGTATGCTGTCACAGCTCATTGATTCAATGTTTCAGATGGAGTAAGTCTCCAGTTAACGAGCCAAGTAATGAGCCAAGAAGTGGGAGAAATATGATTTGAGCATGAAGAGGATTTGACTGATGGTATGCAAAGTTTCTATTTAATATTTCATTAGCTGTACTTAAGCAAATTATTTATGTACGTCATCCACCACTGGACTCTTGTTTTCCACTAGGAAACAAGAAAAGAGCATGTTTTCTGCAATCTGAAGTGGAACAAATGTTCAACTTACCCACAGAGGTGGGCATCTCACCCCACTGCAGCACCACGTCTTTGGTGATCCTTCCATAAGTGTTTACATACACACCTTCATCCTCATAGCACACCAACAGCTCAATGCCTTCTGTGTTTGGGAGGATGATGATGGCATGGGTCTGGATACTCGTTTGAATCTGAGAAAAAAAAAGTGCAAAGTATTTGATTAAAGTGATTATAGAAAGCATGACTGGTCCTTCAAATAATCTAAAACTGTAAATATCACAATGTTAAAAGCTGGAATAAAAAAGAGCATCTGACAATACTTAATTCAGTAGTCAAAGTCCTAAAAGAGCTTACATGTGTGGGAAGGTAGATGTCATAAACTGCCCCTGAATCCACATCTACAGCATGAAAACCAGAGCAGAGCCATGAGAGACTTAATCTTTGACCCTCTTCTACAGTGAGATCAACTAAGAGAGGCTTGTGGACCAGGTCTTCAAATGACTACAAAACAAGATGGCAATGTCATATAAGAGATACAACCACCACACTTTTTTATTACTACAACCTTGCAATTCAATGTCAAGTCACCTGTATTTCTATAGTGCTATATACAATACAGATTGTTTGTTAAAAGCAGCTTCACAGAAATATACAGTGTTAGGGTTGTAAAATTCTTCAATTATGAAATGACAGCAGTGGTGTAATGTTAAAACGAATTCAAATTCATATAAAAAAATAAAAACAATATAAAAACAGATAAACTTATAAAAAAAAAATTTCATATAAAAACAAATTCCAATTCAAATGCAAAGCAGCTCTAAAAATACAATAATGTTGTTATTCAGCTAAATTCAGTTCAATGTTGATTCAATCAGTTCAATAACAGTGTCAATGTTGCAAAATTCACCAATTTATAAACAAAGCTGAGTCGCTTGAGGGAACCAATAGAGTCAACTACTCAGAACATTTCAGGTTTAAAGGGGTCATATGATGCGATTCAAATTTTTCCTTTCTCTTTGGAGTGTTACAAGCTCTTGGTGCATAAAGAAGATCTGTAAAGTTGCAAAGACTAAAGACTCAAATCCAAAGAGATATTTCTTTATAAAAGTTAAGAGTCAACCACTCCTACCTAAAATGGCTCGTTCTAACATGCCCCCACATGTCTACGTCACGATGTGGGAAGATTTGCATAATGCCACCCAAATGTTCACGCAAAGAAAGAAGGTGTAACTTTGATTATCGCTGTAGTATTGTTGCTGCCACCGCCACATCGTGAAGGCGCTGTGTGTTTCGTTGAGAAAACGAAACTACTTTGTTTGGCCTTCCAAAGAGGCTCCAAACTAGAAATCGTGGTTAGTTTGTTATTACAACACGGTCCGAAAACAGTTCAAGCCAAATATTCAGGATGTGTGCAGCGCATTTTCTGGGCGGACAGGGATGTTCTGGACGCGAGAGCCATACAATGCGGGTCTGTTCTATAAAAGGTGGGCAATTTCAAACTTGACAAGGGAACGTTTTGGTGCTCTGACTCACCGCCTGTAAGTAAGTTTAACGATTAAGAATAGCAATGATGAATCAACCGCGAGTTTGGGCAGTGTAAAGTAGCGCTTGCTGTTTGCCGTTTCTCCGATCACAAATACAGACATGTTTTTATGTTTACGCAGGCTGGATACACAACGAAACTCAACGCGTTGTTTAAAAAGGACAGTATAAGTCATTATAATCAGTAATTTATGTCCACACTGGATGCAACAAATGACTCGTTTATAATGGGTTTTATTGGTTTTGTCTCATCGCGCCGGGACACGGCATCACAGTATGGTAAGGGGGCATAACATTTCAGTCACACGCTTGAGGAATTCGGCCAATCCCAATGCACTGGATAGCTGGCCAATCACACCTCGCTTTTCAGACCGATGAGCTTTGTAAAAATCGAATGTACAGAAAGGCGGGGCATGGAGGAGAAACAATAATGTACATTATGTGGAAAATAATGTGTTTTTAACCGTAAACCACATAAACACATTTCATTACAAATACACAAAATAATGTTCTTTTAGCAACGTCTCATGACCCCTTTAACCCTTGCACACACACCCTTTAACCCAATTTAAAAAGTTACACATAGGTCCATATTGGACAAAAATGTCCATGTCAAAAAACGGTCATAAACATTTGAAGCTTGGGAGCATAGACTTAAGTTTGGTCTCATTTTAAAGAAGACCCATGGCAGATTATTGTAAAAAAAAGTTTAAAAAGTGAAACCAAAATAAAAAAAGTTATAGAGGTTTAAGTTTATGAAAATTATTTATGAACGATATTTTATATAAAATATTATTTTTATGTTTGAAACATGTTGAAATTCTAAAACGGCAAGAGAATCAAAGCCATAATCTAAACAAGTTGTGTTCCAAATTTGAGGTTGATTCTCAAAAAATGACATTTCAATAAGATTTGTTTGGGCGCGAGTACCAAATTTTCAAAATGCCGCTGGTGCACACAGTGGTTGGATTTGTGATTTGCAGTACAGTAGAGATTTTCTCTCTCAAATATTACAAGCAAACACACACAATTTTTTTTATGACACAAATATAAACCACACTGACATCCATACCAACACACCCACACAAATTTTGCTGCATTATCCAATTGGCTCTATAATATGCAAAAACAGAAATAAAGCGAGTATTTTCTTTACAGGTCAAACCTGAAAAAATGGCACCATCTGGTAAAAAAAAATAGTCAAAAATTTAATTTTGAAGCCTTGCCAACAGAATGACAACTTATTAACAAAAATGGCAAATTTACAGTTAACTGGCACTGTTAGTAAAAAGAGAAGTTTTAAGGGTTGACCCCATGGGGAATTTTTGTCCTTAAGGTCCTGAGAGGAACTATTTTGTGTACCTAGTGCAAAATAGATTTATTTAAGGAAATGAGGGTGAAATATTAAAATTCCAATAAAAATACACACCTGTGCCCAAAATTTATACAGTTGCCAATAACACAGGCAAAATTATCAAAAAAACTAAAATGAAAAGGACAAAAATGTCCAAAAGATCGCACAAGGGTTAAAGGGGACCTATTATGCAAAAATCACTTTTATAAGGTGTTTGAACATAGTTATGTGGCCGCGGTGTGTGAAAACAACCAGCCTACCAGTACAATGGTTAAAACAATATCCTGGTAAAAATCCACCCACTCATTTTTGTATAATAGCAATAAATCATAAACAATCTCTCCAAACGAGCGGTTACAGATTCTCCCTATGATACATTACTGTCGGCTGGAAACGTTTCCTGCCAATTTGTGAGCCTCTGCCCTATTCGCATAGCCCAGCTGAAGTGAGACAAGCAGCAGCAGTCCGCCATCACCGGTTTTCTTGCTGTAGTTGCTACAGCGCCAAGGGAGGAATTAAAATAGAAGTGGTTTTGGGATGCATCAACGAACATAGGAGTCTCCACAGAATCCCTCCATATGAGCTGCTGAGGACACTGTGGTTCAGTTTCATTTTCGACGGAACTGTCAAGAAAAAACAATTGTCCTATTGATTGTTCGCATATGATGTGCCATAATTTATGCCCAGCTGACCTCAACAAATGGGGTCTGTTCAACACTGGATTTTCGCCCCCCAATGCGAGAGAGATGCGACATCCCTCCAAAAGACTGGGTCGTAAACTCCTTCGTTTGAATATTCAGACTCCAGACAAAGTAAGCATATAATCATTTGGTGTCATCATTACCACCAACCCCACACACAGGTACACAGGCCCAAAAAGCAAAATCTCCACCTGGCAGACTTAATGATTACAGACATGTCGCTCTCACGTCTGTGGTCGTGAAGTCACTTGAGAGACTGGTCCTGACCTACCTGAAGGACATCACTAGACCCTAGCTGGATCCTCTTCAGTTTGCCTACAGTGCAAACAGGTCTGTGAATGATGCAGTCAACACGGGACTGCATTATGTTCTGCAACATCGACAGGGGACCTGGGAATTATGCAAGGATCTTATTTGTGGACTTCAGTTCGGTCTTCAACACCATCATGCCTGGTCTTCTCTCAGACAAACTGACCCAGCTCTCTGTGCCCACCTCCGTCTGTCAGTGGATCACCGGCTTTCTGACAGACAGGCAGCAGCTATTGAGGCTGGGCAAACTCACATCCAGGCCTATCATGATCAGCACTGGCGCCCCTCAGGGTTGCGTCTTTTCCCCACTGCTCTTCTCCCTCTACACGATTGAGTGCACTTCAAAGGACCCCTCTGTCAACCTCCTGAAGTTTGCAGATGACACTACAATCATCTGTCTCATCAAGGACGGAGATGAGTCTGCTTACAGAAAGGAGGTTAAAGAGATGGCTGTCTGGTGCAGTCTTAACAACCTGGAGCTGACAGATCAACAAGCTCAAAACTGTGGAGATGACCGTGGATTTCAGGAGAAACCCCTCTGCACTCCCCCAACTCACCATCATGAACAGCAATGTGGCTGTAGTGGAGTCATTCAGATTCCTGGGAACCACAATCTCTCAGGACCTGAAGTGAGACACTCACATAGACTCCATTACTAAAAAGGCCCAGCAGAGGCTGAATTTCCTTCGCCAGCTGAGGAAGTTCAACCTGCCACAGGAGCTGCTTAAAGAGTTCTACTCTGCTATCATTGAGTCTGTCCTGTGTTAATCCATAACTGTCTGGTTTGGTTCAGACACCAAATCAGACATCAAGAGACTACAAAGGACAGTCAGGACTGCTGAGAAGATTATCGGTGCCCCTCTGCCCAGCCTCAAATATCTTTAAATCTCCAGAGTGAGGAAAAAGGCTCAGAAAATCACCTTGGACCCCTCACACCCAGCCCACTCTCTCTTCGAACTTTTGCCTTCTGGTTGGCGCTACAGAGCACTGACCACCAGAGCAGCCAGGCACAAGAACAGTTTTTCTTTTTTTTTCTTTTAATTAATTAATCAAAATTTTATATTAGTGTTATATTGCATCCCTACTGTGTTATTCATATGTATGTCTACACTATCATGTATGTACTTTCTTCTACACTGGAAGCTCCTGACGTCAAGTCAAATTCCTTGTGTGTGTAAACATACTTGGTAAAAAAGCTCTTCTGATTCTTTGCCTTTGGAACTTTCTGAAAGAGTTTCTTGGCACTCTGTAAGGCTAATGTTGCTAAAGCTACCATTATTCTCTGCCTGTTTTCACTGATGCTGCCTACACGTGCTACCAGAATGATTGTAAATAGAAATGTGGTCGTTAAAAATTGCATATGAAAGCAATGTGAAGTCGACCACTTGAGAGTTTCTGACATTTTCAGTGTGTGAGATAGGACTGTCAAAAAAATTTTGAATTTAAAATATTTGCCAAATTTAAAATAAAAATCCACATTCCGAATGCAAAAACCGTTGCATTCGAATTTTAGATGTGCGTAAAGGATGCGCTTTATCAGTGGCGCACGAGATGCGATGACAATGTAAGTGTCATTGCATTATAATGTTTTTGTTGGCCTATCCAGTTGAAGCCACTAGATGCGGCGCTGCTGCGTTGTTCGTTAAAAATATTGCGGATAAAGAGAACATCAGTGCGGAGAAGATCTTGTTTACGTCAAAAACTAAACCAAGCCGTTCACACAGAACGCAATGCATATTTCGCGCATTTTCTAGAGAGACATCCATCACCGCTGCACTCACATCTTGCACAAAAGAGCCACATGTTTAAAAAGACAAACAAAAAAAAAAATGAAGGCAAGATTTACTTTGAAAAAAAATATCTCGCAGAGGGTTTTTTTTTCCGCACACTGGCAACTCAGGTTTTAATTGATAAAATGTACTCTGTGTGATGGCTTTCGGTCCGTTGTATTAATCTATGCATCCATACATGAGGCGGTTTTGTTTTATAGTTGTTTAGCAACGTAATATTATGGGTATAACAGTATTTAAACTTTTGAACTTTTTTTCCACAGATAGGCAGGGTATATTATGCTTTGGTTAAACGGTGCATAGAAATATTTTGTCGAGCGCCCTTTGTGGCCTCAGGAGAGAAAGTCAAAGCTTTCTTCACCTACTGAAGTATTACATTTAATTTGAATTCGAATTTTCAATAATATTAGGTACAAAATTGGCCATTTCGTTTTCAGCCATTTGACAGCCCCCAGTGTGGATTGTTTTGGTGTTACGGTGTCGGCATTTGTATTCACGTCAGATGTCCGACTACCAGTCTTACTGAGCATCGCACCTCAATATACAGAATTTTTTGCATCGAACAACAATAATACATATTTGCAGTACTGTAAGGGGTGTGTTTAGGGTTGGGTAGGTGTAGACTTAATTAAAAAAAAAAACCCACATTTAATAGGCAGACAATTATTGTTCTTGTGATTAATTTATTGTTTGGTTTTCGGCCCATAGCTGTATCCCTTCTAGCCACAACCCTGAACAACACATAATTACTGTATTGACATACGTAAGGGAGTTTAGGGTCGGTGTAGGGAGACGTTAATAAACCATAATGTGACCGGTAGAATTTGTTCGTTGTCGAATTGAACTACCTACTGTTTTAATGGGATGTAGCAAAATCTGACAGGGTAGCACAAATCGACAGAACACCGGTATGACAGAGCATGAGCTCTTGAAGCTCCGCCCTCTTCTGAAAAGAGCACCAGCTCATTTGCATTAAGGGACAAACAAAAAAAATGGCACATTTTGGCTCATACCCTAAAAGTGGCAACTTTAACAAGCTATAAAAAATTATGTGTGGGGTATTTTAAGCTAAAACTTCACATACACACTCTGGGAAAATCAGAGACTTCTTTTACATCTTGTAAAAAGGGGCATAATAGGTCACCTTTAAGGTTTTGGTTTTAAGGTTAAGGTTTTTCAGACCCGAAATAAATAAGCCAAAGAAACCCAAACTCCATTAGGTGACAGAAATGGAGAAGAAAAAACTCAAAAGAAACCAGTCTCAGTGGGGGACCAAGACTCTTCTGGTCTAAATCAACAAACATAGTCAATTATAGTGCTGCATCACAAGTCAGATCTGTGGGCTGAAATTATTCCAAAATTTTGCATCCAGCTCCTTCAGCCTACAGATAAGTATACATCAAATCTGAATTAGGTGGAAAATGGTGACTTGAATATGTCAGGTATTGCACTCACCTTAAAGGCCATAAACTTGTGGTATGGCTTTGGTGCCCAAGCATACACTTCCACTAAATTTTTCAAGGCAATAACCAAGAACTTGATTCTTTCATATTTAACTAGAATGTGACAGAAAAAGACATTTTATGATCATATCCTACAGATTCCAGTTGTACTAACCATGTCTGACAGCTGGAAACTTTCTTACCGACTTTGTAGTGCACACATCCCTCCAGCTCCCCCACTGTTGTCCAACCCTGTTTCTTTTCCACCTCAGGGTCATTATGCAGAATCTTGTTCCTCAGCCATGAGAGATAATAAACTCGCAGTTTGTTCTTCTTTCCTGTAAAACGGTTACTATTATAAACAACATTTCAAATATTCACTAAAGGAAGGAACAAGTATTTAAACATGCTCTGACAAGTCTTGTCATATATTTTCCAACCTGATATTGTCACTAGAATATTAAGGCCTTCAAGAACATCCATTTGTTGAAAACGGCGTCTGTTAATAAGTGGATAAACTTTCCCCTGCCCACTGCGATCAAGGAGCATGAGGCCACTTTCAGTTCCTACTAACAGATTTACTCCTACACAGGGAAATAAGGGAAAGAGAGAGTGATAAAAAATACACAATAAGCTGTTTATTTTCTGTATCCACATATCCTATGTCCAGTGGGCTATTACTGTGTACTACATACCCCAAAGTGCAGCACAGAGAATCTCAGAATTGAACCTCTTTTTGTATTTGCGGATTTCAGGTGTGTCACTCTGTGGGCGAGTGTTTACTGGGTTTACATTCACCACAGAGCCCTTACGGGATGGGTCCAGCAGACGTCCATCATTATTGCCTGTTGAGAAAACATACTCATACAATCAGCTTGTGATTTAAATGTATTTAGCTAAAATATATTCATTAATAATTTAAAAATATTTCACGTTTAAATGTTTTAAGCCATTTAAATGTACTTCAAGGTTAAAAAAAAAAAAAAAAAAACAAAAAAAGATTGAGTTTTCATTTAAAACTGCAAAACAGAGGGCCTCTAAAAATGATAAATACACATGATTAGTGTCAGGCGATATGACCAAGTTTTATATATCACAATATAATGATTTTTGCTATTTTATCTTTGTCATCAAAAAATAAGAATAAAGATACAAATGAAAAACAGTGCTTTACATTTTTTCAGGTAGTCTTAACAGTATTCATGTACAGAAATTGAATAGAGAAATTGAATAATCTGTAGTGGTCCTCACAGGGCAGTATACTGGATTTTGGTCACGACACTTCATATGCAAAAAATGTGCTGTACTTCTCAATAGGTCCACGTGAGACTCAGGAGTAGTGATGTCAGATTTTATTTATTTGCATACAAATAAATAGTATATTCAATATTAGGGGTGTCCAAAAAAAAAAAATCGAATTTTGAATATTTGTCGAATTTAAAATAAAAATCTACATTCTTAGGCACAATTTTAGGTGTGCGTCAGGCAGTATTATCAGTGGCGCACAAAATGCGACAACGATGTAAGTGCCATTGCATTTGAATGCTTTTCCTGTTATTGGTTTTCAATTCCTTAAATCTTGCTTTTTCCAGGTGCCGGGAGATTGCTGGTTTGAATCCAGGATGGGTGTGAAGAGGGGTTAAGTTGTAATGGTTTAATGGCTTTGTGTTAACTCCGGTAAGGTTGTGGTTGTTTTCTTGAAATTAACTTTGGGTATATTTGGGTTTGGAAATTGTATAAGGTAGAGTTTCTAATGAGAATCTCTCCCTTTTAAAGGGGGGAGGTGTTACGGTTTTGTTTTGTGTTTCTTTCCTGTTGTCATTTTCTTTTGTTTTATAGGTTACCAGATAAGGATCTACACCTGTTACCAATTCGGGACTGTATTTAAGGTGTCTGGCCTTTGTTGGAGGAGAAGCTTTTATCCCTATCCTGCAGTTGTGCTCCGAAGCTGGACCTTCACTTTGTTTTCCGTTAATTGTTTGTTTCTCTATTGTTGTTAATTTATTATCTTTAGCATTTAAACCCCTGGACTTAAATAAATATTTTCTTGTTAATATACTTTTGGACTTCGAACCAAAAGGACTTTTGTTGTTGCTTCCTTGAGTCGGATGTAACAATTGTTCAACTATCTAGTTGAACCCACTAGATGGATTGTTCATTCAAAATATTGCAGAAAAAGAGAACAATCAATGCGGGGAAGATGTTGTTCCCGTCAAACCCGAAACCAAGCCATTCACACAGAACGCATATTTATAGAGGATATACTGTGTGTATATATATATATATATACAGTGGGTACGGAAAGTATTCAGACCCCCTTAAATTTTTCACTCTTTGTTATATTGCAGCCATTTGCTAAAATCATTTAAGTTAATTTTTTTTCCTCATTAATGTACACACAGCACCCCTAGTGACAGCAAAACACAGAATTGTTGCATTTTTTGCAGATTTTTAAAAAAGAAACTAATATCACCACTGGTCCTAAGTATTCAGACCCTTTTGCTGTGACACTCATATATTTACTCAGGTGCTGTCTATTTCTTCTGATAATCCTTGAGATGGTTCTCCACCTTCATTTGAGTCCAGCTGTGTTTGATATACTGATTGGACTTGATTAGGAAAGCCTCACACCTGTCTATATAAGACCTTACATTTCACAGTGCATGTCAGAGCAAATGAGATTTATGAGGTCAAAGGAACTGCCTGAAGATTTCAGAGACAGAATTGTGGCAAGGCACCGATCTGGCCAAGTTTACAAAAAAAAAAATTCTGCTGCACTTAAGGTTCCAAAGAGCACAGTGGCCTCCATTCCTTATATGGAAGACGTTTGGGACGACCAGAACTCTTCTTAGAGCTGGCCGTCTGGCCAAACTGAGATATCGGGGGAGAAGAGTCTTGGTGAGAGGTAAAGAAGAACCCAAATATCACTGTGCCTGAGCTCCAGAGATGCAATCGGGAGAAGGGAGAAAGTTGTAGAAAGTCAACCATCACTGCAGCCCCGCCACCAGTCGGTGCTTTATGGCAGAGTGGCCCGACGGAATCCTCTCCTTAGTGCAAGACACATGAAAAAACACCTGAAGGACTCCAATATGGTGAGAAATAAGATTCTCTGGTCGAATGAGGCCAAGATAGAACTTTTTGGCATTAATTCTAAGCGATATGTGTGGAGAAAACCAGACACTGCTCATCACCTGCCCAATACAGTCCCAACAGTGAAGCATAGTGGTGGCAGCATCATGCTGTGGGGGTGTTTTTCAGCTGCAGGGACAGTACGACTGGTTGCAATCGAGGGAAAGATTTATGCGGCCAAGTACAGGGATATCCTGACGAAAACCTTCTCCAGAGTGCTCAGACCTCAGACTGGGCCGAAGGTTTACCTGCCAACAAGACAATTACCCTAAGCACACAGCTAAAATAACAAAGGAGTGTCTTCACACACAACTCTGTGTCTGTTCTTGAATGGCCCAGCCAGAGCTTTGACTTAAACCCAATTGAGCATCTCTGAGAGACCTAAAAATGGCTGTCCACCAAAGTTTACCATCCAACCTGACAGAACTGAGAGGATCTGCAAGGAGGAATGGCAGAGGATTCCCCAAATCCAGGTGTGAAAAACTTTTTGCATCTTTCCCAAAAAGACTCATGGGTGTATTAGATCAAAAGGGTTCTTCTACTAAATACTGAGCAAAGGTCTGATACTTAGGCCATGTGATATTTCAGTTTTTCTTTTTAATAAATCTGCAAAAATTTCAACAATTCTTTGTTTTTCTGTCAATATGGGGTGCTTTTTGTACATTAATGAGGAAAAAAAATTATAAAGATTTTAGGCAAATGGCGTGCAATATAACAAAGAAAGTGAAAAAATTTAATTGGGTCTGATACGTTTCCGTACCCACTGTAATCTATTATAATATATATAGATAATATATATTAGAATATATATATCTAGAGGGACATCTATCACTGTTGCACTCGCGTCTTGCACAAGAGAGCAGCATGTTTAGAAAGCTATGTAAGATTTATGTAAGTTCAACTTTTAAAAACATGTCTCAAGACTTTATGGCGGTTTTCCCATCCCACTGTATCTCATGTTTTTAAATGAAGAAAGTACTCTTTGTGATTTGTTTTCGGTCCTTTGTATTAAACTATCCATACATGCATGGTGGTGGGTTTTTTTTCTAAATGTTTAAGCAACTTTATTAATTATATATTGTTTATAAACATTATGCACTTTTTTCACAAATAGTCATTTTATCTTATGCTTTGAATAAACATGCATTAATATTTTGTAATTAATAAAATATATTATATATTATATATTATTAAATATCTATATATCTATATATACACTAATAGTTACAAAATTTCAAATTTAGTTTTTCAGCCATTTTGACAGCCCTAATCAATATAGCAGAATGTCTATTGATAGACACTTTATATTGTCACCACAACATATATTGTCACAACAAGTCTTAGGTCTTGAAGAAATACTTGTCCATGACTTCAGAATGAC
Organism: Sinocyclocheilus anophthalmus; assembly: GCA_018155175.1. Classification (NCBI taxonomy): domain Eukaryota; kingdom Metazoa; phylum Chordata; class Actinopteri; order Cypriniformes; family Cyprinidae; genus Sinocyclocheilus; species Sinocyclocheilus anophthalmus. The sequence continues at coordinate 115,055 of JADLZN010007035.1, forward strand.
TTACCCATATTGTTGAGGGTACTGCCACTGGAAGGAGAAATCTGTAGAAGACGTGGGTCGATAAATGGGGTAAAAGAGGAAGAAGACTTGTGTTTTTGCAGTGTGTTGCTGGACGATTGTGTCTGAAATAGGACAAAAAATAAGACAGGGTAGAACAATTTAAGGTGATGCGTTTAATCTTCTCATTTAAAATGTTGAAACTGGCTAGTCTCTAAATGATTTACTTAAAGTTCCTCATATCTAAACTTAACATAAAATTAAATGTAACTGATGCAAGTTGTCAATTCAAAACCAAACATGATATTCTGGTAACTAAACGGGAAGTACAGATGGCATAAAAGTTAGAAGGTTAAAGATAAAAAAGTAAAAGCAGCTGATAACAGTTCAGAACTTAAAGAGTCTGGGAAATCTTCAGACTCACAAGCACCTTTTCTTTTGATTTTTTTGTGGTCAGGGATGTTTAATGCAATTTTTCTTCAGAAGTTAACATTTATAAAAACTACTCTATGTAATTGCAGTGAAACAAATATGAGTAAAGTTTGATGACAACCTTTGCGAGTTAAATTAGATAAGGTGTGTGTGTGTGTGTGTGGGGGGGGGTTGTCAAACAGACATGCAAAATTTTACAACGGTTGGCACACAGCTGTCCTTTCGAACCTTGGGACCTAATCTTAACCAAAGTTTACATAAATGTGCCTATGAAGATGGTAGTTCCCAAATATCGTACTTGTTGTTTTTTAGTGCCCTAGTCATTGTACTGTAATGTTTCAGTTGTGTGTTTAGTAGGCTAAAAAATAGGGTCCAGAAACAGGACAAAAACTGCCTATCACTTCTACAATTATGTTTTTTGATGTCCAATCATGTTAACATATCAGTGGAACCTCAGAGAACAGTATAATTAATATGAAAACAAAGCAGTTCCATGATCCCTTTTAAAACTTGTCTAATATGTGCCAACATGATTTTTAGCACATTCTATCTGTTTTAACATGTTGCTAGCAAAAAAATTTGGGGTTTTTTTTTTTTTTCAACTTATTTTTTAACAAAACACATGATCAAACTAGGGATGTCAATGATTAATCGATGATCAATTAATTGTCGATAAGAGATGCAATTGATTAAAGCTATCAATGGTCGATTTAGCCATTTAATTTTGGGCTGCGTGCGGCTCATACGCAAAACATCAATCGCTGTGATGGTGATGGTTGCCTGGAATCTTTCTCAAAATATATTCACTAGCATACAATTACTTTTAATAGGTTCCAAACCTAAAGTACCTTAAACAGAAACTACAAGTTCTTTTGTACTGAATGTCAATACCTAATTCATGTTACTTAGATTCCCCAATATTTTGGGGCATATCGGGCGTTTGGTGCTTTGACAGGGCTGCGGACATGAGGCTGACAGATAAATATTAGGCTATATACCAGGTCTGAATTGTGAATTGGGGGCCCCAGGCAAAATATAGGAATGGGGCCCTATATATTTGCACACATTTACCTAGATCAACCTTGAGGTTCCTTTTTTGTTGTGATGCTTGCTGCTGCACAATGGTGCCCCACAGTTGTGTCCAATGTTTCTACATTTTTCATGTACATGTTATAATGGCTTTCTTTCATGCTGTACACCACGAAATAGCAATTGATTTACAGTTTTCACAAAAACTAAATAAATTATAAAATGATAAACCTCACAACCGGCCCTTGTAAAATTAAACGATTTTTTAAGAAAAGAGATGAGTCGGAAGCATAAAATATGATATTAATTTAAAACGGGGTTATGTGGGTGGATTTTCGCATTGGTCTGAACAAAAACTGCAGATGGGATTATTGAAAATGCACATACATACTCTGCCAGCAGGAAGCGCTTTTGGAACATCAGAAATACAGCGGTTTCCCCGGTAACGGCTGTAAACAAAACAGCTCTGCTCATGAAGGCTACTTTATCAGATAAAATGAAAATGCTTCCGAAACTTTTCTGAAGACAGTCGGTTCCCTTCAGAGATTCATTCATATAAAAACTTTAATTAGTGAGAATGAGAAAAATATAGCCTATATTGAGGAAGAAAGTATACTGATGAGTTACCAGTGTAAGCCTGTGTGCAAAGGCTGTCTATTTCTAAACTTTAAAATACATTTATTTTTGTTATTTTAACTGCAAATTTAAATGAAAATGAAAAAGTAATGAAATGGAAATTATACATTTACACACCTAAGGATTATATCAACCAAACAAGTAACTGCATAAGCATCCTCTACTTGGGTCCTTCTCATAAATGAGTAAGCGGCATTTAAAACAATAAACATATAATATGCACTGTTGCTCAATAATTAATTACAGCTTCAGATACATGATATTTTCATTTGCTACAAGCAGGATACACGAGAAGTGTGTTCAACTCAGACACGTAAACGGTTGTCGTGGTGATAAACACTGTAAACAGCAACCGTTCACGTGTCTGTGCTTAATGCGCATCTCGTATATGAAAATAATTTTCTTTTATTTTTTTTGAATGGTGTTTATTGAACCTTTTTTTTTTTTAACAAAACACTGTTAACATAACTTTTACTTACAATATTGATACATGAAAAGTAAATAAATAAATAAATAAAAAAGAAACAATAAAAAAAGAAACACAACAAGCAAAAAAACTATTTAAAATAAATTACCTCAATAATCCCTGCCAGCAACTTCAGAAAAGCATTTTAGGGGGCCCTTGCTTTTGGGGGCCCAAGGCGGTCGCCTAACTTTGCCTAATGGGTAAGTCCGCCCTCCGCTCGGGCTATATATAATTCATTCCGCAACGTTTAATTCGTTCCATGACTTGTTAATTTGTGGCCACTGTCTATGTTTCTTTAATTTGTTCCCTAGGAAACCCACGATTACTACAAGAGGAAAGAATCTTAATTCCTGCCAGACATCTTTAATTTCCCCCCGCATGTTTACCACAGTAAGAGATACGAAAACAGTGATTAAAAGTGAACGACAATAAAAATGAACCTGCGAAATTAGAGGCCGAGAAAGTGAGGATTGGGGAAAAGAAACAATAAATAATATAAAAAATCATGGAAATTCATCACCAACTGGCAAAACAGAACACAAAGCCGCATATGGCTTTAAATGTAGGCTATCAAACGGCATAAATCCAAAAGCATGGTTACGACATAACATTTGCCTGCCAACCCATTATTTCTCTTATAAGCAAAGCTTGTGTCATAATACTCGCATTAAAATGTTTCATGTGAGCAGCTGTGTGTTTTGCACTGCTGGTGGAAACGGTTCTCTGACCGCACAGCATAGAAACATGTGCCACAGTTACGTTTGGGATCATTTTAAATGCCAATAATGTGAATTGCAAACATTGCGATTGAGTTTTAAAATACAACAACGAGCACCATGAAACCATTTAAAGAGGCGCGTTCAGCAGTCTCCGTGACGGGATATGAAACAGCCAACAAAGTATAAATGATCCGTACCTACAGCATACTCGCTTCCATTTTATCAACAGATCATAATCATATCGCATTTTACAGTCCTGCTACTAGCCTTTTATTTAGAATAAAACCCCTTTAATTCGTGTGAAGAATTTGCACATCCTGTCATGTCAGTGAGACTGTCTGCCACTGCAATATGCATTTTGCAGTATTAAGGTTAACAATTAATTGATTAATTGATCATTAATTTAAAGGCAGGGTAGGTGATTTGGTTCAAAAACATTTTTATTATGCTGGTTGAAAGTCTCTTCACATCTCGATAGCACTCATTAAGTTAAGTGGTTTAAATGTATTATATGTATTTATATTGTCTGTGGAAGGCGTAGGACCCAAAAAACTTTGTCCAATCAAAACATTCGGTCCGAACATTATGATAGGCTGTCCTGCCTGCCTGTCAAATATGTTTTTGCATACCTCTGCACACCCTGGATTCATCAGCGCATTCCAGCAAGAATGAAAGGCACTATTATTGTAATATTATGCGCTTTGTACTGCTAAGTTTTGTCACCGGTGAATGAGACGTGAAGTAATCTGACAGGGCTGCATTCAATCCTCCACCAACGCCGTCTCTCGTCGTGTTGCAGGTTAGTCTCTGGTCTGCCTGAGCGCGTTCGTGTGTTTTCGGGGAGGCGTGGTTTGCAGAGTGATTACGCAGGGAGGGTGGGGATCTTGCTTTCAAAGCTAACGTGCTATCGCTAGTCTTTCCAAAATCACCTACCCTATTCTGTAAACGACGATCGATCATGGAAATAATCGAAAAATGACATCCCTAATGTAAACATACAATCACAAACTGAAACTCTGAGTTGCCGCATGTACCTAACATTTTGTGATGTTGCTTCAACTTTGCTTTTCAAACTGGACGAACGAAATGGCTAAGAAAAAGGAAAAAATATCTAGTTTCCCCATAATAATAGACACTATGACTACTAACATTGTTTTCAGTGATGTGCAACTTGCATATATTTGTTAACATATCAAAAAATGTGTTTTAGGGTTTCATGCTGCTTAACAATCCACTGCAGGGCCTCATCTGTGTGTTCCAGAATATGGGACACTCTTTGCATCCCACAGTCAAGGGTGTAGAATTTAGTAGGGACACAATATCCAGCAACTACTAAATTGTCCCTAGCAATAATTTTGATCAAACAATTAAATATATGTGCATGTAACCACTGTTGTTGTGATTTAACACATTCATTAAACCTACTATGTGCAGACAAGCAGAAGAGTCCAGAATATGAACTCAGCACACAGCACTATAAAGGCCCCATTCCACACGTCAAGAAACTATAACTAGAAGATACGATAAATATATAGTTCTAAAAATCGTTATCAATATTAAAGAATAGCAGAGAGTCCACACCACAGCTATAACGATAAAGGCACAGAGAAACGATATAGTTGGAATCACTTTCAGAACTATTTTTTTCCAGCTGTTGAACAATACAAACATTGACAGCTGGAGAATTTAAAGCGGCAGACGCGCGCGCACTTAGATAAACAGACGATATCGTCCCTCTGGTGTGGAGCTAATAGCCAAGTGATTAGTCGACAGAAGAGACAGACTGCTGCACGTGAGTATCCTGCGTAATACTTGGTTATAGATCTGCTGTTGGAATTATTACTTGCTGCTAAGAAGGAATATTTCATTTCTGCCTATTTCTACGTTATATTTTTGTTTGCGTTTGTATTTTTGATTGCACTTTCTGGTAATTCTAATAACTGCCCTCGGCTAAGAAGGAGCGCATGTAATTTAATTTCTCCCTTCCTGCGTTTAAGTGCGAACTGTAGTTTCGATTGGAGTAATTGCCCTGCTATAGACTATTGGCTGTGCTAATTAGAAGGCGGCCACAGCTGTTTTCACTGTAGTGTCTTAGACTGTGTATTTATCTGATGTCTGTGCGCTGACGCGGAAGCATCAGCGGAAGCGTTCAGGCCTCCTTGTGTGAAGACCAACGAGTGTAAAGACCTGCGACTTTATCTGCGCGACTTCACCGAGCAACGAAATCGCCAAGGCACTTAAGTATATTTTGCTCTTCCCTGTACACACTCTCCTTTTCTGTCCTCTCTTTCCCACCTCTATCATGTGTTTCCAAACCATTCCGGTTGTCTCTCGACGACGCTCTACGGTCACACGCAGACGGCATCGCATTGTTGCTAACCTGCATCCTATCTCTACATCCTCTACTACACCTCTTTCTTTCTCTATGGGTCTCTGGAATTGTCAGTCAGCTGTCAACAAAGCAGACTTCATTTCTTCTTTTTCTTTAAATTCCACACTTAGCATCTTGGGCTTGACTGAGACCTGGATTCGTCCAGAAGACTCAGCAACCCCAGTTGCTCTGTCTAACAACTTCTCTTTCTCTCTCACCCCTCGTCAGGTTGGGAGGGGTGGGGGCACTTGTCTGCTCATTTCTGACTATTGGAAATACTCAACCCACTCTCCCTTATGCAATTATAACTAATTTGAATCTCATGTGATCACTATAACAGCTCCCGTAAAACTCCAGGTTGTGGTAATTTACCGCCCTCCTGGGCAAATTCTATCCGCCTTCCTAGAAGAGATGGATGGGCTGCTGTCCTCATTCCCGGAGGATGGCAGTCCACTTTTAGTCTTTGGCGACTTCAACATTCATCTGGACAAGCCTTATGCTACAGACTTCCATTCACTCCTTGCTTCGTTTGATCTCAAACGACTTACCACCACAAGCACGCACAAATCAGGCAACCAACTTGACTTAATTTACACACGCAATTGTATTGCAGACAACATTCTGGTCAAACCCCTACATATCTCTGATCATTTCTTCATTACATTTCAACTACATTTTGCTACCTGTGTGCCACCAACCCCCATACCGGTTACTTTTAGACGAAACCTACGCTCCCTTTCCCCCTCCCATCTTTCCTCCGTTTTATCCTCCTCTCTTCCCTCACCTACCCATTTTTCATCTCTGGATGTGAATGCAGCAAACTGACACTTTATGCTCTACTTTAAACCTCTTGTCTAGATGATATTTGTCCTCTCTCCTCCAAGCCAGCACGGGCTGCCCCCTCTAACTCCTGGTCTTTGTGAACATGACCAAACTTCCCAAAAGGGGGGCAGCAGAGAGAAAATGGCGCAAATTAAAAGATCCGTCAGACCTGAGTATGTATCAGTCTTTGCTTTCATCTTTCTCTGCTGAAGTCCATACTGCCAAATCTTCATACTTCCACAACAAGATCAACAGCGCTCCAGACACACGTAATCTCTTCAAAACTTTCCATTCTCTCCTCTGTCCCCCTCCACCACCTCCAACCACTTCTATAACAGCTAATGATTTTGCCACATTCTTCACAGACAAAACCAGAACAACCAGTAGCCAATTCTCAGCCCCACACACACAGTACTTCAAACCAACCCCACCCACTGCAAAAATTCCCATCTTCTCCTTCTGTCCCCTCACTTAGACAGAAGTATCAAAACTTCTGCTCTCCAGCCATCCTACAACATGCCCTCTAGACCCAATCCCCTCACACCTCCTCCAAGCAATCTCTCCTACACTTTTACCAGCACTCACACACATCATCAATACATCTCTCCTCACAGGCACCTTCCCCACTGCATTCAAGCAGGCTCGGATAACCCCACGGCTCAAAAAACCTACATTAAACACTTCAATTACAAATAGCTACAGACCTGTCTCTCTCCTTCCATTCATAGCGAAAACCCTTCGAAAGAGTTGTTTTCAACCAGATATCATTGTTTCACAGAACAACAAACTGGATGCTAATCAGTCAGGTTTCAGGAGTGGCCATTCAACTGAGACTGCGCTACTGTCAGTCACCGAAGCCTTGCGGATTGCAAAAGCTGATTCCAAATCATCAGTCCTTATTCTTCTGGATCTTTCTGCTGCTTTTGACACTGTCAATCATCAGATCCTCCTGTCTGCCCTCTCTTCAATGGGCATCACAGGGATTCTACTTCGCTGGTTTGAATCCTATCTCACTTGTAGGTCTTTCAGGGTGGCTTGGGGATGGGAGGTATCCAAAGCACATCAACTGTTCACTGGGGTTCTTCAGGGATCAGTTATTGGACCCCTCCTCTTCTTCCATATACACTACATCACTGGGACCCATCATACAGGCACATGGCTTCTCCTACCATTGCTATGCTGATGACACACAGCTCTATCTTTCATTTCAACCAGATGATCCAACGGTAGCTGCACGGATCTCAGGCTGCCTGGCAGACATCTCGGCATGGATGAAAGAATATCACTTACAGCTCAACCTGGCAAAGACTGAGCTTCTTGTCTTCCCTGCCACTCCAACTCTACCGTATGATTTTTCCATCCAGCTAGGTTCTTCTACAGTTACCCCATCAACTTCGTTCAGAAATCTTGGTGTAACTTTTGATAACCAGCTGACCTTCAAAGACCACATTGCAAAGACTGCCCAATCTTGCAGGTTTGCATTGGAAATGCATCAGAAAGATCAGGCCTTTTCTAACGGAGCATGCTGCACAACGTCTTGTCCAGGCCCTTGTCATCTCTAGGCTGGACTACTGCACTGCTCTTCTGGCTGGACTTCCATCAAGCACAATCAAACATCTACAAATTATTCAGAATGCTGCAGCATGATTGGTCTTCAACGAGCCCAAAAGAGCCCTTGTTACACCTCTCTTTATCTCCTTGCACTGGCTACCGGTTGCGGCCCGAATCAAGTTCAAGACATTGATGCTTGCATATAGAACAGCCACAGGCTCAGCACCCGCCTACTTCCACTCACTACTACGAATTTACATCCCCTTCATAAGTCTGAGATCCGCTAGTGAGCGACGCCTCCTGGTACACACAGAGGGCTCAAAAACACTTTCCAGAACATTCTCGTTCACCACTCCTGGCTGGTGGAACGATCTTCCCACCCCTATCCGGAATGCTGAATCCCTGACAATTTTCAAGCGACAGCTGAAAACTCATCTCTTTCGAAGCTACTTGACTTCATCATAAAATAAAAAAATTATAAAAAAAATCTCTCTCTTTATTTATTCCTTCTCTTTCTAGCTTGTACTTATTTGAACAATGTCTAAGAACTTGGTATTACAACCACTTCTTGTGTCTGTTTGCCTCTTAAAGAAGAATCGCTTTATGTATCCCCCAATTGTAAGTCGCTTTGGATAAAAGCGTCTGCTAAATGACTAAATGTAAATGTAAATATCGTTATCTTTATAGTTATCATTCTTGGTGTGAACGGGCTTAATGCTCTTTCACTCTAAGGCTTATAATCAAAATTGTGTAATTATTGTCTGCTGAACATGCTAAAATAAAAAAACACTCTCTTTATGAATTATGAGTATGTTGGCTACCATGGGGGGGTTGCTGCTGACATGTCCCCACCTATGTCAAAAATCAAACCTACGCCCTTGCCCACACAGTGCTTCAAATTCATCTGCTCATCTTTACCACAATATAAGTTTCGACCATAATCTTTACTGCAATAAGTAACTTTCAACCACACCAAGGAACAACATTGAACTGCCTGAAATCAGAGATGTTACTAATTGAAATCAAATTCAAACGGTATATTTCTCAATATTACCATAGTCGCTTAAATGACTAATAGTTAGATTTGGAAAATGTTAAACTCACATCAGACTCTTTGGCAACCAACTACTGTTCCACTTAAGACAAACTGATCTTCTCTAAATTCACAGATTCCCTCTGATTACCAAGTGAGGCTTGCGACCTGAAATAAGCAAAAAAAAAATGCTAGAAACATGCACCGATGAAAGGTCTGTTGTGTACTGCACCATCAACTGTATGAAAAGCTGTTCTTTCAGTCTGACAGATATTAATTTTGCTCTTGCTATGAATAGACCCATCGCTTGTGATGTCTTGCGTTTGGTGGGAAAATGACCTCAAAAAATAATGGTTTTGTTAGAAGCAGTCAGAATAGTAGAGCCCACAGGAAGACAGCAGCATAATTCAGTGCCAAGGGCAGGGGACATACCTCACTGACTATCAGCATATCCATGGGAATCTGGGGGGACATGGATGGGCTGGCATGACTGGATGAGGGGGAGGATGAAGGGGAGTGATGGCTCTGCTGGATGAGATCAGGCAGCAGGTGAATGCGGCCTGCATAGCAGTTTCTCTCCTGGTGGCTTTGACTGTGTGAAGGGCTCAAACCTGGACCTAGACTGGGCCCGGGAATGGGACGCAACTGCTTTCTCTCAGCTATGCTCTGGAACCAAGAACAGGGACAGTTCAGTCTGAACTCAGCTAAAAAGAGAACGAGGGCCTGAGGGAAGGAATGCTGTACTCTGTAGAAGTCATCAGCTTCAACACTTGACTCATTTGTTTCTTATCTTGCCCTGCTCTAAATAGTACATCTTTTTTTTTTTTGACAAAACATAACCAAAAATAAAAAATCAGCACAGAAATGATGGGAAAAATATGGAACACATGAAGACAAAATATGTGATATGATATATGACAATGAAATTGAGTTGAATTGAGAAAATTTGTTACAATACCTGTCTAACGATTAAAGTTACATCATTGCTAGGTGTGGTAGCTGGATCACTCTCTGATTCATCATGAACAAGCATGGTTTTCACTGACTCTGTTTCACCATTACTCAGCTTTGATGAGCTGGAGAGGAAAAACAATTCATCTTAAGATTTGTGGTTTCCTGTATGGTTTCCCGAGTAGTGTTTTAATTAATGGGACTGTGTCACATACCATGTCCTTGAGTCCTCTGCTCCTGAAGTGGATTCATCACCCTGCTCCTGCTCCACCACATCATCATCTACATCTGAATCTAAATCTTCACTCGATGAGGAGTAATCTGTCACCTTATGATGAGGTCGCACATCTTCCACAGCACATAGCTCCTTGGCCAGAGCAGTGAGAGCCTGGAGGTGTGGGAAAAGTTTACATGTAAGAGTCTTTGTCAACAGCACTCTTAAATTGATTCCTCTCTTTCTTTTACACTGAAAAGTTGCATTTATTGCAATAGGCTCATTCCGTGCCAAATCAACCAAATTTCAGAAACTTCATCAGGTAAAATTATTGATTTTGTTCATATTTGTTTTCTGAAGAAAGACAAACATAAATAATGATAAAATCCAAAATATTAAATGTCATGGATTAATATTTACTGAGTAATCCACTATTTTGTAGAGGGGGGTCAAAATGGCAATTTTCACCTGAGATTCAGAGCCAAATTACAGGGGGGTAAAAATTACTTCAGAAAGATGGCAGCATCATAATGTTATTTTTACACAGAGATTGCTAGTTCAATTAGTAAAATCTGTTGACTTTAGCAGTCTTTGTTACTTTTGTGCTAATGATGACCATTAAAAAATGGGGAAAGAGCACTTTTCAAGTTTTCACTCCAAAGTTTGCAAACCTGTAACTCAAGAAGTATTAAAGATATCATAATGTCCTTTTAGATGTTGGGTCTCAATAAACTTTCCTTTTGGCATCTTCATTTTTAAGACCCTATATGGTTTGGTTCCAGAGATATTGGAATTTCAATATGGCTCCAGCGGTAAATCATTAAACTGTACACATTTTCAATGGTAAAAAATCCAATGTGGGTCAATTTGCAAAAATATGATGCTTCTTTTCTTTTAAAGAGAAAGAATGTCTGAAAAACAAATGTTGTTTCCTTTCGTCAAAACAACTGCGTTAAACATACCTGTCTGAATGCCATAAATGTTATTTTTCCAAAGTTTGCGTGCCTATAACTCAAGAAGTAGTAAAGATATTTCAATATGATTTTAGATTAACAATATAAACTTAATAAACTTTTCTTTTGGAATCTACATTTTCAAGGCCCTGCATCATTCAGTCCCAAAAATATGGGCATCTCAATGAGGCTCCATTTTCAGATTGTTGAATATTCTCTATTTAAGCATTTCAGTGCTTGAAAACCAAATGTTGGTCACTTTACATACAGCTGATACTCATTGTATTTCAAGTGGAATGTCTGTAGAATAAGTAATGCTGAAATTAGACATTTATCTTGTTTCCCTCTATCAAATCAATTGTAAAGGAGTTTGAGTCTCATAGATATTCTTTTTTTTCCAAAATTTGCATGCCTGTAACTCAAGAAGTATTAAAGTTATCTTAATATGATTTTAGATTTTGGTTCCTAAGAAATTTGTCTTTTGGAATCTTAAATTTTAAGGCCCTGTATGGTTTAATCCCAGAGATATTGAGATCTCAGTGCAGCTCCATGTCCAAATTTAGTATCCTACCCATTTTCAATTGTCAAAAATCAAACATGGTTTTGTGTTTATCTTGTCATCACTGTTGAGAATGCAAATAATAACCGTAACCCTGGGTTTAGGAATGTACAGTGTGACACGTGAAAGTATGAATGACCAGGACTAATTGGGATTAATTGTTAACTCTAGGTAAAGTATGAACAGTGTGAAACGTAAGATTACCTAGGATCCCATTTACATGGGGTTTAGAATTACCCAGTGTTAATTATTTCAAGTGTAAGAGGCCTTCAATGTTTGAGGTACTATCAGTGATTCTGCTAAATATTTCCTTTCGCAGTAGATACTACTTAATCTGATGAAGCTTCACCTTATATAACAATAAAAAAGAAAAAGAAAGTGTAATAATTAATCCAGCTGGGGTAAATCTTGGTTTATTGATGTGAATGCAATGTGTGGCAAAAGCAACCACACTTCTCTATGAGGCGTGGGATTTTATTAAAACGTTACAATACTGCATGCTTAAACTCTTGGTAGCTTCAGAAGCTGTTAAACTGAACAAAATCCCTTCTTCCAAATACCCCTGATTCAAATATAGAATCTTCTGAATAGACTACAGAGAGCAAGGTAATGTGATTCAACTTGACCATTTCAGTGAATTTTTAGCACTGTGTTCTATACATATTGTTTTGATAGAGGGAAACAAGATACAATTCTAATTTCAACATTATTTATTCTTCAAATATTGTTTTTTAAATTAAATAAGTATCGGCTGTATACAAGTGAGTGAACAACATTTGGTTTTCAACCACTGAAAATAGGTAAAATTCAACAATCTGAACATAGAGCTTCATTGAGATCCCCATATCTCTAGGACTGAACGATGTAGGGCCTTGAAAATTAAGATTCCAAAAGAAAAGTTCATTAAGAAATAAAAATCTAAAATCATATTGCGATATCTTTAATACTTCTTGAGTTAAAGGCACGCAAACTTTGGAAAAATAATATTTATGGCACTCAAACAGGTATGTTCAATGCAGTTGTCTTGACAGAATGAGATACATCTATATTTCCAACATTATTTGTTTTTCAGACATTCCTCTTTAAAAGAATATAGTCTCGTATTTTTGCAAATTGACCCACATTGGGTTTTTGACCATTGAAAATGTGTACAATTTAACGATTTACCCCTGGAGCCGTCATTGATATATCAATATCTCTGGAACCGAAACATGTAGGGCCTTAAAAATAAAGATGCCAAAAGGAAAGTTTGTTGAGACCCATTAACTAAAAGGGCATTAAAATAGCTTTAATACTTCTTGAGTTACAGACATGCAAACTTTGGAGTGAAAACTTGAAAAGTGCTCTTTCCCCATTTTTGAATGGTCATCATTAGCACAAAAGTAACAAAGACTGCTAAAGTCAACAGATTTTACTAATTTAACTACCAATCTCTGTGTAAAAATAACATTATGATGCTGCCGTCTTTCTGAAGTCATTTTATTACTCAGTAAATATTAATCCATGACATTTAATATTTTGGCATTCATCACTATACATGTCTACCTTTCTTCAGAAAAAATATTAGCAAAATCAAAAATTTGAGCTGGGGAAATCTGGTTGAGTTGACACGAAATGACTCAATAATAATTTGTAGATTACTCAGCCAGGAATGTTGATAGGGCCTAAAGATGCGTCAGTATGGAACTTCTAAGAGGCCATGCATAATTTTTTTCTTTATTGTTTTCTCGTAATCACAACAATTTTCTCGTGATCTTGACATAATTAGTTCTCCAAGTTACACAACTGCAGAGGGCCATCTTCGTGATTGCTATAATTTGTGTAGTTCATTACTGACATTATTAAATATTAAATTCTTGAATAAATATGATCATTTTGCTTGAAAGTGTATCCGTTATTGTTACGTTATTACTGCTGCACGTCTCATCAGTTTCACATTTACAATGACATATTTGCAATCTGTGTTCTTATTTTTAACTTTTATTGATAATAAATGTATATTGATCAGACATGTGTATCATTTAGTTCAGTGATTTTATAGCCTACAGTGTTGTAGCCTAATCTTTTGTATTTTCTATATTTCTTTGTAGGAAACCACACACACAATCACACATAAACACTCTTCTTAAACAGCATCCCAAGCTTGTATCGCACATGATATCACAGCCTATCCTACATGACTAATAAAAATCACAAACAAATTATAATATATTATTATACATAATTTTATTTCAAACACATGAGGAAAATAAAATGAGTTGAATCCAAGCAGCTTAAGATTTTTAGAATAGGATAGTTCTTCTCTATATTCTTCCGCCTGCGCTTGCGGTGTTGAACGCTTTGTTAGACCTTTTAAGAATGTTAATCACACAAATAAAATGTTTAGCGTAGCCTAACTCTGGAAAAATAAGCAGTGTTTGATTAGCCTATTTTTATTTTATTTATTGCAGACGTTATTTGAAGCAAATTTTGCTGAAATATCCACAAGAAATAGTATAAAAGCACACGGTTATCTGTCGAGATGCGCCTCAAAGGGGACATTCTTAATGCCTAAAGTGGCTCAATGCATTAAGTGAGTGTAAAACACCAAACTCCGTAAACACATTATTAATAAATTATACTGTGTACAGACGAGTCCAGGATGCGAACGCAACTAATTTTCTTGGGGGGTGGGTGGGGTGGGTGGGGAGTAAATGGTTTTCTATGGGCTAAATGTTTAACACGTTAAGACGCATTGCGCTCTTATTATGGGCTCATTTGTTTGTCGAACAATGTACATAGAATGCTTTATTAATGATGTGTTTACCGAGATTGGTCTTTTAAAAACACTGCCTTAACACATTAAGCCATGTTAAGTGTTGTCCGTACGGTATTCTATGGGAGGAAAACACTTAACGCGGAATTAAACGTATTGTTCTTTTTATGGGCTCATCTTCTTGTGTGTACATAGTATGAATTAGTAATAATGTGTATACTGAATTTGGCCTTTTAAAAAAACACTCTCAATTAACGCATTAAGCCAGGATAAGCATTATAGAATGTCCCCGTCAAGGATGCGTTCGTTACTATACCAACAGTAGACTCATGATGCATTGTTGTTGTTTTTTTGTTTTTTTTATCAAACAATCATTGAGTACCTTTACATGGACAAAACAATCCGATTTTAACACGATTAAGACAATACTCTGATTGAGAATCTACCATGTAAACAGAGATTTTTTGATATTTTAAAGGGGTCATAATATGCGATTTCATTTTTCCTTTCTCTTTGGAGTGTTCAAAGCTCTTGGTGCATAAAGAAGATCTAAAAAGTTGCAAAGACTAAAGTCTCAAAAAAGAGATATTCTTAATTCTCGCTTATATGTTGTTGCCGCCGCCATGTCGTGAAGGCGCTGTGTGTTTCGTTGTGAAAGCGAAACTACTTCGTTAGGCCTTCCAAAAGAGGACGATATGGCTTCGTAATGCCTGGAGCTGATCCGTGCTGGTTTGCTGAGGAAATACATCAACTTCGCAATGTGGATCGCCGGATCAGCTTTCACCACGGACGAAGCGGAGTCCAGTCCAGGGTCGTCACATGAGGTTGCCGCAAGCCCACCAGACACTCCTTCGTCGAATCCGCCAGCCGCGCCATTCTCAAGCCCGCCGCCTCTGCTCATTCTAGCCCTCTGGCCGTTCCTCACTTTATCCCCCTGCCTCTGCTCACTCTAGGCCGCCGTGTGTGAGGCTGTGTTTCGTTGTGAAAGCGAAACTACTTTGTTTTGGCCTTCCAAAAGAAGACACAACCAGAAATCAGTGGTTAAGCTGTATTTACAAAACTGTTCCAGAACACTTCAACCCAAATATTCAGATGTGTGCAACGCTTTTTATGGAGGACTGTTTCCTGATTCTGGTATAGTAGACTACAATGCCGGCTGTTCCGGTGAACTCACAGCCTGTAAGTACGTTTTTTATATTTAAAGAGTTTTTATATTTTATTTTTTTTTATATTTAAAGCGAGTTTTTTTGGGCAATGTAGAGTAGGGCTACCACTCATTACATGTCCTTACATTCCTCGTCGCTCGGATTACAAAAGGAATAAAACCACCCCTTGCAATCCGATCGAAATTTTAGTCTGATCTGGCCAATTCAATCCGATTGACGTGGTTACATGTGACTTTTTAATTCCGATTGTGCTTCTAGTCCTATTACAATCGGATTATTAGGGTCCATGTAAACGCAGCTAGTGTAACATTAAAAAAAAAAAAAAACAGCAAATCAACATCTCAGCAAAGTCCCTTTAAGGCAAGTCATTTAACTCGGCGACCATATTTGAAACACCTCTCGGGCATGCAAGCGCAGCTCCTATCTCTTTGAACGGGGAAACAAAGTTCTCCAAAACCAAGCTTACGATTAAATTTCATATTTGAAATCACCAATGAAATCTGATGACCGCCGTCACATTAATGTTGTTTCTTATGCTCAAATATCATTAAAAAAAAATCTTATTTTTCAGGCTAGAGCAGCCAATGGGCATTCGCAGTCATGAGCACAAGTTGACGAACGCTGCCTGTTTCAATAGGAACCGGAGCTTCTGACCGCAGCTGCAGTGACACGATAACTTTACAAATCAACGATTGGCTCTCTCATTTAGAAGGCAGGGCTTAATCGCCATATTGGGCGTTGCACTTTGTCCCATTCATAAGTATAAGGAGTGCACAGTCTTCCTATATATAAAGTCTTTGATCTCTGTCTCTGCACTGCAACTTGACATGCCTTGCCAAAAAATAAAAAAAATTAAATAAACTTGGAAAAAAACAAGGTTAAACATGAGGTCTAAAAGTTTATAAAAAAAAAAGTGGTGTTCACTTGAACAGAAAACATACAGCTATTCAAAAAGATCCAAGTGCAGTAAAATCAAATATCTCAATATAATATGTCATACCTGTAAACTCACAAGAGGTCAAAGAGGTGACATAGTTCGGAATATTGGTATATGATATCCCATCATGTAAGCAAAGTAACAGTGTTTACAAGGTGTTTGGTTTCATTTCTTTGACATGTTCAATACGTAGCCTGTGCGTAGCCATGATTTAGCTCATAGTCAGAGCAGCTATCTGTAGCCCACTTATAGTCAAACCTGATTCACTGTAGTTTTTGGCCAGGCAGCAC
Source organism: Sinocyclocheilus anophthalmus (assembly GCA_018155175.1). NCBI lineage: Eukaryota > Metazoa > Chordata > Actinopteri > Cypriniformes > Cyprinidae > Sinocyclocheilus > Sinocyclocheilus anophthalmus. The sequence goes on from JADLZN010007035.1 coordinate 131,936, forward strand.
ATGAGATGGTTGATATCCCATCATGTTCGCAGTGTCAATAAAATCTACAAAGATATAAGTGTCATTTCATGACATGGTCTATATGTAGCCATGATTTAGCTCTAAACTGGACGGGCTATTGAACCGTGACATTTTAGTGAAAGGAGCAGATCGTAGTTGATAGTGATCCATGACTAGGCCCACGGATCAGCACGCATGTGTTCAGAGGATTAATTATAAAATTTAATAGAGTAAAAGTTTTATCATTTGTACGTGTTTACAAACTCAATCGATTTTAAAACAGCACAAGAAGAGGCGAAAAAGCAAACAACAGAACAAACACAGCTTTGACAAAAATTAATTTATATTAATTTATACAGTGAGCACACTCAGAAGAATCTGAGAAACTGAGGAGGAGTTTCAACATCTGGAAAAGCGGTTGGAAATTGAAAAGATCCGGGCAGCAATGGTAAAAAAAAAACTCTCCAAAACAACATTTCCTCACTAAAGCTCTCATCTTTGACAAAGTCCATCATTTATTTTAATTATTATATTGAATTTATGACTGAACAATGGCTTGTTAGATACAGAGAGAGCATGAGCTAATTGAATAGAATAGCTTTGTCATTGTACAAGTACAATAATATTTATTTTGAAAGTTCCAAATTGATAGTAAAACTTAATACAACAAATGATTTAAAATGGCAATATAAAATTATCAATTATAAAAAGTTTGCAGCAATATTAAAATAGTACAAATAGCTCTGATGTGCAATGCAGCATTAAAACCTAAACAGTACAAACAGAAAACAATGTAATAAAACGGTAGGGGTGAATTTATTATTCCATGTACATTTGAGGTTAATGTGTGTACTGGGCTACTTTTTAGTTACAGCAGCTATCACTGTGTTGTTATGAAGTCAGTTGTGCCAGACAATTTTGGAGGCAGAGACAGATTGTGGGGGGTGCTATAAAAACTTAAATGGTTGGAATAAAGAGTTTTAAATGGTTAGTGATGGAAAACTTGCAGGTCAATGGGCATCAATGTTTAAGGTTGGTAAACATTTGTACACCGACGCATATAATACTACCCGCCTGACATTGACATGTGTTATTCAGGTGTCAAAGTTGTGCAGAGTTTAAGGAAGAAACCTCAAAGACAGTGCCAGAAGGACGCTGGACGGGTAAAGCCTGCAAATCTTGCCACATTAATCAAACATTGTGGTGTCAATACTCAATAAGTTACAACGCAAATCAGAAATAAAAAAAATAATTTCTTTACTGGTCATTTTGAAATGTCAATCTTTGTCCGCAATTGTTAACCACCTCAATCTGTATTATATTTTAGGATTTTAAAAAATTCCCTCATGTCCAAATTCAACATGAAGGGGGGTGGTCCGCTGCAGAAAGAGGCATTTGAAAAGAGTGCACGGTTCTCGGTCATTAGAGGTATGTGTATAAAACACACAGCGTTTACCAGAGAGCTTCTCTCTTTTTTTTTTTTTTAACACACTGAATGGTGATACACTATTTATATCTCGTTTTTGTTTTTAGTAGGCATTCAAGCAAAAGAGAATGACTCCCTGTCACAATTAGTGTAATTAAAGTAAAAAACTATGTCAAGCTTTTCTTGTGCTTTTTTCTCTCTCTTTCTTATGAGATCAGATGATGTGATGACCAACTTCCCGGCAGCAACTGAGTTGGACTTGAGGAATGCAGTTGGGAAGCATTTTAAATAAGAAATAAAACCAATAATTAATCATTTACTTTAAGTTCACTGTTTGTTGTTTTATTTGTTAAAAGTAAACCAGCAAAAGTGTTAATCTTTTTTTTTTATGTTGTAATTTTTCCGTAATGTTTTAATGTTAAGTGTGTTAACATGCTCTTGATTTGTATTAGATCTTTTTTCTTTGATATATCTTAAGTTATTTAAAATATTTTTTTTATTTTTTCATGTTTATATTTTTATTATCTTAAATTGTTACAACCAATTTAAAAGATTTTTTTATCATAATATTTATATTTAAGTGTATTGTATTTATAAAATTTAATTTTGTCATTAATTCTTTCGTATTTTTATCATTTTGTATTGTCTTAAGTTGTCCAAGTTGTTAAAAATGTTATTTTTCTTAATAAAAGCTGTATTTAATTTGTTTGGATGGATTGCCGTTTTGTTGTCTATTAGATGTATATATGTAGTCGTTTAATAGCCATTTTTTTGATGACTAGTCTATTCTTGGGCTATGGTTCGACGTCTATGAAATTTTCACTGACAGCCCAAAATTCAGCCTTGTTTTAGCCTAGTTCACTGTCTATTAGACGTATATATTGCTTTTGGAGGTGGACGCTGCTGTTTGGGAACACAGTCGTTTAACAGTGGTGGGAGGCAATTATACAGAAATACTTTGATGACAGACTGACCGAATGACCATAACATTTCAGATGCTGTGAATGAGATCGGTCCGCTGGTTAGTCAGAATTTGCCATCCCATAGCGCAAAGTCACATTACTTTTTTTGATGCGCTTGGAGGAATTTATTCGCAAAATGCATTTCCATCTCCCATTATTCGCATTAACCCTTTTTCACACAAGTCAAAAACCACCTCAAGCGAGTGTAAAACATTTTTGCGAATTATGGCATTTTTATTCGAAATTCAGCGTTTCCATCACTCGATTCTGATGCGATACTTCAAAATGCGCATAAAAGCAGGGTGATGGAAACCCAGCTACTGACTCACTTGATTCGTTCAAAAACGTGGATTCATTCAGCATCGAAACACCGCCGTGTTGCTCGGAGACACAAAACAGTTCTGCTGTGGCTTTGATTGGAACGACCTTTTGTTTGCGAATTTGAGCAAAAACAGTCAATATTGTATTATAAATTGCGAACTTTGTGTCTGTTTAACTCACAATGAAGAACTTCCACGCCGCCGACATGTTTACATGCGGATGTGAGCGTAAAGTGCGCCGCCAAAACGGACTGGCTGTGAGATGAGGCGTGTTCGATTTGAAGCAGCAAAGCAGTGCGCAGACCGACCGGACATCAAAGTACCGCGAGAGCGATTCGAACGCATGCGGAGCCTGGAAAAGTTTTGGAAAAGTCATGGATTTTTTTCCTTAAATCTCTGTATAATAGAATATGTTTAATCTGCTTTCGAGTTTATAATGAGGAAAATTCCTGCAAACATATTCAACAGAGCATGTAGGTTAGATGAGTAAATAAATCCACACATACTATCAGATTAAATCAGTCCTTTGAAACAGCGTGAGTGGTTCAGCTGTACCGCGTCTTCTCTCACTCTCAAAGCGGCTTCACAACAGCGCATCTCGTCTGCACTACTGCATGCTGCGATACAAGATTTTTGCTCGGGTTTCGGGACAGTCGACAGAATTGTCACTTGCCTAATCGAGTCATTATTGCATCGTCACAAAACTATCATTTGCACATCTTTTTAAGTTTAAGCCATTCGATACTCGCGTGCTCCAAAGGGGGTTTCCTACAGGGCCGTGCACAGGAGGGTGGCCCGGTGGCTACAGCCACTGCCCCTTTCACCAATCCCCCCCATCACTCCAGCTCAAGCGGTCTGTTACCGCTCCGCTAAAGATAAACTGATTCCATTAATCTGCTCCGTGTTTTCCCGCCTGCGCCGCAGCATCACTCACGATCTGTGTGCTGCTCTCTGGAGTGGAGACCACAGTTCCCAATGTCGTTGCATTAACAGGTAGATGCATTACAATCCACATTACAGTCAGTGGATGATTCGCTGAATTAGTAATTTGGTGGTCTGTTTCTGTATTTCTGTCGGTAATGATTTGCTCTCGGTCTTTTAAAAGTGATAACAACAAAATATCCACGGTCTTAGAATTAGAATGTCTAATCAAATTATTGTACCCGATCAGATCTTATATAAATAACACAAAATTTGCAGTTGTTGGCACACTTTGTAGACCAAAAAAAATGCCTTCGCAAAAAAGAAGACAGAGAGAAAGAGCGAAGCGAGGCTGCTAAAGGCAGTTCAACATTGCAAACACGAATTCAAAGCTCCAGCAAGCCAGCAGGTAAATCATCATATAGAATATTTAGCAGTTTGTCACACTTTAATTCTTGTAATTAAGTATATTTCCCATAATAATCACTTGTCATTTTGAAGTAATCATTTTGAAGTATCTTGGAGAAAAGCTCCGGAGAAACCAAGGCAGAACACAGTATAACATCAGTTAAATTAAGTTAAGGTGCTCTGCATTTGTTTAGCCGTTCGTCAATATTACAGTGCTAGCCTGGAGTTATATGGTATTCTGTCTTTGTTTTACTGTCCATTAAAATCTGCCGCATTTAAATTACGGTGTGACTTGTGTGTACTTTCATACATCTGTCGGCCCTTCATTAGAGAAACAAATTAGATAGATCGCGATCTAACAAACTGCTCCATATAACACAGCACTGTAAACAAGCAATGACTAGATAGCAATAATTAATCATAAATGATCTTTCAAGGAATTTTTTATTTTTAGAATACAAATTATTCACTCAGTGTCAACTGTCAGTCTGGGGCTGCACACTTCTGCATGTGTGAGGAGTCGAATGCCGTGACAGTGTATCACACATAAAACCAGTAACAGTTCGCAATTAAAGCCTTTTCCTACCTTTTCTTGTAACTCGATAAAACCCATTGCAATGAACGTCATCGGAGATGTTTAATTCATAATCATTCTGAGCATTATTCCTGCTGGCCTGCACATCAATCCACAAGTCGTTCTTATAGGGTAAGCTATTTTCATTCAATTCGATGTAAAAACAATAGGCTAAGTATGTCTTGCATCCTTTAATGTTAGCGAACATTGCAAATAAATTGGTTGCAAAACGGTATCCACTCAACGTTTAACTTTTTGTCTGGTTGTTACGGTCAGAAAAAAACAAAACAATTTAATCACATTACTATATGTTATACAAACATCTAATTGCTATGATTTCCCGTGTCCAACCTATAATAAATTTTTCTAAGTTTCACACTGTAGCGAGTTTCACACTCTGGAGCAGAGAGTCACAGTGACCACCTGTCACTCAATTGGCCACGCCCTTAATTATGCAGAACTTTAAGGCTTAAAATAATTTAAACGGATGAGTTATAAAAAAAAAAATTCACCCCCTCACAGTTGGCATGAAGGGCAAAATTACCTATATAGATCAAAACCACTTTTTGTACCAGGCTGTAAACTTTTTTTTTCTGCTGTAAAGTTGGCCATTTTAACATGGGGAGTCTATGGGACTGACTCCCTTTTTGGAGCCAGTCTCTAGCAGCCAGTCGATGAATAGCAGTTTTAGTCACTTCCGTCTTGGTTTCAAGAGAGAGACTTGCATCCCCAACTCACCACACTACCTAGTTTAAATTGTCAGTGGGATTGCTTGATTGATTAATGGTGAAGATGATCATGGTGAAGAACACCATGGACAGTACTAAAAATTCCAAAACATAAAATAATGCAAAAGGAGTAGAGGAAGAGAGAGCTACACCAAGAGTAAAAATGTTAAATGTGAATGTGTCTATCATTTAGTTCAATAGAAACAATCTGTTTGAATATGAGGCCTTTTTGACATGTCTGCACACCAACAAATCAGATGATTTGACATTCAGGACAGCAGTTACTTACAGCATGTCTAGCTGGTCTTACAAAGTCTTTCTTCTTTTCTGACTTCTTCCCAGCAATCTCTGGCCGCTGCATTGGTGAGCCCTCAGACTTTGAAGAGGCTGCAGACAGAGTGAAAGGGCACAAGATTTATTTGCAGGTAGGCGGGTCACTTTTTGCCAAAGCTGGTTAGGTTGCCACTAGTCTCAGCCTCAGACGTCATGCCCACAGACCGTTGGCTGAACGTCTGATGCATATGGCACACAAAAGTGGAAACACTTCAGGAATTTTGAAGTGGTCATCGGATTGGTTGAATTATATAGGATTTCCGGGAGACGTGTGTGTCGCGTTCTTTAAAGTTCCGCCTGGAAACAAAGATGCTGTGGCACCAAACCCACTAACGAAAGAAGAAAGCCGTCGTGTTTACAACTGTGACTATGAGCGCTTATCAGGATCAACTAAAAGCTGGATTCTCAAAAGTATGTGAAATGTTTCAAGTTCGCAGCATAGAATCTTTAAAATACATACGAGAGTTTTACACACAGGTCTGTTATTGCGGCGACATTTCCACGCCCCGAAACGTGACTGTCATGCTGCTTGAGAAAAAAAAAGAAAAAAAAAGGCGTTTTTGTTTTGTTTCAACAGTACAGCGTCATCTGTTTATCTTTGTAACGGTAGTAACGCGGTACTGCGCACGTCATGAATCAGGAAGTAGATCGCTATGCGGTAGTCAGTCGCAGCAGTCTGCAAGCTCTCTGTCATCTGTTTCTCGAGCGATCGCCTTTTCCTTTTCCCCTTTGCTAAAGCAACGTCTGTGAGTTTTTTCATCATGTAATATTAGGACAGTGTCTATTTTCATCTTTGTAAGACTATTGAGACGGCTAAGCTAGCTTTACGTTTATTACTGCCGATTGTTTACTAGCTCGATTGCGTTTTATCATATAGATCCCCGCTGTGTAGATAATCCGTGCTGTTTTCTCTGTCACTTGTATTTGGATTTAATATTAATATATATCTCATTTGTATTGTATTACAGTTTCACAATATTCCCAGTAAACTTCATGGAAATTAATCATCTGTGCCCTGGAGTTTCTTGGGAGTGTTTAAGCTGAATGGAGCATAGTCCATGACAGTGAAAAGACGGCGACGCAGCTAATGAGGGTCACAAGGATCGCCATCTTACAGAGCAATTCAATACCAAGAGAAGTGGCTAACTCTACAGCGCCCTGTCAGCTACGTAATAGTATTCTTCTCCTGTTATTGACACCGCAGTGAGTCACAATGTCACAACGAAGCAACAGTAAAAAAGACAATGAAGATATCCAGTCTGAGACTGTGCGTTTAAGAAGCAGTCGTTCATCTAGTACATCGTCCAGCTCGAAGATTAGTATGGCTGTCGCCATGGCAAAGGCAAAGGCTGAAGCAGCGCAAGCTAGAGCAGCACACACGCAGAAGGAAATCGAACTTAAAGTAGAGCAAGCTCATGTTCAAGCTAATCTTGATGCATTAAATGATGCGAAAGAAAAGGATGAGAATCCGCCATAACAGAGGTGAATGCTCTCGTGGCCGGTCTACAAGATATGGGTTTTAAGTATGCAGTAAGGCTAGCAGCCAGGTTCCTCAATCGGTCAAAGACCAGCGAGTCACCGCTTATGTGTCGGCACAAGCCAGTCTATGCAGCAGAGGTTTATCAGTTAGAAGAGGTAGTGATTATGCTTCGCCAACGCTGCATCCTCCGCATTCTCAACCTAATGATGCCATCCTCTCAATGCCTCACCCACTCAGCGTGAGTCAAAATCAAGCTGCTGCTTCTGCAGACATTGTCACATCAAGTTCATCAAGCTCCTCAAACCAGTGGAGTGCCGCTACAACAAAGCTGCAATCAAGCGTTTAACACTTTCTCAGTTCTTCAGCGTGGTGGGAGTCGTTCGCAACAGAACGTCAAAGCAGATCCCTCCCCTCCTGCACGCACGCATGCTCACAAGACACCTTATGGAGTTAGCTATGATCATTCTACGTCCACTGGAGATCTCATCAAATACCTAGCTCGTAGCAGCCTGGTGACTCCAAGTTTAACCGCATATGATGACCAGCCAATGAACTATTGGGCCTGGAAAACATTGTTCCTGAATGCTATTGCCGATCTAGACCCATCTGCGGCAGGAGAACTCGACCTCCTCACCAGGTATCTAGGAAAAGAGTCGACAGAACAAGAAAGAAGAATTAAAACTGTCAACATTAAGGATCCAGCAATTGGACTGGGCATGGCATGGGAACGCCTCAACGAAATATATGGCTCACCAGAGGCCGTCGAGCAGGCTTTGTTCAACAAGCTAGAAAACTTTCCGAAGGTTACAATGAAGGATCCACAAAGACTCAGGGATCTAGCCGACCTGTTGTCGGAGCTTCAAGCAGCCAAAGAAGACAGCTACCTTGCAGGCTTGTCATATTTGGATACCTCCAGAGGTATTAGGCCTATTATCGATAAACTACCATACAACATGCAAGAAAAGTGGCTTTACTTTGGCACAAGATACAAACAGGAACATTTCGTTAGTTTTCCACCTTTCTCCATGTTGGTAGACTTCATCGCCACGGAGGCAAGGGCTCGCACTGACCCAAGTTTTAACTTCTTCACGCAAGCTCCAGCGGAGAGAAAGAGTAAGTGGGAGAAACCTACTAAGACATCAGTATACGTTCACAAGACGCAGGTCTCAGGAACTGCTAAAGCAGAGTGTGGAGAAAGTACGGAACGTATTGATCCCAACAAACACTGTCCTCTGCATATAAAGCCTCACCCTCTGAGGAAATGCAGAGGCTTTCGTGAGAAGAGCATAGACGATCGCAAACAGCTTTTGAAAGAGCATTACATCTGCTTTCGCTGTTGCTCCTCCACAGACCATCTCGCAAAGAATTGCACCGCTGAGATAAAATGTACAGAGTGTGGGAGTGCGGCTCATGTGACAGCACGTCACCGCTACCCACCTACCTGGAAATCTAAGTCGCTCCCTTCCACTTCAGAGGATGGCGGGGAGGAATACAAAGCAGAAATCCGGGAGGTTAAGTCGACGTGCACTCAAGTATGTGGTGAAGGATTGAGTGCCAGAACATGTGCTAAGATCTGCCCTGTCAGTGTGTTCCCCAACGGCTGCAAGAAGGAGTCAAAGAGAATGTATGCCATACTAGACGAACAGAGCAATTGCTCCCTGGCACGATTTCTTTGAGATTTTTAAGATCTCTGGAAGTTCCTACTCATATACCCTCAAGACCTGTACGGGGTGTTCAGAGAAGGCGGGGAGGAAAGCCAGCAGTTACACAGTGGAGTCGGTGGACAAGAAAATGAGCATTCATCTACCTACATTCCTGGAGTGCAACCAAATCCCTAACGTTCGCACTGAGATTCCTACGCCGGAAGCAGCCTACCATCATGCCCACCTGAAGTGCATCTCTGACAAGATTCCGCCTTTAGATCCGGATGCCAACATTCTCCTCTTACTGGGCAGAGACATCTTACAAGTACACAAGGTCCGAGGACAGATAACCGGCCCAGGAGATGCACCGTTTGCGCAAAGGCTTGATCTAGGATGGGTCGTCGTTGGTGATGTGTGCCTTGGAGGTGCTCACAGAACACAAGAGGTGAGAAGCTACAAAACAGCCATCTTAGAGAACGGTTGTACGAGCTATCTTCAACCATGCAACAACCAGATCAGAGTGAAAGAGGTATTTGGTCAAGCGTCTAGACTTCAGTATCATTCAGCACCAACCTCCATCCGTGGTTCCATGACGCTCAGTGGAGACTGCTTAGGGCAGACGGTCTTCGCTCGTTCTCCCGACGACCATAGACTCGCCCCATCCATGGAGGATCTAGAGTTTCTGAAGATAAAGGAAGCCGAGTGCTATCAGGACAGTTCCAAAAGTTGGGTTGCACCTTTACCCTATCGGTCTCCGAGAAAGCGGCTGCCTAACAACAGGAAGCAGGTTTTCGACCGTCTTGTCTCGCTCCAGCGCTCATTGGAAAAATGACCACAGATGAAAGTCAATTTCGTAGAGTTTATGGAGAAGATGTTTAAGAAGGCACACGCTGAAGCCTGGACAAGAGTGTTGGTACCTACCACTGTTCATCCTAGGAAACCAGATAGAATTCGTTTGATCTTCGACAGCAGTGCATCATATGGAGGAGTGTCGCTCAACGATATCTTGCTCACTGGTCCCGACCTTAATAATAGCCTGCTAGGTGTTCTTATGAGATTTGGGAAGAAACAGGTGGCGATCACTGCCGACATCGAGCACATGTTCCACTGCTTTCTCGTCAAGGAGGACCACCGTGATTTTCTTCACTTCCTGTGGTACAGGAACAACGACCCTACCTCTGACATCGTCGACTACAGAATGCGGGTTCACCTTTTTGGGAATAGTCCCTCGCCTGCCGTTGCAGTGTATGGTCTGCGACAGGCAGCTAAGAAAGCAGAAGCCAACTATGGTAGTGATGCAAGTAGATTCATCTACCGCGAGTTCTATGTTGACGACGCTTTGAAGTCCTTCAGCACAGAGGAAGAGGCCATCAGTGTCCTAGGGCGAGCACAAAAGATGCTTGCAGCTTCTAACCTCAGGCTACACAAAATTGCTTCAAATCGACCGGCAGTCATCGAAGCGTTTCCATTTGAAGATCGCACCAAGGACGTCAAGAGCCTAGATCTCTTCGTTGATGATTTACCAATACAACGTAGCCTTGGATTGCTCTGGAACATGCACACAGATACATTCATGTTTCAAATCAAAGATGACCAGAGGCCATTCACTCGCAGAGGAGTGCTTTCAACCGTGAACAGCCTCTATGATCCTCTAGGATTCCTCGCACCCATCACGGTTCATGGAAGATTGATACTCAGAGAAATAACTAAGCAAGCAGAGGATTAGGACACACCTCTCCCCAAAGACATGGAGACTGAATGGACTAGATGGAAACGGTCGCTCCGAGACCTGGAGGGACTCCAGATACCACGCCCTTATACGTCATTCTCCACCGCAGGTGCTCTAAGAAGAGAACTCTGTATCTTCGCAGATGCATCGGTCAAGGCAATAGCAGCCGTAGCCTACATCAAGGTGACAAGCCGCCAAGAACAGACTGAGATTGGCTTTGTCTTCGGGAAAGCGAAGTTGACGCCTCAGCCTGATCTAACCATCCCAAGACTTGAGCTTTGTGCGGCTGTACTCGGCATCGAGATCGCTGAGATGGTAGTTTCAGAGATGGATACAACGTTTGACAACATCACCTACTACACAGATAGCAAGGTTGTATTGGGATACATCCAGAACCAGTCAAGAAGATTCTATGTCTACGTACACAACAGGATCCAAAGAATCCGTCAATCACCTTGTTCTTGCCTGTGGAAGTACGTCCCAACGCACCTCAACCCAGCCGACATTGGATCAAGAACTGTTACTTCAGACTTGCTTAGCAGCACAACTTGGCTCAAAGGGCCAGCCTTTCTTTATGATGTATCTTTGCATTCACCTGAGCTTTAAGAAGCTTACGACCTTATCGACCCTGACGCCGACTCTGAAGTGCGTCCCCAGGTGGTGACAAGTTTCACTCATGTTACCAGAAATGTGATACATCCACAATGCTTCGAACGCTTCTCCAAGTTCAGCACTCTCCTTACAGCCATAGCTCACCTCATCAATGTGGCCCGTTCCTTCGCCCACTCTACCCAGGATGAATGTCAAGGGTGGCATGTCTGTCGACCTACAGAGGAAGAATTGTTGAAAGCCAAAGTATATATTGTGAAGAGTGTCCAGAACGAGTGCTATTCAGAGGAACTTAAGTGTATTAACTCAGGATCCAACATTCCACCGAATAGCAGCCTTTGGAAACTGCACCCCATCTTGGACCAAAATCAACTTCTTAGAGTAGGAGGTCAAATTGAGCAGTCGGATCGGAGTATGAATGAGGTCCATCTCATCATCGTTCCTGGCCGGCATCATCTAGCTACCCTGCTTGTGTCTCACTATCACGAAGCAGTGAAACACCAAGGAAGACATCTGACCGAAGGTGCCATTCGAACGGCAGGATTCTGGCTAGTGGGAGCTAAACGCTGCATCAGCAGTTTGCTTCACAGATGTGTCACTTGTAGAAGACTGAGGGGAAAAATGGAACATCAGCAGATGGCAGCTCTGCCCAACAGAACGGCTACAAGTAGCACCTCCTTTCACCTATGTAGGTGTCGATGTTTTTGGACCCTGAGAAATTGTCTCACGCCGTACAAGAGGAGGAGTCTTCAACTCTAAACGATGTGCTGTGATGTTCTCTTGTATGTGTTCGAGGGCAGTCCACATCGAGGTGATTGAAGCCATGAGTACCAGCAGTTTTATCAACGCTTTGAGGAGGTTCTTTGCAATCAGGGGCCCCGCGAAGCAGATCCGTTCCGACTGCGGAACTAATTTCATCGGCGCTTCTCGTGAAACTAGAGATGGACCAGTCGAATCCAGGTTTCAAAAGAGTGGAGGAGTACTTGGACACTCAGAGCTGCACCTGGGTATTCAACCCGCCCCACGCGTCTCATATGGGCGGCGCGTGGGAACGAATGATTGGCATTGCCCATCGTATTTTGGATTACATGTTGCGTGAGCAGAAAAGGTCTCATCTTTCACATGAAGTCCTGACCACCCTCATGGCCGAAGTAACCGCGATCATGAATGCCAGACCGCTCATCCCAGTGTCATCGGATCCGGAATCGCTTCTCATTCTCACTCCAGCGATGCTTCTAACCCTCAAGACAGGTTCTACGCCTCTTCCTCCGTCAGGAAGCTTTGAGGAAGCGCATCTCATCAGAGAAGAATGGAAGCAAGATCAGGGCCTAGCAGACATGTTTTGGAACAGGTGGAAACATGAATACCTCAAAACATTACAACTTCGGCACAAGCGGCAAGGAAAGAGGCCAAATCTCCAAGGAGGAGACATGGTTCTCTTGAAAGACAATCAAGCTAACAGAAATCAATGGCCTATAGGCCTCATCACAAAAACCTTTCCAGGAGAAGATGGATTGGTTCGGAAAGTTCAAGTGGAAATTGTCAAGGATGGAACCAGAAAGATCTTTTCTCGGCCTGTTACAGAAGTGGTTTTGCTTCTTTCTCCAAAAACTGATTCCATTAATTAATGTGGGCTCTTTAAAGGCCCAAGCGGGGAGTGTCATGCCGCTTGAGAAAAAAAATAAAAAAGGCATTTTTGTTTTGTTTCAACAGTACAGCGTCATCTGTTTATCTTTGTAACGGTAGTAACACGGTACTGCACACGTCATGAATCAGGAAGTAGATCGCTATGCGGTAGTCAGTCGCAGCAGTCTGCGAGCTCTCTCAGTTATCCGTTTCTCGAGCGATCGCCTTTTCCTTTTCCCCTTTGCTAAAGCAACGTCTGTGAGTTTTTCTCATCATGTAATATTAGGACAGTGTCTATTTTCATCTTTGTAAGACTATTGAGACGGCTAAGCTAGCTTTACGTTTATTACTGCCGATTGTTTACTAGCTCGATTGCGTTTTATCATATAGATCCCCGCTGTGTAGATAATCCGTGCTGTTTTCTCTGTCACTTGTATTTGGATTTAATATTAATATATATCTCATTTGTACTGTATTACAGTTTCACAATATTCCCAGTAAACTTTATGGAAATTAATCATCTGTGCCCTGGAGTTTCTTGGGAGTGTTTAAGCTGAATGGAGCATAGTCCATGACAGTGACACTGAAGGAAACGAACTGTGATTGGTTGTTTGACAAGTCGGTCAAATAGGCGGGCCTTGGCCAATGAAAGCTGCCATGAATTCCAGACCAGCCGTCAGTCTGAACGGTCTGGCTACGCGAGACTTAGTCGCCACTGCTTGTTGAAAAAGCTCATGACAGAAATGCCTTAAACAGGGGAAGAATCGCTACAAGTTTTGATTTCATTTGTGTGGGTTTATGAGTGGCAATCTAATGTTTGGCACTGAATCTTTTATTATACATCAACTAATATACACCTATAAAAATCAAGCATAGCATTAGTTCTGGCAGGTCATGTTAGTCAAGCTTGCATCAGCTGACTGTCAGCTGATCCCCATCTACCGGATACCAGGGTTGGGCCGATAGACGATGCCATTGATGTCACAATGTTAAACTGACTAATTTCTAAAATGTTTACATTAAATTATTGAACATAAATAGTATTCGCAATACATTTATGTTGGTTCTATTCTGTTTACCCTAAGGGGTTATCGCTGCTCTCCCTACTCTCATCCATGCTAGGCTGCATGGATGCACAGGGAGTTCTTGCCCAGAAAAGAACCATACTGCCAATCCAAACTGAATGCTAATTGTCAATCATCTTTGACGATAGTAGTCCTGACAAAATTTGGTTTATTAAAATAAAAAGTTAAATGAGGGCACATTAGAACTCAGGACCTCTGGTACTCACAATGAAAATGTTACCAACATTATCAAAATCAGATACTGATTCGTGACATTTTAGACTGACATACAGAATCCCAGAACTGACAGTGGCAGATGTAAGAATAAAGTTACGCAAATCTGATCATTTGACTGGGTCAGCAAGAATTAAAGACAACTCCTTCGATTTCAACAAATAGGCACTAAATTTGCTGTTTAAATAGCAATTTAATAAGTTTTGGAGATTTTTCATTTAAAAGGGGTCATGAATTGAGGAATCACATTTTAACTTTTGACAATGTATAAGAGGTCATAAAAACATTTTTCAGAATTCAAAATGTCAGTTTTGAAACTGCTTTTATTGGAATCAAACGACTGTCAGAACGACTCACTTTCAACTTCTGGGTTGTTATTACATTATACAGAGGAATACATCAGCACAAGACTGCCTGCACAGACAACTTCATAATTTCCTCGTTCACTGGGGCGATAGATAAGAACAGACAGAAAAAGAACTACTGGGTTGACTGGACTAAAAATAACATTAATTTCCAAAGGATCCTATTGTTTGGTAAGTGAGTTCATGTCTGTGTAAATGTCAGTGAAGGTCCATTTCACTGTGAATACTTAGGTAATCCAGTCGCAGTTACTGAAAGATATGGCGATGACAGCAACAACAAGTGTGAAACGCTAAAAGTGGGCGTTTACATGAAGGTCTTAAAGGAGACACAGCCTTTTTTAAATCAAAGGGACTAAATTTAGGTAAGAAAAGGGCCTTTTATTTCTAAATGATGACAGTTTTTTATGTAAATTCTTACTAGCATTATGGGTGCACCTCAAGAAACATTATAAAATAAAACCCCCACTCAGACTGCCTTATAGCCACCGCAAATGACAATGCATTTACCAATTTATAATTTTGCTGATGACCATCAATGATTAAATTCCACCACACAAAAAGCACCAATTTGGGATTACAGTATTCGAAATGAAAGATTACAGTATGTCTGTGTTTCATTTTTACTTTTTATTCATGACATAAGAACAGGGGTGTCCAATCCTGCTCCTGGAGGGCCAGTATTCCTGCAGAGTTTAGTCCCAGCCAGCTCCAACATACTTGCCTGGAAGTTTGTAGTGGCTGCCCTCTATACCCTCATTCACTATTCCCTATTAGGCCACTAATACGGTTCACTTGAAGGAGTGAATAAAAACGAGCGAGTGAATTCGGACACTGAGTGTACCAAAAGGGCTGCCGCTTTTGGATAGTTTGTGCTTGCTGTTTAATAATCATTTGAAACTGGCAAACTGGCAGCTCTAGTAGCAAGGATTTACATTGAACTCGGTCATGGAAATTATGCATAAACCCTAATTAACATTTATATCAATTACCAGGATTCATACCAGCTGGTATTATGCTGTCTGCCGGGAACCAATTATTTGTAAAATTAATGGATGGATGATTCAGCTGCAGGCACCATCTTCTGGCAAGACACAGCAATTCATTCCGCTCGTGATTCTCACAGTGCATTATAGGTATTCTCTAGTCTTTGAGCATACATCAGTTGTACACTCATTATTTTTGTGCATTTTGGAATTAAATGAGTGCATTCGATAATGTCTACTAAGGTTTCTGACAGCTCTAAAAATGGCTGTCCGCTCAAATAGTGCCATATTTAAGGGTATAAGGGTAATTTTGGATTGCCCCCTATACCCTTAAATAGGGCACTATTTGAGGGAACAGCCATTTTTAGTGGTGTCCGAAACCATAGTGGACGTTCTCGTGTGCACTCATTCAATCCCACAATGCACTGTAAAAACGAGTGTACAACTGGTGCACGCTTAACGGCTAGAGAATGCCCATAATGCAATGTGAGAGTCACGCGCCGAATAAATTCCCGAATCTCGCCAGATGGCGGCACCCGCAGCTGAATAATCAATCCGTTCATTTTTACAAAGCACTCATCCATGGCATACAGCATAATGTACAACACGGGTATAAATTCATTGTAAATTGATTATTAAATTGTTTGATTAGGGTTTATACATAATTTCCGTGACAGAGTTCAAGATAAATCCTTTAATCTTACTACTGGAGCTGCTAGTTTGCTAGTTTCAAATGATTAATAAACAGCAAGCACGAGCTATGCATTCCTTCCGGTGCACTCAGTGTCTGAATTCTCTACTCGTTTTCATTCACTTCTTCTAGTGAACTGAATTAGTGACCTAATGTAGGGAATAGTGAATGAGGGTATAGGGGGCGATTTCGGACACAGCCAGGGAGTGAGTCTGAAAACCTTGATTACTTTGGTTCAGGTGTGTTTAATTAGGGTTGGAGCTCAACACTGCAGGACAGTGACCCTTCCAGGTTTGGACACTTCTGCATTAAAGTGTTGAATTAGTTTGTATGTCAGTGTGTTATTTAAAAAAATAATAATAATACTCACAACGGACCCTGAACTTCTCCCCTGAGGTGGCCTGTGATCCAGTCTGAGAGCTGGAGTTACTGGAGCCAGAGGAACTCCCACTACCTGGTCTAGATGAGAGCTGTTCAACTCGCTCCCACAGCAGCCGTGGCTCTACGTTACTAAGGGGATGAGAGGTAAAAAGACAAAATTACTGAAATTTAAACTTGTACATGTAACTTCAGAGGTGAATATTCTGCATAGAAATTATGTTAACAAAGATCACACATTCCAGCATTCCTCTGTCCAGCTTGGTTGTTATGCAGCCCAAGTTGTAATGGAGAATCTTGACGGGACAACACAGGAGATCTGGATGTTGTTCTTATTGGCACCTTGCAGGAAAGTAAGAAGAGGATCTTGTTAATATTACATACATATTATATTGCATTTGATTTTGAAGCAATTAGCACAAATTATCATTAAGCAGCATTTTGAGGGATCAAGCAGTTTTAAAAAGTGGAGAAAATGACCAAACATGGCAAATTTAAAAGAACCATTCTTGATGTTGTGTTGGTGATAAATGTTAACACAGTTAAACAGTGTTTTAGGTCCTTGTTGTTGCACCCTAAACAAACCCTACCCTTCATATTAAATTTGTCTTTAAATTTGTTCATGTATACCATGTTTTGTTAAGCGGGTCATATGATGTTGCTAAAAAGAACATTATTTTGTGTATTTGGTGTAATGAAATGTGTTTATGCTGTTTAAGGTTCAAAAAACACATTTTCCACATACTGTACATTCTTGTTTCTCATCTATGCCCCACCTTTCTGAAACGTGTCAATTTTTACAAAGCTCATCGGTCTAAAGAAGCGAGGTGTGCTCTGATTGGCCAGCTATCCAGTGCGTTGTTATTGGCCGAATACCTCAAACGTGAGACAGAAATGTTACGCCCCTCACATAATGTTGATGCCCTGTCAGGCTGGAGCGACGAAACACCATGTCTGTTATTTTGATCATAGAAATTAAACACAACGCTACTCTAACCTGCCCAAAACCGCGTTTTGAAATCATCAGTGGAAAACTCCTTAAATATAAAAAACGTACTTATAGTCTGAGAGTCAGAACAGCCGGCATTGTAGTCTACTCTACCAGGATCAGGAAACAGTCCTCCATAAAATGTGCTGGACACATCGGAATATTTGGGTTGAAGTGTTCTTTAACAGTGTTGTAAATACAACTTAACACCTGATTTCTAGTCGTGTCCTCTTTTGTAAGACCAAACAAAGTATTTTAGCTTTTCACAACGAAACACAGCGTCACACGCGGCGGCAGCCTAGAGTGAGAGGAGGCCAGTGAGCTTGAGAAGGCTTGCGGCAACCACGTGTGACGACCCTGGGCTGGACTCCGCTCCGCTTCGTCCATGGTGAAAGCCGATTTGGCGATCCACAGCGCGAAGTTGATGTCTTTCCTCCGCGACCAGCACGGATCAGCACCAGGCATTACGAAGTGATATCGTTCCTCTTTTGGAAGGCCAAACAAAGTAGTTTCCTTCACAGAAACACATTCTCCCAGGTATGGCAGCGGCGGCGATACTATACTACTGTAACCATACTACAGCGAGAATAAAAGTTACGCCTTCTTTCTTTGCGTGAACATTTGGGCAGCGTTAAGCAAATCTTCCCACATCGTGACGTAGACATGTGGGGGCATGTTAGAACGAGCCGTTTTAGGTAGGCATGGTTGACTTTTATAAAGAATATTTCTTTTGATTTGAGACTTTAGTCTTTGCAACTTTACAGATCTTCTTTATGCACCAAGAGCTTGTAACACTTCAAAGAAAAAGGAAAAATTGAAATCGCATCATATGACCCCTTTAAGTTGTATAATTGTCACTAGCATAATGCTGCATTCTAGACAACTCGAAATTCAGATTTTTCCCACTTCCTACTTGGAAATAACATCTAGAACACTGGTTGAAGTCAGACATCCGACCTGTGAACCTTGGAGATCGATCAATCTCGACTTCAACAAGATGTTGTTTGGAGCTACCTTGTGTCAAACTTAAAAACATTACACATGAAGTTTATAAAATGATACCTTAATTTTTGCTCTTCGTCAGCTGTTTTCAAAATGAATAACATTTTATTGTAATTTTTTTTACTGTTTTTGGCCTAATCATCACGAAAACATGAAATGCTCTCGTTGTGTCATGCCGACATCATGAGGTCAATGTGTTAACGTGAAGTGTGATTGACTGGACATTTCAACTCGGATGTTCTCACTTCCAACCTCGTTTGGAATACGGCATAAGGACCATCTCATACGTCCCAGTATTAATCATTTTTTTATTTGTTTATTTTTAAAAACATTCTGTGCAGTGTTGCCAAGTCTGCGGAATTGGGCTACTTTAACACGGTTGCCGCTGGTTGTTTTTCATGTTTGCAGGTTGAAGCGACCCCAATAAGGTGATATTTAGCCCCTGGAATGCACATTTTACCAGGGGAACCCCACCAAAAAAAACTTGTATTTTACCCCCCGGAACACGATTCTTACCGGGTGACCCCCCTCGAAATGCGATTGGGCTAGATTTGAGAAGCAATTCGGCGGGTTTTGTTGTGAAAACCTGGCAACCCTGCTTCTGTGGCTATCAGAGTATGTGAGCAGAGCGGAGTGGTGTGATTTTGAATGGAGCGAGGAGAGGATTTTTAAAAAATAGGAGCGTCATGGTTTTCACATTTGCTCCAAGAGTGCTCCACCACCGCTCCATCATGAGTACAATTCATGCCAACAGCCCGTAATATAACTGCATATTTAGCAAGAATTCACGTTAAACATATTTAGCTAGTTTGATAGAGAAGGATCACTCAAATCAGAAAAAATGGGAAGGCTATGTTGACGGCAATGGACATGAAGCAGCGACGTTACTAGGTCTAGAATTGGTAAAAAATGTTCTTCTAGAACTGAATATGTTCCGGTAAAGCATGATTTTAACCGGTACACGGTACAACACTATTCACATGCAATCGCTCTTTCAATAATGCATTCAAACAATGATAATCTGACGGTGCACGTTCAGCTCTGTATCTGATTTCCGAACTTAGCAGAAATCTATAGACGCAGCGATCCCATATAAAAACGGTTTAAAATATTCACACAAATATTTGCAACTGCAAAAGCAGCAATGATACTTTTTATGCTGACGAACCCTGTATTAGCTTGTCATGTTTAGTGTTGCCGGATTGGTGTTTTCTGAAATCCTTGATCTACGGATTGATTTGGCGCGGGAAATGGTGAACCCGCGGAAGGCTGGAGCGGAGTATTATTCGGCCCTGTTTACACTAGTGCATTTTCGTTTTTAAAACGGCGTTTTAAATGGCACCTGTTATGCAAAATCCACTTTCATGGTGTTTGGACATAAATGTGTGTTGGCAATGTGCGTACACAACCACCCTACCTGATACAAATCCTCATCTTTTTTAATCTCATTTACCAACAGTCTCACTATGCCTCCGGTTTGATTTCTCCTGCAGTGTGCAAGTCACATTTTATAGCCGGCCACGTGGTTGATTGACATCTCTGTATTCGTAGTTTTCCGCCTCAGCGTTTCTACGCTGTCCTCCATTTTCCGCCGTGCTCGAGCAGCTGTCACGTCAACAATGTCTTGCAAGCATCCTCGCTCTAGAATGATGGTCGCATGTAAGAATGAACATAAGAGTCTTCATTTTCTCCCAACATCCGAGCTGTTGAGGACGCAGTGGATTACTTGCATTTCTCAGGTAATGCGCCTCAAAATCTACCTACATACGTGCATCCTCAAGACTCCTTTGTGAATGCCAAAATAAAAAAAAAAAAAAAAAAAAAAATTCGTTATAGTGCTTACGTTTTAAACCGTATTGTAATGTGTACCTTAGTATTTTGTAACTGACAAGCGCCGCGCTTGTGATATAACAAAAAAAACTTTATTTGCCCCCTTCTTAGCACGAGATTCGTTCAGTAGCACGGCTCGGTCCATTGATCTGCACTGATGACAGGTCAGCGCGGCGCGAGCTCTGTAACTTCACGCTGTTTCGTCCCACTTTCAGTGCATTTGACTTCCCATATGTACAGCTGAACCCTGGTTCTCTTGCTCCGTTATGTTGCTTCTACCAGCTGTCTATTGCTGTAGATATGCAATGCAGAGAAACGTGTTTTGGAGATGGGGCGGGAATATGCAGCTCATTTGCATTGAAAGCGATACACTTCAAAACTGCTCTTTTTTAGACACACCCCAAAAATTAAATTTTCCAGCTGTTATAATAAATTATATGTTGGGTATTTTGGGCTGAAACTTCAAAGACACATTCTGGGACACCCGACCATATTATCTGGTAAAAAGGCATATAGGTGCCCTATGAAAACGATCCTCGTCTACACTGGTGTTTTCACTGCGTTTCAGAAACGATCTCCGTCCACACTGCACAACCGAAAACGCATGTCACATGACCATTCATGCAGGTACAACCATAGATATGTATAGGTAGTTCCCTATTATTTAGATGGCGGACATGTCTACGTGCTTGGAGCAGTCGAATGGGGAATCTACCTATACATATAAATGGGTACAACAATGAGCATGATGTTACTGTTTACACTGTCGTCAAGGATACGCAGAGAGAATGTGGGCAGCCACGCCATCGTTTCCTTTTTGGTCCGTTTACACTGACACGCAACCCCGGAGTGTGTCAAACTAGGGCCCTGTCCACACGAATGCGGTTATTTTCAAAACCGCAGATTTTTCTATGCGGTTTGGCCGTTCGTACCCACACGCAAACGCAGCACCAGGTCACTGAAACCGAACATTTTTGAAAACTCCTGCCAGGGTGAAGATTTTTAAAAACTCCGGTTGCAGTGTTATCGTGCAGACAGCTTAACCGGAGTTTTTGGCTTGTGATGTTGGAGCCTGCGCTTTTATCTCCGCCTACTGGAAACTTTTTTAGGCTTCTGATTGGTCAACATGGCTTTATGGTTGAGATTATAATCGCCACCTGTTGGTTTGGCATGCTTTTGACAGTAGTGGTGGGCAGAGCCAGGCTTTGTGAAACACTGAAACAGTCGAAGCAAATGTGCTGAGGCTTCGAAACAATTTGACACCCGTCTCTAGTCACCTAGTGGTCATTTTCAAGTATTGCATTATTTATATGTGAATAAAAGCCTAAATAAAATGTGTTCATCATACTGAGCGATCATGTCTTTTTAGCAGACTTGAATTAAAACACTCAATTCATATTCATTCTTCTATTCGCTTTATTAACTTTTTGAGCTTAAAGGGGTCATATGATGCTTTTTTAAAGATCATTATTTTGTGTATTTCGTGTAACAGAATATGTTGACATGCTTTAATGTTCAAAAAACACATTATTTTTTCAAATACTGTACATTATTGTTAGTCCTCTATGCCCCGCCTCTCTCAAACGCTTCGTTTTCTACAAAGCCCCTCCTTCCGACAAGCGCAGTCTGCTCTGATTGGCCAGCTGACCCAGTGCATTGTGATTGGCCGAACACCGCTGACTCCACTGTGATGTGACCCCTCTCTCTCTCTCTCTCTCGCTCTCGCTCTCTCTCTCTCTCACACCACACTACACGATGGCAAAACTCCGGCATTTGAACAGTCAATAGGCCAATACTTAAACGAATACCAAACCTAACTTTACAGTAGTTGATTCAGAAGTGCCAGATTGTCATAGGAAAGTCAGAATTACCTCCTCTCCTAGGTTCACGAAACGTTAAAATAAATGTCGTCCATAAAATGCATTGCTGTTCCGTTGTAAGTCATCTTAAAGATTCCTAAATGCATCTACTTTCGGAAGGCCAAATAAAGTGCTTTTGCTTTCGCCTAGAAACACACAGCGTCTCCCTGACATGGCTGCTTCAACACTAACTGCTGTTACTGAAACCACGCCTTCTTTCTTTGCGTGCACATTTGGGCGGAATTATGCTAATATTTCCACATAGTGAGGTAGATATGTGGGGGTTTGTTAGAACGAGCCGTTTTAGGGGGGTTTGGCAGAGTCTTAACTTTGATAAAGAATATCTCTTTTGTTTTGAGACTTTAGTCTTTGCAACTTCAGGGATCTTATATATGCACAATCAGCTTGTAACACTCCAAAGAGAAAGCAAAACTTGAAATCGCATCATATGACCCCTTTAAAGTTTTAGTTGAATAGACTTTAAATGGAGGAACAGAAATCTCTCAGGTTTCATGAAAACATCTTAAATTTGACTTTTAACAAGGTATTAAAAACAAGATTTTAGCCTATACAATTGCAGAGTTATGGGTGAAAAGGTAAATGTACTCAACATAGTGCCACTTAGTGCCAGACAAATGTCTCTAAAAATTAATCCATGGTCCCTTTTCTTACCCTTGGGGGCACCTCTTCATCAATAGTCTGCTCAGGGGCCTCATGGCCCCTGGATTGAGGAGGTTGTGGGTGGTCAGGGTATGGAGGGTGCACTGGGTGGTGCTGGTGAGTGGAATCCTGAGAGCGAAGATGAAGATGTGCAAAACTAGGAACAGGATCACTGAAGGACTGGGAGCAAGACACATAGGGTGCAGATGAGTTGCTCTTTAGAGCAGCTAAGTGAGACCACTGGACCTTTCAGATAGGGGGAGAGAACAACAGGTAAGAGTGACATGGAGGGTAGACACACTGAGCAGTCAATGAGTGAGCAACTGTGAAATATGAGAGAGACTATTAATACACAGATGACAGAAGAATTACGTCATCCACAACCTTTTAACATTTCAGTTTCATTCACATGATGTCTGTCTCATATTTCATTACTAGGGGTGGGAGAAAAAAAATGATTATCCGATGAATTGTGATTCTCTCTTTAATGTCTCTGAGCTTATTGTTTATGTTCTATGGCACTTGTGTGCACTAGAGACAGCTGTATTCTTCTTGCTGCCAATTAGACACTGTAGTGGCGAGACCAATCAGACACACAATTGTTTTTTTTTTTAATTTAATGAATAATCCAACAGATCTCTCACCCAGTGATAAAACTAGGTGCCAAGGTAAACTAACACCCAGATGCAGAACAGAGGCCAGTTGTATTAAAACAGCCACTATGCTGTGTCTTAACAACTGGTTTGATCAACTAGCAGTTAGGCAAGGGGTAATCAGTTTCACGTTTCAGATTCAAATTGCAGATAAAAAAAAAAATTAATCATACATTCTAATTGATTCCAGAATCAGAATTGGATCGGATTGTGAGGTGTATAAAGATTCCCACCCCTAGCTATTATGATGTGTTTACACCTAAGAAAAAGACATGCTGCATAAAACAAATACACAAAGTAATTGAACAGATACAAAAGGTTAGGTATTAAAATGGTACCCCTTATGAGTTGACATTTACACTTCTAGATTTAAACAATGTGAATATCCTTCTGACAACTGTTAAACAGAGACAAAGACAGAGATGGGAGGAGAAATAGGAAAACAGGAGGGAGTTCTCTCAGGTTACTTGTGGTTCCATAGGTCTGTGCATGCCTGAAGACTCAGTGGAGGAGTTTTCATTGGTGTACGGTTCAGATCCTTGCGGCAAAGGATTTTTGGGTTTTGGTGGAGCAGCATGAGGGGTGCCCTGAAGATTCTTACGATACCTCTCATCAGCCTGAGAGATGGGCAAACAGGGTCATAAAGTAGGATCAGCAGGTATCAAGACAACAGTCAGGATATGCTCCTCATGACATCATGCTTATATTTGACAGCCTGACTGAGACAGAATTGATAAGTGGGAATAATACAACAGAGGAAGCCATATTACGACAAATCTGTGTAGGTATAGTACATAATCTAACACTATACATGCCATCAACATATATTAATTTTAAACAACTTTTTTATTATAAACTTTTATAAGCAAAACTTAAATAAATGCAAAGGTTTCAGGATAAATACAACTACAAAAGATAATGCATAATAAAAAGAGCTTGCCAAGACACAACACAATACTATTCTTCATAAGAGGTCACGGTTCAGTTCATGGAAAGAGCATTTTCTAATTGCTTCATTCATTAAAAGCCCCTTGTGAATGAAACTAAGCAAACTAAAAAAAAAAAATGCTACAAACAGCATTAGTGCCTGTTGGGGGAGTGCATCACGTGTAGATGTGTTCAGGCCTCTCATAACCCTACAGAGGATATGCCGTTTAAAGAATGGATGGGTGGAATGTATGAATGTCTTTGGGGCAGGACTCATCAAACGTGATGTCTGGTGCAGATTGGACCTTGTATATTACTTTAAAATAGCAAAATATTTGCAGAGAAATATCAAAATGATTGACTTCCTGTTAGGTTTATGGTATAGCTCAAAGAAACTTTTTATAGGTGTTATGATGTGCCTATCAAATTTCATCAATATATGCAAAGGTTGAATGTATTCATAACGTCTGTTGCAATCAACACTTTCCTGCTGCCAGCTAGCGGTGTTATGACAATGACACACCCATGCATTCAGACTGAAATTTGATCTAAATCACACAAACTTATATGAGGCTCTTCATGTTTTCATTTTTTGTAATTGATTTAATTCCTCACCATGGCAAGACCATGACAGATTTTATCATATCAGTGTATTAGTATAATGTTGGTATATTTGGTGCAATTTGCACGAATCCCCTGCAGGAGTATTTAAAAATTCAGACAAAGCTGCCAAGGCTTTTTTTCCAAGATGTCAAACCACAACAGGACAAACTTATTTTACTATTGGCTATACACAGTGTATCCTCTAGCCTACATTATAGCCTCTTAATTGCAATAGTTGGAATACCTGAAGTATATGCGGCCATGGTGTGCACTAATTTATTGAAAGCAATGGCTTTTTGACTCTTTGATCTTATCCACTTGTCATGTCCGCAGTGTTGGGGAAGCTACTCTAAAACTGTATCTTGACCAGCTACAAGCTACTCGTAAATTAAAGTAAATTATAGTTAAGCTACATTCAAGCTACACTTCTGAAAAAGTAGCTAGGCACATTGAAACTCTTTCAATTTATTATTATTATTATTTTTTTTTAATTAACATTACAAATAACTGAATAATTGTTAATGAAGAATTATAATGAAGTTATAAGTAAAATATTTGGGGTTTAAAACAACAAATTGTAATGCAATCATGATTTCAAAGGGTGTGGTGAATTCAGGTTAATTGGGACACTTTTTCAAAGTCATTTCGATGACTCGTTATATTATATTGTTATATAATAGCGTCCAATATCCGATACACACAATAATAGTTATATAGTTATTATATCTCAAACTGACTGTCAAAGTGCAAAATTGCTACTAACGTAACATTAATGCAAGAACAAAATGTGTGCAACTTAAACTGGATACGGAGGAGTCATAAAATAAGGAGGTTAAACTCACAGCACATGCGGTATTTACTGACTGAATGGAGCCGCTCTGAGACGTTAATCATCAGCTGCGTGCGTGAACACTGCACTTTGCGTGGAATCATCCTTTTCCAAATGATAAGCACACTGCTATATCGCGATTTTATTTTCTGTTCGATTTGTATTCCTTACAAAACTGTGGGGGGGACAGATTATATTATGACGGTTCATCATTGTAAAATAGACATTTGATATAGAGTGTAATAAAGCAGGAAAATTAATCTGTTTTAAAAGGCTATTATTCACCTCCTGTATGTGCTTTAAGTCTTCGACGTAGACTGCATTTTAATCTTTGTTTTGCGTAAATTAGTTGATTCATGTGAAATATCCACTCCTGTACATCCTTTGCAAAATCATCAGACGATCTCTTGTCAGTGGAAAGACTGTAAAGCCGCGAGATATATCGTTTTGCAGATTTTATCGGCTGATATGAGCCTGTCGTAGATATATCAGTATCGGCGAATATGCAGCCGATATGAAATTTTTTTTACAGAAGATTAAATGCAGATTAAATGCAGATAAAATGCTGTGCCTTTCCGGCACAGACTGCATTGGTTAAGCTTATGGGGCTGTCACGTGATGAACGAACGGCTCAAACCCGAAGACTGGAGAGATGAACTAATCAATTCTCTTTCCGGCTCAGACTGCATAGGTTAAACTTATAGGGCTGTCACGTGATGAACGAACGACACGAAAAACCAGAATACTCGAGAGATGAACTCCTTACTAATCTCCAATCAGAACCCTATAGATTTGCGCACACTCCTAACAATCCCCGAGACGACTCGTTCTTCCCGAGTCACATTAAAGATTCGTTCAAAATGAACGAATCGTTCAAGAACGCCCAAACACTATTGTTTGCTATTGGCGACCTGGATGAAACGCTTTAAAGTTTACGCCCGTTTCACACCGCACGCATAAGCAGAGTAGAGGCAGCGCAGAAGCGGCGCGTATGCAGAGCGCGCCCATTGTGCTTTCACACTGGCAGCGTTTGTCGCGCAGCTGAACCGCGGCTTGTGTACTGCAAATACAGACGAGTATCGTTCATTCGGTCACACTTTTCAGGTGTTCTCCGGCAACTGTCTGTCATGTGCTTTGATATGGGCAGCATCAGGGCCGTTTCTAGCCAATTTGACGCCCTAGGAGAAATCCCTATTGCCCCCCCAATTATATATATATATATATAATTATTAGTCATTCCTTTTTAGACCCAGTGGCTGTCCACATCCAATTGGTTGTCATAGTAACGACCCAAAAAACCTAAAAATTTTTTGTTGGTTTGGGGGGGGGGGTTTTTTCCCCCCCCCCCCCCCCCCACCCCCCCAGTGGGGCAAGTTGATTTCCACAAATCTGAATGCATTATTTGTAAATTGACTGTTAAGATAAACATTTTGCACAATTTAGTATCTGTAATATCATTGTGTTGCCACTAGATGCCTGTATAGCCCTATGTAACAATCCCTAGTGGCTAAGACATTGCACATATTTTACACATAAATCACACATAAATTAATTTATTACATTTTGATTTGGATACTATGTACTATACTAC
Source organism: Sinocyclocheilus anophthalmus (assembly GCA_018155175.1). NCBI lineage: Eukaryota > Metazoa > Chordata > Actinopteri > Cypriniformes > Cyprinidae > Sinocyclocheilus > Sinocyclocheilus anophthalmus. The sequence continues at coordinate 159,352 of JADLZN010007035.1, forward strand.
TACGTATTGTTTAGATATTATCAATGGCTACTTTTTTTGTCTTTATCTGTTTTTTTGTTCAGTTTTTTTGTTGTTGATTCTTGAAACATTGATTTAAAGTTTCAGTTATTGCATTATTATTTCAGTCATACCTATAAAACCCATTTGTTACCCCAAACTTCATATAAAAGCTTTATCAGTGGCATAAAAGTAACCAATGCAGCTACTTAATCATTTGCTACTCGTTAACGCGTTAACGTCCCCTTTAAATAACGTGACACTATGCCCTCTTTGACGCTGCTCCCATTAAGCGCTGTTGGAAGTGATTTAATTGATTCAGCATTTCGACACCTACGTAAGGATGCATTTAACTCGACAAAGCGGTCTAATAAAGGATGTATTGATCTCGTGAATTAGCGAATTTTACTTTTAAAATATTTTTTAATTGGATGTTAAAGTTTATATGGGAATATTACATAACACGCTGATCCTTTAACAATGAATTGGCGCAAAAAAACGCACTAGGACAGTACCTTTTGAACAAATCTGCCACAAATATTTGGACAAAAGTGCCACAAAAGAGCCACAAATACTGCCTAAACAAAATACTGATTTTGTGCACTTTATTTACTGTACCAATATTTTAAATTGGCCTTTGAACTTAGCTTTATTGCATGGCAAAAAAAAGTGTTACCTTGCCAAAGCACTGACAGAGCCCACTGATCTATTGGCATTGTTGAGCGCTCCGAATGCAAACTTTGCATGCAACAATCAGGCAGCAATTGACAGCACTCTGATCTAGTGGCATACAGGCATCGTCAGATTGACAGTAGCTACTCTAGCCCAATAATGTTGGGGGATCCAGTGGGGGCGGCAGTCATATTTCAGGGTGACCATGCCACCCCCCCCCCATCCACCCCACTCTTTATCACAACCCTGCTAAAAGTGCCAGTACGTGTGTTCATTGGCGCCCCTTCAGCTGGTGGCGACCTAGGCGACTGCCTAGCTCGCCTATGCCTAGAAACAGCCCTGGGCAGCATGCTGTGATGCGGCCGTGTTCCCCTCTGTCACGTGCATATAACATGCTGTACATATAGTTTACATGATAAAAAGTAATCTTAAAGTTAATAAATGCCTCTAGTTTTAATAATTTAAACAGGCCTTTGAAGTTTGGGCATTAACTCCTGGCAGTGATGTGTTTTCGTGTAGTTGATTATGTGCTAACTCAATTTGTTTATTTATTTTTTGTAGATTTAAGTAGCAAATGAGAATTGCTAAAATGATTGAATATATTTTGAGACTGTTAGAAAACACTCTCTGTCTTTATTGGTTCCAGATGTTTTCACCCTCCTTTTCTTCCCTCTCTCACTCGCCCTCCCTGTACAGTGCACTGTTGTTTTCTCTTGATTCCCCCCTCCTCCATCTGATCTCTCTCTCTTGTATTATGTTTTAATATCTCTTATTCATATTCGAGGTACGCATGCGCACATTTATGCATTAGCTTTTCTTGGTTCAAATGTTCAAATAAGGACATGAGATATAGGACTCTAAGGTAATGGGGTTCGTGCTGTACTATGGAGATAGTTCAGCATCCTTCGTGAAGTTTATTCCTAATATGTCCATATTTTCCTGTACATGTGGCCATTTTATATAACATATTCTTGGCCAAAATCCTATATGTATGTCATCTATATCCTCATTGGTTAAAGGGTTGAAACTCCCCTCGACATATGCCTATATAATATCTTTGTATCTATGAATAAAGTTTTGAGAATACAATTTGATGTGTGTTTTCTTGCTTCCCGGCCGTTATACCCTTTGAGGGACTGAGAATTTTCGAGGTGGCAAAGAGAACATAGAGGGACCTTTGTTAATTACTACGCAGCGACAAAGGTCTTCTTAATGATTATCAGTTTGGTTTAAGATAATTAAAGCAACAGTTTTTAAATAACAAAAGTATATGTAAAAGTATGGTATTTGGGGTAAAAAGTGCCCCTGCTGTTGGGGTGAATGGCACAATAATTAACATGATAATTAATAGATGGCTGACTTTTCCAATTGTTGACATGACAGATGGTTAGATTCAGATGGTAAATATCACATATTATGTTGGGTGTCCATATCAGAGATAATCACCATGTTTAGAATGAAATCATCATATTTAAAAACATGATATTAATCATGTCATATAATAAAATATAATTTGTTGTTACTACTGTAAATATATATTGAATTATTATTGGATCTCCTTCAGTGCTTTCAGAATCTTTACTTTTTATTTTGTTTCTGTATTTTAAAATATATTTTTATATTAACATTTTAATGACAGTATATTTATTGAACATTATTTATCAAAATAAGCAGAAAATAGCCTAGTACGAACTTTGCTAAAGTGATTGTTTTGAACAAGTATTAACATAGACATTAGTATACAAAAAATATTTTAGCTAAAGTATTTATTTATATAACACCTCACATTATTTTACAGTGAAATGTGTCATTTTTCATGTTAATCGGGTCAATTTTGATCAAGAAAAATGCACTGTGGCTTTAATTTAGCTTAAGCAGCGCAGCAAAAATAGACTCGGCGCCGAAACTATCGAAACACTGCCGCTTCTGCTGTGCTCCTGCTACGCCCTGCCGCGCCGCCTCTGCGTGCTGTGTGAATGCTCTAATCTGTTAACATACGTGCCGAAAAAAATATGCGCTGCTTACGCGTGCGGTGTGAAACGGGCGTGAAATGTATGGAATACCATTGAAACTTTGAACAGCCATATCTCCGTAACGGCGCGGCAGATCTGCAACAAATGGTGTAGGAACCCTCTCGAACGCCGTGTGTACTTCTTGAGGCCCGGTTTCGAATGAGACCACCCCCGCATTGATAGCCCCCGGGCCCCCCGGGGTCTGGGAGTTATGGGCGGTTAAATTAAGGGTGTTAAGGGTGGCGTTCGAGAGGGCTCCTCGAGCTGAAGGGATCCCCCTAATTTGGTGGAGATCCGCCGCTGCGTTCGCGAGGTAGTGACACCAGCCAACACTCACTTCGGTAAGGAGGTCTCTTTCTGCAGCATTCAAGCGTTGTTTTATTCGACCGCAAGTGCCCTGCGAAGTGGACTTCACATGATATTCCGCGATGATTCCAGTTTGAAGGGAACTTACACGTTACATTCAAAGGGCATTAAAGTGCGCGAGACGTGAAGTTGAATTGTATTTATTTACAGAGGTATATTATTTCACACTTCTCTAGTAAGTTTCGTCTGTTTGTGAAGACAGTAGCGCAAATCCGTGAATGTTCCGAAGTGAAATAAACTTCAACGGAATAAAGTTGAATGGAATTGAATTGAATTAAAGTTAACTTTACTGTTCAGTGCACTGATGTCAAGACTCATTTTGGATAATAATTTTATTGTTAAATTGTTAAATGCCCTGCCTCCATCACATATCTTTGTCACATCATTATAAGTGTTTGATCACCAAATCTGAGTGATCATTGCAAAAATTTAGAATGTATATTATATATAATATATATATATCATATACTCTATATAATATACTGAATTTATATATTTACAGTGGGTACGGAAAGTATTCAGACCCCCTTAAATTTTTCACTCTTCGTTATATATTGCAGCCATTTGCTAAAATCAATTCAGTTATTTTTTTTTCTCAGTGTACCACACAGCACCCCATATTGACAGAAAAACTTAGAATTGTTGACATTTTTGCAGATTATTAAAAAAGAAAAACTGAAATATCACGTGATCCTAAGTATTCAGACCCTTTTGATCTGAATACAGCCATGAGTCTTTTTGGGAAAATGCAACAAGTTTTTCACACCTGGATTTGGGGATCCTCTGCCATTCCTCCTTGCAGATCCTCTCCAGTTCTGTCAGGTTTGATGGTAAACGTTGGTGGACAGCCATTTTTAGGTCTCTCCAGAGATGCCCAATTGGGCTTAAGTCAGGGCTCTGGCTGGGCCATAAAAGAACAGTCACAGAGTTGTTGTGAAAACACTCCTTCGTTATTTTAGCTGTCTGCTTAAGGTCATTGTCTTGTTGGAAGGTACACCTTCGGCCCAGTCTGAGGTCCTGAACACAAGGTTTTCGTCCAGGATATCCCTGTACTTTGGCCGCATTCATCTTTCCCTCGATTGCAACCAGTAGTCCTGTCCCTGCAGCTGGAAAACACCCCACAGCATGATGCTGCCACCACCATGCTTTCACTGTTGGGACTGTATTGGACAGATAATGAGCAGTGCCTGGTCTTCTCCACACATACCGCTTAGAATTAAAAAAAAAGTTCTATCTTGGTCTCATCAGACCAAAGAATCTTATTTCTCACCATCTTGGAGTTCTTCAGGTGTTTTTTTTAGCAAACTCCATTTGTGTCTTGCACTGAGGAGAGGCTTCAGTCGGCCACTCTGCCATAAAGCCCCGACGGTGGAGGGCTGCAGTGATGGTTTGACCTTCTACAACTTTCTCCCCTCTCCCGACTGCATCTCTGGAGCTCAGCCACATTGATCTTTGGGTTCTCTTACACTCTCTCACCAAGGCTCTTCTCCCCCGATAGCTCAGTTTGGCCGGACGGCCAGCTCTAGGAAGGGTTCTGGTCGTCCCAAACGTCTTCCATTTAAGGATTATGGAGGCCACTGTGCTCTTAGGAACCTTAAGTGCGGCAGAAATTTTTTTTGTAACCTTGGCCATATCTGTGCCTTGCCACACGTCTGTCTTTGAGCTCTTCAGGCAGTTCCTTTGACCTCCTGATTCTCATTTGCTCTGACATGCACTGTGACTGTAAGGTCCTTATATCGACATGTGTGTTGGCGTTTCCCTATCAAGTCACAGGATATCAAACACGCTGGCTCAAATGAAGGTGAGACCATCGCAAGATGAATTCAGAAGAAATGGACAGCAACCTGAGTTAAATTTGAGTGCACCGCAAAGGTCTGATACTTAGGACATTGATATTTCAGTTTTCTTTTAATAAATCTTAAAATTCCCACACTGCTGTTTTTTTCTGTCAATATGGGGTGATGTGTGTAGATTAATGAGGAAAAAAAATTAACTTTTTAATGATTTTAGCAAATGGCTGCAATTAACAAAGAGTGAAAAATTTAAGGGGGTCTGAATACTTTCCGTACCCACTGTATATACTGTTTTCTATATATAGTACCAGTCAAAAGTTTGGACACACGAATGGGAAAGTGTCCAACTTTTGACTGGTACTGAACTATAATATACACAAAGAATATCAGCCGATATATCGATATCAGCCTTTTTTTACTCCCTAATATCGGTATCGGCCCCCCAAAAACCCATATCGGTCGGCCTCTAGATATCACAACAGATGGCGTAATGAACAAATTTAGTTTGTGATCTAGTCAGAAGACTGCTTCAACGCATTACAGGCTCGTGACTCGTCAGACAGCTAAATAGAATGCAGCATTTGGTCGCGCTACACCGCTACTTGCTAGGAAAAGTAGTTAGCTACTGGAAAAGCTACATTGTTTTAAAAGTAGCTAAGCTACAGTCGCGCTACTGAAAAATGTAGTTACGTTAGTAGTGTCGCTACTTGTAGCTAGTTACTCCCCAACACTGCATGTCAGGTGTGTTACACCTTAATGTACAGCTAAATCTTATATTACACAAACCAACAATCACTATCATTTGAATTTGAACATTATTAAAACATAAAAAACATAGTCTTTATCCTGAAGGACTGAAACAATGACACAACTAAAATAAAGGTTTTCTTATACCAGTAGTTTGGCCTGCTCCTGCAGCAGCTGTTGCTGAAGGATTTCAAGATGTCTTTGTTCCTCCTCGAGCTGCCGGTGGATAAACTCCTGTCAAACAAACAGAGTCAAACAGTCAGTGTTTAGCTTAAGCTCCATGTCATTATAAAAGTGAGATACTTATAAAGTCACCTGTTCAAGGTCAATCCTTCTCTTTTCCTCTTCGACTCTCCTGCGCTCTTCTTCCTCTTTACGCTTGAGTTCCATTTCCTCCTTGTGTCTTTTGTCCTCCTGCTCCTTGCGTCTTTGCTCCCGCTCTTGCTGTCGTCTCATCTCACGCTCCCGTTGCTGTTGCTGTCAAAGTCGAGAGATTTTTGATCTTTGATCTTAACTTTTTTGATCCACTTCAAATGTTGACTACTATATTTGAAATTGCCTACTTAATCTATGCACTCAAAACATCAAATCCCATACTGAATGCTTGACTTTACAAAATATTCCTATACAGTAAATGTGTGTAGTGGACAGCACATTCCAGGGCCCAGTTTATGGCGGAGCCCCTCTCTGACCACTATAATGTACGAAGGTTTGCTACGCAAGGTTGCTGATTGGATCTTGATGGACATAAGCAAAATCTTAAACTGATGCAAAACTACAACACACACATCTTATACTTATTCAAAGAAATAAGTATTCAGTGGCAGTAGCCGGTTCCTCCAAGTTACATTTACTTGTGCGCAAATTGGAATATCGCACAAAATTTAAGAAACAGCCACCGTTCCATCCAACGAGTCAACGAAACAAATCATTACTTCCTGATAATCGGTCACTCTACCTCACACGAAAAGTAGGAGAAGCTACTGAATATACTAATTTTCCTATATAATAAATTACTTGCACCCAGAGGCGGACTTACCCATTAGGCAAAGGTAGGCGACCGCCTTGGGCCCTTAAAAGCCAAGGGCCCCCTAAAATGCATTTCATATAGGATATGCGCATTAAGCGCTGACACGTGAACGGTTGCTGTTTACTGTGTTTATTACCACGACAACCGTCCAACGTGCTTTTTGTGTACCCTGCTTGAAAGAGATGAAAATATTATGCATGTGAAGCTGTAATTAAATATTGAGAAAAAGTGTGTATTATATGTTTATAATTTTTAAATGCCGCTTACTCATTTATGAGAAGGAACCAAGTAGAGGACACAGTTACTTTTTTGGTTTATATAATCCTTAGGTGTGTAAATATACAATTGCCTTTTCATAATTTTTTCAGTTTTATTTAAATTTGTAGTTAAAATAACTAAAAATAAATGTATTTTAAAGTTTAGAATTAGACAGCCTTTGCACACAGGCTTACGATGGTAACTCATCAGTGGACTTTCCTCTTCAATATAGGCTATATTTTTTCACACTTTTCTCGTTCTATATTTCTGACGTTCCAAAAGCGCCTCCTACTGGCAGAGAATGAATGTTAATTTTCAATAATCCAGTCTGTAATTTTTGTTCAGACCAATGCGAAAATCCACCCACATAACCCCGTTTTAAATTAATATAATAATTTATACTTCTGGCTCACCCCTGGTTTAAACGCTCAATTGTGAGGTTTATTATTTTATAATTGATTTTGTTTTTGTGAAAACCTGTATGTCAACTGTAAATCAGTTGCTATTTTGTTGTCTAGAACATGAAAGAAAGCCATTATAACATTTACATGAAAAATGTAGAAACATTAGACACAACTATGGGGCACCATTTTGCAGCAGCAAGCATCACAACAAAAAAGGAACTCAAGGTTGATCTATAGGAAAATGTGTGCAAATGTATAGGGCCCCATTCCTATATTTTGCCTGGGGCCCCCAATTCACTAAATCCGCCCCTGCTTGCACCTCAGAATGAGCAGATGAAAAACAATGAATGCGGTAATTGCTTTCGGAGGTGGATGCTGCTGTTTGGGAATGCAGTTGTGTAAGACATTTCTGGGAGGCAATTATCCAGAAATACTTTGATGACAGACTTTGTTCGGGCATTTCCGAATGACCATAACAACATTTCAGATGTTGTGAATGAGATCGGTCCGCTGGTTAGTCAATTTATCCCATCTCATAGCGCAAAGTCACATGACTTTTTTAATGCGTTTGGAGGAATTTATTCGCAAAATGCATTTCCATCTCCCATTATTCGCATTAACCCTTTTCACACAAGTCAAAAACCACTTCAAGCGAGCGTAAAAACTTTTTTGCGAATTAAGGGATTTTTATTCGAAATTTGGCGTTTCCATCACTCGATTCTGATACTTCAAAATGCGCATTAAAAGCAGGGTGATGGAAACCCAGCTACTGATGTGTAGTGCAAAACATCTTACAAACTCAGGTGTTAATGGACAAATTAATGCATGTATGACAGTTCAATCTTTTCCAACATGTTTGGACGTAATGTGTTTGTGATATTGCCAAAGGTATTCTTTTTCCAGATCTTAGGACCCTTTGGTGCTCCAGGAGATTTGCATCCTACAGCACTTCATATTCAAGGATACCTGCTCCTTTCCCCACTGCATTGTTACCAGCACAACCAGTGGATGAAGTCACCACCATCGGACTGCTCACTCGACCACAGAGAACATAAATATCACTTATCCAAACCTCTTCCAGAGACCTTGGCATTGTCAGTATATGATTTTTTTCTAATTTACATTAGGGTCATTCCATGTCAACTCATATTTATTCTGAAGAAAGATAAACATGTATAGTGATGAAAGCCAAAATATTAAATGTCTTGGATGAATATTTACCAAGTAATCCACTATTTTGTAGAGGGGGGTCAAAATGGCCATTTTTACTTGAGGCTGTATAAAAAGTGACTAGGGATATGCCTGTCGTTATCAAATTTTCATGTTGCGATTAATTGCTATTGCTTTTATCACGGTGTACGGTATTATCACGATGTTGAAATTTTGTTTTTAAAAAAAGGTGCTGTCATAATACAGTTTAATAGGTTTAATAACTTTTTTCTTATAACCAAAATAACTGAACATTTAAATAAAAATTTTACACAGATTGAAGTGCAAAAGAACTATAAATACCAATAGGTATCACTTTACAATAAGACCTCATTAGTTAACCTTAGTTAATGCATTAACATTAACAATGAGCAAAAGCTACATTTGCTACATAAGTTATTAATCTTTGTTAAAAAAAATACAACTCTTAGTTCATGTTAGCTCATTAAATAACAGTTGCAACTTTTGATTTTAACAAAGTGTTATTAAATATTGGAATTACCTATGATTAATGAATGTTAGAAGAATTTTTCATTGGCAGTTGTTAACTAATGAATTAACTAACGACAATAAAAAAAAATATAAAAAAACCTTTTCGTTCATTTTAAAAATATAAAACATTAATATGTGGTTTAGGTAATATGTACAGTGCACATATACTCTGATTATCTTCACTGAATGTATAATAAAATTAAATATGACAAGCACAACTGCCTTTTTTGTTAAATGTCAGTTTTAATGAACAATAATAGCCATTATAAAAGTATAAGTATGAAGTATAAGAGACTTGTGTAATAGGAAATAGACAAAAGCAAACAATTCAGTCAAATGTATGCAACAAGTCCGTGCTGTATTACGATAACTCCAACTGGATTCGTCTGAAAGAAGTCAGTCATATACACCTAGGATGCTTCGAGGGTAAGTAAATAATGGCATAATTTTCATTTTTGGGTGAACTAACCCTTTAAGTATCGATACTTTCGATACTGATGTTGTATCGAAAGGATCGATCCTCACATCAAAATATCGCTTCTAAAGTGCAATTTTAACCATTGATTTTATTTATCAAGAAATTCGGTGCATAAAATAAGCTTATAAGTGGAAAAATAGACTATATTAGCGAATTATTGTGTTGGATAGAACTATTTCTCCTGCTCATCGGAACACACGTAAATGCTGAAAGACAGAACCAATCAATCACAGACAGCATTCGCTGCTGACGCATGGCTCACACAGCGCTTGTTCAAATAGGTCTGCGTTTCTCAAAAGCATCAGAAGCTTAAGTAGATCTTAAGAAACCATTGCCACACTATTGCATTACATTAGCCTACATAACATTGTTACTATATATAAAATTATGAAAAAGGCATCAAGGTTTCCACACAAATATGAAGCAGCAATAATAATAAATGTTTCTTGAGCAGCAAATCAGTATATTAGAATGATTACTGAAGGATCATGTGACACTGAAGACTGGAGCAATGATGCTGAAAATTCAGCTTTGATTACAGATACATTTTAAATTAAATTTTTAAATATACTGAAATAGAAAATAGTTCTTTTAATTGTTATATTTCACAATATTGCTGCTTTTACTGTGTTTTTTTTAAATAAGTGCAGCCTTGGTAAGTATGATACTTAAAAAAATATATATTACAAAATCTTACTGACCCAAACTTTTGTGTGCATGTAATATTTATTTTAAATTGGCTAGTTTGTGCAAGTAAACTTATTTAAACTGGTTGTTAAAAGTTTAAATGGATTGTGTTGTATTCTGTAATTGCTGTTAATAAAGAAAAATGCTAAAGTTTCACCTTTAGGGGTACAACAGCCTGGCAGCCCTTTACAAAAATTAACCATGGTTGTATTACAGTAACCACTGTTTACCACATTTGTAGTAAAACTGCAGTAACCACAAATTTACCATGGTAATAATAATAATACATTTTAGTACTTATGTAACAACATGTTTATTTTTCATGAGTTACCCTCAAAGGTGCTCCTTTGTAACTTATCTACCCTTAAAGCATGCATACTTGTGTGGTACTAATATGCTCTCTTTAGGGGATATTTTGTGCACCATATGAGGTTACTCCACTTATTCTTTTTTTTTTTTTCTTTTTTTATTTTTCTTCGTAAATGGCTAAAATACAATTATAGTATATTTTATTTCTGACAGTGTAAACAAAAAAGGCCTATGAAATTTTAAAAAACATGGCTTTAAAATCTATTATATTATATTAAGTGAGTATAATTACTGATTATATTCTTTTAATAATTTAAAAGATCAGTTTAGTTTAGAGGTATCGATATCGACGATACTGGGCTTGAAAATATCGGTATCGGATTGAAAATAAAATAAGAGGTATTGCCCATCCCTAGCAAAAAGCATTCTGGGATACCTCAAGTTCGCACAAATCACCTCTGGATGCATCCTTGATAAAAGAGGCGGAGCAAGAACACATCCGGAGATTTGAACTGTACTTGGCTAGATGTGAACTTTGAATTGGAACAGTACTTTGGCGACGAATGATGACGTTTCACAAGTCCACGAGAACACAAGTACTAGTACAGACAAGACCACATATTGAGAAACGGCTACAGTGTTATTGTGGCCGCGGTGCATCACGTGACAAGCATGACGCGTCGCCATGGAAACAGTAAGGGGAAACGTTCTAAAATAACGGTCGCCTAAAAAAAATTCACTCTGGGGTGACCGCTAGAATATTTAAAACTCACCTGTGAAAGGGTTAAATACGTTTTAGAAAGTAGGCAGCTGCTTTATTTAGGGGTTTCCCGGGTAACAGCTGCAGTGGAGCGCATTTCTGCCTGTCAGAGAGTGAATGTGCGCTTTCATTCAGCGCGTACTCTAAGTGTTCTGCCATCGCTGCTCTTTTGTTTCGTGTTGTTACATAAAGTCGTGCCGTGTCTTTCACGAGCAGACATAGGGTGTGCATGTGCCAGTTGAATGGGACAAATGTATTCTAAATGCATTCAAAATTCTGTCTAATTTGTAATTAATATTTATTCTAGTGTTTGAGGCCACGTAACTAACGTACTATCATTTATCGTGATATATTGTCCAATTTAACTTTACTGAATTAGAGTTGATGATCTATACACTCTTCGGTCTTTAACGAGGGCCGCTGCGACCCGTGCACAGGTACTAACCTTTTTTTTTTACACCAAAGTAAAAGATATGTGAAGATGGACCGTTTGACCAAACAGAAATTGAATTCAGTTTCTGAATTATTTATTTATTGTGTTTATAATTCTTGTATTTATTTCTTGTCTCATTTAGTGCTGGACCAGAATATTCGATTATTCGAATATTCGTTAGGTAAGTTGGCATTCTATTTTCAAGTTTGAGATTGGCATCCCTCGCGAAACGGTTCTCATTCGCACTTGAATATGAATCGCCCATGAGTGAACGTCTTGAACGTCATGATTCAGTTCATCTGGAATAGAAGACAAAAATGCAGAAGACCTCAGCTGTGTGGGAGCACTTTAAATTGAGTGAGGACAATACAAAAGCAGTGTGCCAAATATGCGATTTGAAACTGCCTACCACAACAGCACATCAAGTTTGAAAAACCGAGTTCGCAAGTAGTACAGGCTAATAATAATTTGTCTATATTGCACCAAAATGCACACTCCCTTGGGTACGCAGCAACACACCCACCACGTGTGAAGTCGATTGGATGAACGGTTCTCGATATAAAAATGCAAACAGACAGACAGACACACAGAGATTCCTGACTTTATTACATCATGTCTACACCGGACGCGTGTACAGTGTAAGAAATACTCTTTGAGAGAAGCAGTCAATCAGCAGAAGTTAAAAGCAGATCATAAGTGTATTTATTTCGTGTTATTAGTTTTTAACGCAGTTGTCGTTGCTAGGAAATGCTTGTTTTGTTTACTGTGTTGAGACATGCTGTGGCCTGTAGCACGAAGCGAGATGAACAAAATCAAGAGTTGCAGAGATCGGGACAATGGCCCCGATCACAACGAACGCGTTTTTATGTCTGAAAACACGAGGCGCACCGCACTGCCTTTTTTTGGTGACTTTTAAAAAAAGAGCAGTGTGCTGCGTTTATTTTTTATGTTGCTAGGCAACCACTAAATCAGCTGTCCTGTCAGTCTAATCAAAGGATTATAGCACGAGCGTTGTAAAATCTTTGGTTTTTGCTGTTAAGTAAACTGTCATATTAGCAGAAACCTTAAAAAAATACAGCTCCGGGTAACCCGCGACAGACACCAAAAGTTTCTCCTCCAACATTGCAGTCTCCGGACTTTCTAAGTAGGGGTCGACCGATATGTGTTTTTCAGGGTTATTACAGATCAAGTAGACCGATAACCGATATTTTGAACCGATATACAGGTGCATCTCAATAAATTAGAAGTATGGAACAGTTCATTTATTTAGTAATTCAACTCAAATTGTGAAACTCTTTTATTAAATAAATTCAATGCACACAGAATGAAGTAGTTTAAGTCTTTGGTTCTTTAAATTGTATTATGATTTTGGCTCACATTTAACTAAAACTCACCAATTCACTATCTCAACTAATTAAAATACTTCATAAGACCAATAAAAAAAAACATTTTTAGTGAATTGTTGGCCTTCTGAAAAGTATATTCATTTACTGTACATGTACTCAATACTTGGTAGGGGCTCCTTTTGCTTTAATTACTGCCTCAATAATGTGTGGCATGGAGGTGATCAGTTTGTAGCACTGCTGAGATGGTATGGAAGCCCAGATTTCTTTGACAGCGGCCTTCAGCTCATCTGAATTTTTTGGTCTCTTGTTTCTCAATTTCCTCTTGACAATACCCCATAGATAATCTATGGTGAATCAGGTCTGGTGAGTTTGCTGGCCAACACCAAGCACACCAACACCATGGTCATTTAAACAAATTTTGGTGCTTTTGGCAGTGTGGACAGATGCCAAATCCTGCTGGAAAATGAAATAAAAAAGCTGGTCAGCAGAAGGAAGAATAAAGTGCCCCAAAATGTCTTGGTAAGCGGGTGCAGTGACGTTGATTTTCAAAAAACAATGGACCAACACCAGCAGATAACATTGCACCCCAAATCATCACAGATGTGGAAACTTAACACTGGATCAGCAATTGGGCTATGAGCTTCTCAACCTTACTCCGAATCCGACTTGGTTCCAAATGAATATACAAACTGGCTCTCATCTGCACAGAGGACTTTAGACCACTGGGCAACAGTCCAGGTCTTCTTCTCCTTAGAGCCAGGTAAGACGTCTCTGACGGTGTCTGTGGTTCAGGAGTGGCTTAACAAAATGAATACGAAAACTGTAGCCATATTCCTTGACACGTATGTGTGTGGTGCCTCTTGATGCCTTGAACCCAGCCTCAGTCCATTCCTTGTGAAGTTCACTCAAATTCTTGAATCGATTTTGCTTGACAATCCTCATAAGGCTGCGGTTCTCTCGGTTGGTTGTGCATCTTTTTCTTCCACTTTTTCCTTCCACTCAACTTTCTGTTAACATGCTTGGATACAGCACTCTGTAAACAACCATCTTCTTTAGCAATGAACTTTTGTGGCTCACCCTCCTTGTGGAGGGTGTCAATGACTGTCTTCTAGACAACTGTCAGATCAGCAGTCTTCCCATGATTGTGTAGCCTAGTGAACCAAACTGAGAGACCATTTTGAAGGCTCAGGAAACCTTTGCAGGCGTTTTGAGTTGATTAGCTGATTGGCATGTCACCATATTCTAATTTGTTGAGAATTCGTGTGTTTTTGTTAAATGTGAGCCAAAATCATCACAATTAAAAGAACCAAAAACTTAAGTTACTTACTTCAGTCTGTGTGCACTGAATTGATTTAATACACGAGTTTCACAATTTGAGTTGAATTTTTGAAATAAATGAACTTTTCCACGACATGCTAATTTATTGAGATGCACCTGTAAACTGAGGCGGTTGCTGTAAACACTGGACTGACTATTGGCTTGCCAGTGGTGCAACACATGTCTGCAGAACAACATTTATAAACATTAAACATTCGACAAAGCTCAAGTTAAAATGTTTTGAGTCATTGTTTTTAAAACGTTCATATTCCACTTCAGAGTTTAAGTAGCCTAATATTCAGTGACAGAAGGACAAACCACTATATAAAATAATGAATAAAAATAAATGCACGTGCAAATCTCAGATTCCTTTAACCAAGTTTCAACCTATATCAGACGTTATGATTTCGATCAGATTCGTCGGCTGTATCGGTTGATGAGTCAACGGGATTTCGATGTTGAATTTGTGTTTTATTTTTTGGGCGAAATAACGTTCTGATGTTCCGACCAAATAGTGAACGTTGATTCAACATCGAAATTTGATTGACGACTGATACTGACCTTTACAACCAAAAATCGACGTTGAATCATCGTCTGCTTGCTATCTGGGTACGTTTACATGCAACCAAATAATACATTTGTAATTGGTTTGACGGCTCAATCAGACTGAAAAACCTTCATGTAAATACCTTAATCGATCCAATTGAGCTCTTTCATTCCGATCGGATTGAAGAGGGTGGTTTATTCCTTTTCTAATATGATTGAGAGTGCATGTAAACACTCGATCGGATTGAACCCCAAAACTGAAAGAACTGCGCATGTGCAATGACGCAGAAATAGCGTAATGACATATGACGCGCAGAACGAGCGGTTCTTCCTTTTGAATAAAGTGTTGTATAAATGCGTGTCCTGTCGTTATAAAACTCTCCTTTCACTCGGCAACTGTGAAGTGGAGCAGGACAACCTCCCACCAGTCCTTGTTTTGGATTCTCCTCCACAGGCAACCTGTTTTGGGCACGGGGAGGGGCATGTTTACTGTGTGATAAATATGAGCAGCACGGCACAGCGGTTTAAATGTATATTTATCCATAAATTATTAAATATTAATTCTGCTGTTAAAAACAAAGAAATAAACCATGTAGGAGAGTGGTTATTATGTGCAAACAGTGAGAAACTCTATATTTGTGCAGTGTGCGCATGTAAAAAAAAATCAATTCCGATTTGAAGCTTGTGACATAAACACGCACATCAACCCGATCACTTTCTTTAGTGTTCATGTAAACACTACATTCAGATTCATCAATCGGAATGAATTTAGTCCGATTGAACCAAAACTTGTGCATGTAAACGTAGCCAGTGTTGATAGCATCACTGATTATCAACACTGTACGCAAGCCATGCATACAGCGCCGGACATGACAGATTTTCTGGTACGCAAAACAAGTACCTTAAAGGAATATCTTAGCTTATTACCATTACTGTGACAGCCAACAACAGCACAGCTTAACCCTATGCACATTTTTATATTTAGTTATTGAAAAAGTTTCAATTCAATCAATCTTTTTTACCCCGTTTTAACATGGATTTCTATGGAGACTGGCTGTAGATGTCAGGCAAGATGGCGGATAGCAGCGGCGGCACATAATATCTACGTTCTGATTGATCAGATCGCCTGTCAATCAAGCTCTTTGCGAACGGTCAATTAGACAGAATTCCTTTGTGATCTGTGAACCATATTAAGTGAAAGGACACATGTGCACTTCTAAAGGTATAGGCTTATTTTTGATGAAAATTGGGACTCTCTTAAAGGGGTCATGTGATGTTGTTAAAAATAACATTATTTTGTGTATTTTTGTAATGAAATGTGTTTATGCGGTTAAGGTTAAAAAAACACATTATTTTCACATACTGTACATTATTGTTTTCAATCTCCCCCCCCCCCCAAGCCCCGCCTTTCTGAAACATCGATTTTTACAAAGCTTATCGTTCTGAAAAGCGAGGTGTGCTCGGATTGGCTAGCTATCCAGTGCATTGTGATTGGCCGACTACCTCAAGCATGTGACGGAAATGTTAAACGCCCCTACCATACTGTGATGCCCTGTCCGGCGGAGCGACGAGACAAAAACATTAAAAAACCCATAATAAACGAGGCATTTGTTACATCCAATGGGGACATAATTACGGATAATAATGACTTATAATGTCTTTTTACGCGTTGCATTGCAACGCGCCGCATAAACATAAAACCATGTGTGCATTTGTAATCTGAGAAATGACAAACAACAAGCCCTACTATACACTGCCAAAAAACTCGCGTTGAATCTCAGCTGGCAAACTCTTTAAATTTAAAAAACGTACTTACAGTCTGTGAGTCTGAACAGCCGGCATTGTAGTCTACTCTACCAGGAAACAGTCCTCATCCTCCGTAAAAAGCGCTGCACACATCTGAATATTTGGGTTAAAATGTTCTGGAACAAGTGTTGTAAATACAACTTAACCACTGGTTTCTAGTTGTGTCTTCTTTTGGAAGGTCAAACAAAGTAGTTGCGCTTTCACAACGAAACAGCGTCACACAACGCGGCCTTGAGTGAGCGGAGACCGGAGGCCTAGAGTGAGCGGTGGCCTAGAGCAGTGTTTCCCAAACTTTTTTTAGTCACAGCACCCTTTGGAAATTTTAACAAACTCGTGGCACCCTACAAAATTAATTTTGTAACAATATTTGAATTTATAACTTCGATATGATCATTTGAAAAGTATAGATTCGGTACAACAGGGAAGAACTGCAAAATATAATGTCATACAGATATTTTTAAAATTTATAAAAAAATGTTGTCCATCAGTGGTGGCAATCAGTAGGCTAATTTCTAATGAAGAGACCAATTCATATGACAGATTTTAATGTAGGCTTTTATACATATGTAAACATTATTTAATTACCATTATAACTAGCTATCTCACAAATGTTTGCTCACTCAGTGTTTTTTAAATTTCACAGTGGGGTAATTTTGGTGCAGTAGAACGAGATAGCTTGATTTAAAACTTTGAAATTGAATAAAAAATGACAAGGAGGCAAAGCAGTTAATAATAAAATAAGAACAAAAAGAAATTAATAATGATAGCACAAACAAAAAATAACTACAGGCCTTCGATTTAAATAAATTGCTGTTTAGTTTTTCAGGTAGGTCTAACAGTAGAGTTAAGATATTAAACTTTAATTTTTACCAATTATCAAAATAATGTTTAGTTCTAGAAAGCTATTATTATCAGAACACGCGAGCATAACATAGCGGTTAGCAGATCAATGAATGAGAGGGCAGCGTTACCAGAGTTGCCATATACCACACCATGTTACAACACAGTAGGCTATTGCAGACAGAAACAATACTGAACTACATCAATGTTTCCTGTCGGCTCAATATTTGAGTGGACTTTGCTATTCCGATGAACATGAACGGTATACGAGTGGAGCGACTGAGCACACGCATAGAGCGGGATAATACCAGAGCGTCACACCACATGTAAGTGAAACCTGAGCGGTGAACTAATATTCGGCAGCCGAAATTTCAGTGCATCCCTAATTATTGGCGACATCAGAAATGGATATTATAATAATAGATGCTTTTTTGAACACTTTAGCAATTTAAAAATATTAAAAAGTTTTTTTGTACACGGCACCCCGGTTGGGAACACTGGCTAGAGTGAGTGGAGGCTGGCTTGAGTGAGCGGCGGCAGGTGGGTTTGAGAACAGCGCGGCCGGCGGATTCGACGAAGGAGGCTTGCGGCAACCAAATGTGACGACCTGGCTTGGTAATCCGCCTGCTTTTTTTGTTTTTTTTTTTTGGTCCATGGTGAAAGTCGATCCGGCGATCGACAGTGCGAAAGTGATGTATTTCATCAGCGACCAGCAGGGATCAGGGTCCCTGATTTGCCTCGCTGAAGGTGGAACCGCCAACCCTTTATTCCTTTTCCAATCATGGTATTCACTTAGAAGTTGTGATTACTCTTGTCTATCTTTTTTAATCAAATTAATTTTATTATTCTTACACGTGACCTTCACCACACTATTTTGCCTCCCTAGGTGGCAAAAGCAAATTTACTACGTGCTTGCCTTGCATAATGATCATTATACATTTAAACTTAAGCATTCACTTAACCAACATTAGCCAATACAGACATATTAAAATCAACTGAATTAATAGGCAGCACAGGACCACAAAGAACAAACTCAATATTATAAACAGAATTCCTCCCAAAAAGTTTGTTAGCATGTCACACAATACATAAAGGTACTGTTGTTTGTTGCCACAGCAACTGCCTACAATTCCATTTTCTCCAAAATCACACAAACACACACACACACACACACACGCCACACACACACACACGTACGTACGTACGTTCATGCAGAACAAGTATAAGCAAGATTAAGACAATAATCACAATATTTATATTGAAGCCCAACCTCCTCAAGTCGTCTTCTTTGCTCCTTCTGCTGTTCAATGCGTTTCTGTCTCTCAGCCAACAATTGCCGCTTATATTCCTCCTGTTCTCGGAGTTGCTGTTCCTGGAGTAGCTGTTGTCTCCTCAGTGCCTCTGATCGCTCCTTATTCTCTTGCTGCAGACGAATGAAGTCACGTCGCAGAGTAGATTCACCAGGCACGTTCACTATAGAACTGAGGGGGACACATCAGTAAAGGTCCTTGCACACGGAGTCCTAAATTTTCGTTTTTTAAATGTTTTCGTATTCGTCATCCTTTCCTATCAAAACGCTTACTACAGATGCGAAAACGCAGAAAATCAAACCTGATCCAAATTTTTTTATGACGGACAAAAATTTCGGAGGCAGTGTGTAAACCTGATTGACATAACGTGAGGTCGTATTTATTTTAACGTGCGGAAATTTCGGATGAGAATTTCGGACTCAGTGTGCAATGGCCTTAAGACTTGCAACAAACCACCCAGGAATACACTGAGTTTCAAGATACATCTGAAGCGGAGTATTTGTTATTTTGGAACAAAAAAAAATTATTTGGCTAGTTTTGTGATACCTGGGTTCTCCTTCCTGTTCTTGTGCCTCTTCTTCCTCTTCTTCACTTCCACTGTACTCATATTCAGTCTCATCTGAAAGGAGAAAGAAATTAATCAAATATATAATTTGCTTTAAAAAAAGAATTCATGCAAAATACTTCAACTCAGCTTTACAAAGTGAAATAAAACACTACAAAAATCAGATAACAGAATCACACAGGGAGTGGGCAACCTTTATATGTATTTGTACTACATTATATGCAGTGGTATTGGTATTGTCTATGTGTTTTACAACTAATGCTAATAAGCAAGGTTTACTTGGCCTCATCCACAGATGCATGTTTTGCTGTGTTTCTCATCGGTTCACTGAAAGTGTGGGGTTGCCCAAATTGATATGTTCTATGCACTGAATTGTGCGAATAGTTCTTCTGTGCCACAGGAAAAGGAATTTGGCTTCAGTACCAAATAAAACCTGCTGCAAGAGTTCTGGCATGCAGGTATGAACAACATTTCTAAAATGAACAGCAAATGAACATCTGGGTTTTAATTAACTCTAGGACAGAAAAATGACTGACAAAAGTAAAGTAAATCAAAAGTAAGAAAGTTCAAAGCTTATTGTGATTATTGGATGGCAGACACTACAAATAATGTTTAGTGAAGTTTTGTTCACACATCATATGAAAACTGCACAGACTTTGCACAGTTTTGGGATTTAAGTCGATTTAAAAATCAAGAAATAGATATTATCAGTCCAGCACTAGTGTCCACACGGTTGATATCTTCACCTGTTGAAGTTTATCTACATTGTACACGAAACAGACAATGGCATAAGACAAAACACCCGATAGGAGAAACTGAAACATTAATGAAAAGTCAGTGTCTGGCAGTGATTTCAGCCCTCCAAACAGATTTTTTAATTTAAACATTATGGCCTAGTGAAAATCCAGACAAAATCAGACAGGGCAAACTCTTTCACAGCACTATAAACGGTTTTATTATTTAAAAAACAAATCATGTTAAGAATTCCTGTATTGAAGTGTCTAACCTCTCTCTCCTCTCTTCTTACGAGTGCGGTCTATATGGTCTTTGAGCTGGATGCGAACATGTCTCTCGTTAGGTTGGTCTCTAATGAAAGGATGTTTCAACAGTTGCTCTGTAGAGGGGCGATGGTTGTAATTCTTCACCAGGCAGGTTTCAATAAAGCTGAAGAACTTCTTGGACCTTTGGAAAATGGGAACAGAAGCTTATAGAGAAAAGCAAAGTCTGGTCTGTTAAAGGGGTAATTCACCATTGGCAAACTTGGGTTTTTAATTGAAATATGCTGCCTATGTAGTAAAAAGGCATTTTTTAAATTAATGCTACACAACTGCTATACAACTAGAGAAAACAGTGAAAAGGGGCTGTGGTGAAAATAGGTAGGAAAACTTCAACACCCATAATACACTGGACTCAATCAGACTGTCTGTGTGCAGGGACACAAAAATGCAAAAGTAAAATCTGCAGTTTCAACAAAAGCCCTGTAATTTTCAAAAGTTCACAGGACATAGCATTTTACATCATCCAGTCAGAATTTCCTTGACAAATAAACAGGAATGTCTGGGTGGAGGTAACAAAGAAAAATAATACACATTGCTCATTTACTTACACTATTGACATTGGAAAAATCCAAAGCTGATTGAAAATCCTTTAATTTGACATCCAAAAGTTTACCGGATACCAAAACAACCAAAAGGATACAGAGATTATCAATTAATAAAGGCTCATTTTTGTGAGGTACCTTGTACAATACAAAGCTATGACCTCAAAATACTTTTACATTTTGATGTTGGTATATCATTAGCTCCTCATGTAAGGATGACATAGACACTTGCTCATTTTGTACACTTCCCTGTGAAACTAGTCTTGAAAAAAGAGCTCAAGATAAAACGGCATGGTTGCTTCAGCAAATGAGTTTTTATCTCACGTTTGCATTTGTTAACACTGTTGGTTATGTTTAGGGTAGGGTTTAGTGTAGGTGGTATGCTATTTTGAAATTCAATAGAGCATTATTGTTTTAGCGCCACTCACCAGATATTTCATTTCTGACCAGCCACGATATGTACAACCAGTGTAATAAAACACTTACAGATTCACATTCATCTGCTCTTTTAGCATCACTCACAGGAAATTTCACATTGAAAGTAAAGAATGAGCTTCAATATTATAAAAGAGAGAGGGGTTTTCTGTGACAGAAAAAATCTTGGTAACATTGGATATCACCAATATGGCTCTTCTGTCACGAGTCATTTATAATTCAAAAATAGTAAAAAATAAAAATAAAAAAAATAAATCACAGGGGATCGTCTCACCACTTCTTTGATTTGAGCCGTGGAGGAGGATTTCTGGGAATAAGGAAAAGGGCGCGCATTGGATGCATGTCACATAGAGCTGCAGAAAGAGACAGGGGAAAAGACAAAAAATTGCCCATCAGCACAACAAAAATAAACACACTTAAGTGTAGCTTTAGCCAGACTTGGGGAGAAACAGAAAACTTGAAAAAGAGCATTCAGGATAAAAAAAAAGTGTAATTGTAACTCCTTTAAAGGGGTCATATGATGCGATTTCAAGTTTTCCTTTCTCTTTGGAGTGTTACAAGCTCTTGGTGCAGAAAGAAGATCTGTTAAGTTGCAAAGACTAAAGTCCCAAATCAAAAAATATATTCTTTATAAAAGTTAAGGGTCAGCCAGGCCTACCTAAAACGGCTCGTTCTAACACGCCCCCACATATCTACATCCCTATGTGGAAATATTAGCATAATGACACCCATATGTGCACGCAAAGAAAGGCGACTTGGTTTCAGGAACAGCAGTAGTGTTGAAGCAGCCATGTCAGGGAGACGCTGGGTTTCAGTGCGAAAGCAAAAGCACTTTATTTGGCCTTCTGGAAGTAGATGAAATTAGGAATCATTGGTTAAGATTTATTTACAACAGAACAGCACAACCCAGATGTTCAAATTTGTGCAATGCATTTATGGATGCAGGGTTTTTGAACCTAAATACAAGGCTTTTTCTAAACAAAAAAAAAAAAAAAAAAAAAAGGTAATTTCCGACTTTATGACAATCTGGCGCTTCTGAATCAAATACTGTTTTGTTATTAGTTTAAGTATATTCTATTGACTGTTCAAATGCGGAGTTTTTGCGCAGCGCAGAGTAACGCTTCGTATGTGTGTGTGTGAGGGGAACAGGGTCACATCACAGGAGAGTGAACTGCCTGTCAGAAATCATAGCACGTCAGCTGTCTTAAGCTTGTGTACTGCATCATCACCGTGTCTGTCACACGACCCTGTTGCCCTTTTGGGCTTGAACTGATGGTAAAACTAACGACATTATTAACTGTCTTGATATTTACTTTGAAAGCTGAAGCTGCGTTTATGGTAAGGGGCGTTACATTTCCAAATTTACAGTTTGGCCAATCACAATGCACTGGGTAAGCTGGCAAATCAGAGCAGACTGCGCTTGTCAAAAAAGGGGGCTTTGTTGAAAACGACGTGTTTGAGAGAGGAAGGGATAGAGGACCATAATAATGTACAGTAGTTGAAAATACTTGTTTTTTGAACATTAAATCATGTCAACGTATTCTGTTACACCAAATACATAAAATAATGATCTTTAAAATAGCATCATATGACCCCTTTAATAAAAAACTTAATATACTTTTTTGTAAAAATAAGATCACTAGACGATAAAACAAAATTTCCCCTTTTTAAAAAAAATTTTTTAAACAGGATAGGTCCATAGCCCCTTCGCGTAACACTTTTATCCTTGATCTCCATTCTGCGCTATCTCACCTGAAACATCTGAAATAGAGTGAACTGCCAGTTTCCGTATGCGCAAGACATGACAAAATTAAACAATTTGAATTCATGATTGGATGCTTCAGGAAAACGATTAAACCACCGGCTTATAGTGAATCTTTTCATTCCCACCTTTGTGTTTCTTATTAGTGTTAATTAATCTCGATTAATTTCATCCAATAAAAAAAATTTGTTTACCTCATTTGTGTGTGTGTACTGTGTATAGTTATTAAGTTATATGAAGACACACATACAGCCTAAGTTTGAAAAATTTACATGTTAATTTTATATTTATATAAATTATATATAATAATATATTAATTATAAACGTAATGTTTTTCTTAAATATATACATGCATGTGTGTATTGATATATACAAATAAATATACACAGTACACACCGAGTTATTAAACAACTTTTTATTTTGGATGTGTTGGCAGCACTAGTTTCTTATAGACCTGGTCAGTTAGGCACCATATGGGAATAAACGATGAATGCCAACCTGACTGTGAAGGATAGACTTACAGTATTTACAATTCCACACACTGCATAAATGTCCTAGATTATGTAATTTTCATAGCAGCTTTCAAAACTGTTTTAAGGAATGTTTGTCTACTGTAACTTTGTCTCAGAGAGACGTTTCGTCAGCTGAACAGTCAGTATTAGGGGTGGGCTATATGAACAAAATCAAATTTCAGAGTATTAAAATATATAAATATTCACAATAATGACATATTTCAATATAGTTATTTTATTTTTGTTATTAAAAACAACAAGGAAGCAAATTATAAACAGTAGGACAAATACAAATAAAAAATAATCAAAAAGACACAAACAAACTTTCAGTTTTAAGTTTGTGCTACAGTAGATAGTAAAAAAATACTACAGAAATTTCATAATCGAGTGTTAAACTAAAACACGGCGTAGTCTTTAAAGCAGTGGTGTAATGTAACAAAGTAATAAACAATCATTTGTAATGCTAAATGACAATGTAAATAATACTTTGTTACAGTTCTGTACTTTGCTTGAGTTTTTATATTTCAGACAACTTTTTCTCCACTACATTTCCTAATTAAAATGTATACTTTTACTCCGATACAATTCCCTGAAGCATATTCGTTACTTACTAAAAAAATAGTCAGAAGTCAGAAAAACACAGACTGCAGGAAAGCAGGTTTGACGAATCAGTGGTTCGGTGCTTTCAAGTTAGACTTCTAAAAACTGCAGATTATGTAATTTTCCACAAAAGTCAAGGCTGGAGTTTGCAACATACAGTACATTGTACCTTCTGCGATAATATCAGACCTGCCAACCTTTGAAAAACTTTGAGTACCATCAGTGTAACGGGACCGGGCACGGGGTTTCCGGGGAGTGGGGGTGCGTGTATGTGTTGGGTTCATATATTCCTAGATAGCTACATTATTACCTGAACAATGTCAAAATCGTAACTGCACAATGTGCAAAACGCAAGCTTTAATGTTAAATAGGCCCTTTTAGCAGGTCTGCACTCAGCCACACTCACCTTTAACCATGGTTTTCGGGTCGGTTAGGCTCTGATGGCTTGGCACATCAGTGTTTTTTTATGTATTAATTTTTTTATAGCATTAATGCCCTTTTATTTATAGCATTTATATGCCATTAAAAAAAAAAAACTCCAGTACACTTCTGTACACTTTTGAAAAACATGGCTTATCATATGTCTACTTAAAATTGATTTTGAGAGAAGTATTGTTTTTCCTATTTTTACTCAAAACAGGATGGATTGGCCATTATTGAGCGCAACAAAAACATTTAATATCTGTTCCATTCATACTGGACCCCGGAGAACGCCCTCACGCAGAAACTGTATCAATGCATCAATGTTTCCTCTGAGCTACATTAAACTGTTTAAATACATCTAAATGCCACTGTGTGCCAAGTGCCAAGTGTGGCTTTCAGGTACTTCATCCACCACTGCTTCAAAGTATAAATCAAGTAAGTCAAGAGCAGCAAGTGATTTTGTTGTTTAATTAACATTAATGACATAAGCCCCTTTCACACAGCAATACCAGTAAATTGTTGTAAAACTGGCAGAATGACTTTACTGGTAAATACAAAAATACGCTGTTCACATAGGCAATGATGTTCTGTCTTTTTACCAGTAAAGCACAATTCACACATCAATTTCAAAATACCGGTAAATTCTGTGACATCAACAAGAAACGACCTCTAAATGGCTGCACTTCCTGGTGTTGTGTCTGTAAACATAGAGGGCAGCATTTTTCCTGCATTGAAAATTTTTTAGCAGCCACCAAAGTACATTTTTGTCTCAGCAAAGCCTTTTTTGATCAGTTGATGTGATTTATGAGTAAAGTAAATGACTGCTGTGATAGTGCACGTGCTAACTGAGAGAGAGAAAGAGCAGAGAGGCCCTCCCCATGCACTCTCTTTTCTCTCCCTCCATTGGACATATTAATAAAAATCAACTGACATGATGGTAAAAGTTTGAAAGACCAAATTCTTTTTTCATGTGGAGCATTCAAATAATTATTTTTCCCCGAATTACCACTGGGTGCAAATTGTGCTAAAAAAACATGTCACCTTATCTTCTCTGACGAGCGTTCTGGCACATGCGCTAACATAAAAACTTGCCTAAAAGGAAAAACATCCTATCCGTGTATGTTTGCCGTGTTGACATCACCCTGTAGCCCAAGACTGTTTGCCCACTGAAGCTAAGCAGGGTTGAGCCTGGTCAGTACCTGGATGGGAGACCGTGGGGAATTTTATCATGATTTATCGTCAAACCGGTAATTGTTACATCCCTAGTTACAACTTTTCATACCAGTAAATTTTCAGAATGAATTTACCAGTATTTTGGAAATGTTGGTGTGTGAGAAAGGAACGTCTAGGTTACTTGTGTAACCCTCGTTCCCTGAAGGAGGGAACGGAGACGTTACGTCAGTCGTGACTGACGAATTGGGATCTCGCCCGAGAGCCCAATCACCTTCGAGTGTTAACTAAACAAGCTAATGACAGTTGGCGTGCGTGTTTCGCACATCAGTTTTTCGCTGAGGAGCCGAGCCGGTGACCCGGCAGCTCAGTGGTGGTACAGCAACTGTGGCGAAGGAACGTAACGTCTCGGTTCCCTCCTTTAGGGAACGAAGGTTACACAAGTAACCTAGACGTTCCCTTTCAGTTAGTCGTGACTGATGAATTGGGATCCGTATGGAAAACGCCACTATTGCTGACCCCCTCCAGTGCCCTGCGGAAGCCAGCAAGTCCCCCCACACCAGCTGGGGCGGAAGATAGGACAGCGGCTAGGCAGAGGTGTCCGCCACTGCTGTTCCATACAGTGGTGCATTGGATAACACTGGGAGAGCGTACCCAGTTGGGATGCTACGGAAGCCACATCCCGCACATAGGAGGTATCATGTGGATTTACACATATGGACTGGCCCAGGGCAGTGCTTCATATGGAAGTCCCTGCGGTAGACTCACCCCGCCTGGGGTGAGATCACTACACAGCAGAGATGGCAGTGAACGACTGCCAGGGAAGACACGGGCTTACCGTGAGGGGAGCCGTACCTTGGAAGAATACACATGTGGGATCACCCTAAGGGGGAATCACTACACACGGGCACTTAGCCCAGCACAAGGGCTGACCTTGGGCATACATACGAGTGCTGAACCTGGAGTCTGGCGCTCCGGCATGCTTGACCGCCGAGGGTGCGGGAGGGACTCCACCAGGGTTCGCCATGGGGAATTGATTGAGGAGCAAAAAAGTACGTATCCGGTCCGTAGAGGGGAATGTCGCAGCAAGCGTGATCGACACCGAGCAGGTCCGGTGTTACTTCCTGCCTGAGGCGAGTACACGAGAGGACACGGGCTCTCGTGTACTCGGAGATTATAGAATCTCGCAAACGTTTTAGGCGTCGCCCAGCCGGCAGCTCTATAGATGTCTGCTATCGAGGCGCCCCGCTCCAATGCCCAAGAAGATGCCACTCCTCTTGTAGAGTGAGCTCTCACTCCGAGGGGCATGGTAAACGTTGGGCCTGGTATGCCAACACTATAGCCTCCACTAACCAGTGGGCAAGTCTTCGTTTGGAGACAGCCTTTCCCTTCTGCTGACCTCCAAAGCAGACAAAGAGCTGGTCTGAGGTCTTGAAGCTCCGCGTACGGTCCACGTAATGCGCAGAGCGCGAACGGGACAGAGCAGAGCGATGGCTGGGTTTGCCTCCTCCCGGGGCAGCGCTTGCAATTTCACCACCTGATCCCTGAAAGGCGTGTTGGGAACTTTGGGCACATATCCGGGCCGGGGTCTCAGGACAACGTGAGATTTACCCATACCGAATTCTAGGCACGAATCATCGACAGAGAATGCCTGCAGGTCCCCTACCCTCTTGACTGAGGCCAATGCGGTGAGGAGCGCTGTCTTTAATCCCCGTCAGGACCGAGGGGAGATCCCAAGAGGGTAACAGGTGAGGGCGCGGAGGATTTAACCTCCTTGCCCCTCTGAGAAACCTGATGACCAAGTCGTGCTTCCCCACAGACTTACCGTCTACTGCATCGTGATGCGTGGCAATGGCGGCAACATACACTTTCAGGGTTGAGGGAGACAGCCTTCGCTCCAACCCAGCCTGCAGGAAAGAAAGCACAACTGCGATCGGGCATCTACGGGGGTCTTCCCAGTGGGAAGAGCACCAACCGACGAACAGGTTCCACTTCAGCCTGTAAGCGTGTCTGGTAGACGGGGCTCTAGCTGAAGCGATGGTGTTTACTACCGCTGGAGGTAGCCCACCTAGAACCTCCGCGTCCCGTTTTTCCAGGGACCATAAGTGGAGATTCCACTTATGTCTGGACGCGGGTGCCAGAGGGTGCCGCCTCTCTGAGAAAGGAGATCCCTCCTAAGAGGAATTCGCCAAGGAGGGGCTGTAGCGAGGAGCATCAGTTCCGGGAACCAAGTCCAAGTGGGCCAGTAAGGCGCCACGAGCAGGACTTGCTCCTCGTCCTCCCTGACCTTGCACAGTGTCTGTGCGCGAAGGCTCACTGGGGGAAACGATGTGCGTAGGCCCCGAGGCCAGCTGCACGCCAGTGCGTACGTGCCGAGGGTTCCCTCGGCCAGGGTGTAAAACAACTGGCAATGGGACGTGTTCGGGGAGGCAACAGGTCTACCTGAGCGTCCCCAAGCGCCTCCAATCAGCTGGACTGTCTCGGGGTGGAGTCGCCATTCTCCCGGAAGGGCGGGCTGACTTGAGAGCTCGTCGGCTGCACGATTGATCTCGCCTGGGATGTGAACGGCGCGAAACGACCTCAGATGCTTCTGACTCCAGAAGAGGAGATGTCGGGCGAGTTGCGACATGCAACGGGAGAGCAGACCACCCTGGCGGTTGATGTACACAACGGTCGCAGTGTTGTCCATACGGACCAGTAAATGCTTGTCGTGCAGCAGCGATTTGAAGCGGCGTAGAGCAAGCCATACTGCTTGCAACTCGTGGCAGTTGATATGCCACTGTAGTCGGTGCCCCGACCAGAGCCCCGCAGGCTGCATTCCCACTGCACATGGCACCCCATCCCCTGGCAGAGGCATCTGTTGACACAACAACTTGCCTGGATACTTGCCCAAGGGACACCCCTGTCCGAAGTAAGGCAAGATCTGCCCACAGGCTGAAGGTCTGACTGCAGAATGGGGTGACAGAAATCTGGTAAGTGCCGTGCCATGCCCATCTCGGGACCCGGTCGTGAAGCCAACGCTGAAGCGGTCTCATATGAAGCAACCCGAGCGGCGTGACAGCGGCTGCGGATGCCATATGCCCCAGGAGCCTCTGAAACAATATCAGTGGGACCACCGTTTTGCACTGGAAGGACCCCAGCAGTAGCATCGACCTTGCACTTTCTACTGATAGACGATCCGAGAGGTTGACCGATCCCGGCCTCCATGCGCTAAAAAGAGATCCTCTGCACCGGTGAAGTTTTGCTCTTTTCCCAGTCGACCCGAGGTCGATCGCTGCGAACCAATCGAAAGGACGGACGCATTGAAAGATGCGTTTCTGCATCAACATCCTGAATGGTAAGCGGTGAAGGGCCCGGTTCAGGATGCGCAGGTCCAGGATTGGTCGTAACCCACCGCCTTTCTTGGGTACGATGAAGTATGGGCTGTAAAAACCTGACCTCATCTCGGCTGGAGGGACCGGCTGTATCGCGTCCTTCGCCAGCAGGACTGTGATCTCTGCACGCAAGACAGGAGCATCCTTTTCCGGCACAGAGGTGAACCGAATGCCCCTGAACTTGGGAGGGCGCCGGGCGAATTGAATCGCATAGCCGAGTCTGACGGTTCACATGAGCCAGCGAGACGGCCTGGGGCATGCTAACCAGGCCCCCAGCGACCGAACAGGCGGGACTAGGGAAACCACCGACGTACCCGCAGTGGGGCAGCGCAGTGGAACACAGTGACCCAACCCGGGAAGCTTCCGTGCGTCCCAGGGTGGGGTCTGAGTGCGCGGCGCGCCACTTACCTGGCTCCACGGCTGGGCAGGGGGCTCGTGAGGAGGCATAGCGTCCTCGAACTGAACCCTGCTGCCCATTGGCGAAGGTAGAGGGGGACGGCCATGTGGAGACTGGTCTCGCGCACTGCCATCCTCGCCCTCTTGGAACCCGGAGAAAAAGGAACCCGCTCTTCTGTTGAGGTTTTGGGCACCACTGGCTGGGTAGCCAGCGGCGGAACAGAAAAAAACAGGAACAAAGGTTTCTCCACCCGGCCCTCCGCCGGGGGAAGGAGTGGTGCGGTCACCATCTCCTGAAGAGCCGGATCCAAGAACCCCGGGTCGCCCGTCCCAGGGACGCCGCCCGCCCTGGCGCTTCACGGGCTTTGCAGGGGCGGAGACGGGCTGTGCCGCTTTTCTGCGGCCAGCTCCACACTGCGGCCGTTGTGATGGCTGGCTGCTGCGGCCAAGCTGGAGCGGAGATGGAGGCCGCAGGAGGGCGCTCTCGGCGACGAGCAGACAGAGGGGCTGCAGCCGGCAGTGGGGTGGCTACAGCAGCCGACCGCCAGGGCAGGATGTGTCGAGACGCCTCCGTCTGCTTCTGTGCGGCGGAGAACTGTTGGGCAGAGCCCTCCACCGCTTCGCCGAATAGGCCGGCCTGGGAGATCGGGGAGTCCAGGAAGCGATGCTTGTCGGTCTCCCTCATATTCGCCCAGGTCAGCCATAGGTGGCGCTCCTGGACCACCAATGTGGACATTGTCTGACCCAGGGCCTGTGCCGTGACTTTCGTCGCCCTAAGCGAGAGGTCCGTCGCGGTGCGCAGTTCCTTCAGCACACCTGAGTCAGCACCACCCTCATGCAACTGCTTCAACACCTTGGCCTGGTGGACTTGCAGGAGGGCCATGGCGTGCAGGGCGGAAGCGGCCTGTCCAGCAGCACTGTAAGCCTTAGCCGTCAGAGCGGACGAGAACTTACAGGCCCTGGACGGAAGGCGTGGACTACCCCTCTAGGCGGCGGCGCTTTGCGGGCAGAGCTGCATGGCAATAGCGCGCTCAACTGGAGGAATGTCCACATACCCTTGGGCCGCCCACCCCCCCCGTCGAGGGTGGTGAGGACATAAAAAACTGAGGCACCAAGTCTGTTTCGGGCAGAAAAAGGTGCCTTCCAAGACTTAGTAACCTCCTCGTGCACTTCCGGGAAGAATGGAACCGGAGGCGGCTGCCGACGCCCGGCCTGCGCCCCCAGGAACCAATCATCCAGCCTCGAGCGTTCGGGAGAAGGAGGTGGCCTCCAGTGCAGCCCGACACTCTCTGCAGCCTGGGAAAGCATAGTGGTCAGCTCTGGATCTGACTCGGGCAGTGACACTCT
The DNA here is from genome assembly GCA_018155175.1 of Sinocyclocheilus anophthalmus. NCBI lineage: Eukaryota > Metazoa > Chordata > Actinopteri > Cypriniformes > Cyprinidae > Sinocyclocheilus > Sinocyclocheilus anophthalmus. The sequence goes on from JADLZN010007035.1 coordinate 190,348, forward strand.
TCCTGACGGTGGCAGCGCAGCTGAATCATCATCTCCAGAGCCTAGCTCGCCTTCCGATGCAGCGATCGACATCCTGTCTTCTGCCTGTGCCCCGCACAAGATGCTGTACCCCGCCCTGTCTGAGGACCCAGCACACTCGTCCGGAAACCCCAGGTGGTGCGCCATGCTTGAGGAATGAGAGGCCCGCGGAGACGTACTCGACGTACTCGACGGGGAAGCTCTCACTGTAACTCTCGGGCGAGATCCCAATTCGTCACTCACGACTGACGTAACGTAGAACATGACTGACTGAAAGGGAACTATAGACAGCATTGTAAAACAGGCTGCTGTCCCTTTAAGACCGAATGCACGGATCTAATATAATGATGCACATCCGGTTTGTCAACACAGACTGCGAATACTCTACATGTTATGCATTTTGACATACCTTTAGGTGTATTTGACCATTCAAGCACAATAAAACATGAAAGACAACTGAATTCACGACTGCATGTTGTCTGATCGAGAGAGGTGGCTTTCTGTGCACGTACTTCACAGGTGAGACGGTCAGTGCAAGCTCCACATCAATTGCATCTTGAGTTCTTTTTCATAGCTTATTGTGTTTAATAACTCTATTTAACATTAAGCACGTCTCGCTCTTTTATTTTCATCTTTCACGCATGTTTCTTTATCTGTAACTTTAAGTAGTTTTGTGCTATATGGATATATTTATATGGCAAAAATAAACAATTTAGAAAAATCTCTAACAATAGGCCCTTTATACCAATTTAACAATATATAGCATCATACTGCCCAGCCCTAATCGGCCTGTTAAATTACAGCATTATACTACATGTAATAACATTTATACTATTAGTTGACTGATGTCTTAGTGAGTAATTAGTCATTTGTACTGGAATTCAATGACCAAGTCAATGACTGAAAGGACAGACTAGACCAGGAAATGTGTGGATACTTACGAGGAGCTCCTTCACCCATTTCTATAGCAGTGATACCACACGACCACAGGTCACTCTGGAGAAAGAGAGAGAAAGAAGGCCTCTCAATATTGCAGCACACAATCACAACAATTTTATGCATACCAGAAACTGGTTATTGTGAGAAGCAGTCTAGCAACCTGTGCGCCCACATATGTTTTTCCATCAAAAGGTCAGTTCAGAGCTACAGTTCTTCAGTAGAAATTCAGGGGCCGTATTCACAAAAATTGTATCTTATTACTAAAAAGTTGTTTGGTAAAAGTTGCTTCTTCACAGAGCTTCACAAAGCTGCTGAGAATGGGGAGAAATCATGGGTGTCCTTCACCCAAAAATGAAAATTATGTCATTAATTACCCTCATGTCGTTTAAAACCCGCAAGACCTTCGTTCATCTTCAGAATACAAATTAAGGTATTTTTGATTAATTAGAGCGCTTTCTGACTCTCCACAGACAGTGATGTACTGTAACTCAAATGTTCCCATACCCAGAAACGTAGTAAGAACATCAATAAAATAGTCCATGTGACATTAGTGGTTCATCCGTAATTTTTCAAAGCTACGAGAACGCTTTTTGAGTGCAAAGAAAAAAAAGACAACTTTAACAATTCTTCTCTTCTGCGTCACCATCCCTTATCAAGAGTACCACGATGCATGCGTGTGCCTTCCTCTGCTCGTAAACAAGGTGCAGCGCATGTGTGTTCGATGTCAGCAGCAGCACTCACACGCGTCATGGTACTCTCTATAATGGTGGATGACAGCAACGCAGATGAGAAGAACTGTTGAATAAAGTCGTTTTTTTTTTTCTTTATGCACAAGAAGTATTCTCGTAGCTTCGTAAAATTACTGTTGAAGCACTATGCTTAACAATGCTCACAGTGATTGGCTGATAGGGGATGGGTCTCTGTCAGTGTTTTATAGATAGAAATATTGTAGAACAAGGTATTAAGTCGCCATATTCAAATAAAGATTTTAAAATAAAAATGTTGCCAGGACTTCCGGTATGCCTCATGATGACTAGACAGGTGGAAGTCGCTCCATGAACATTCATCTATTTATTCAGCAGTTTTAGTTATTTCTGTTACATATTCATAAAGCAAGTGACTCTGTGACATATCTACAAGGAAAAATAAAATCTGGAAAATCGGGATGAAACATTGCAGAAATGCTGGCTGAAAAGGGGAACGAGCCATTCTAATGATGGACAAAACACAGATCTCCGTCATTCAGTCATTAAAAATCTTGTTAACTCCATTTGAGTATGATTTTCAGAAAATGTTAAGTGCAAGTGTCTGATCATATATAAAGTGAAATACCAACTCTGATGACGCATTGTTTGAATATTGGGGGAAATTCTTTTTTTCTTTTCTCCTTTCTTTTTTGGTTTTTTTTTTTTTAATGTTTAGTGGTGGCCATGGGATTTTTTTACATATCAAAATTGCCGTGGGAAACACTGCTCTAAATAATGGTGGTCTCCCTCCATTTGCACCAGGCATCAATCTCTATTCTTCTAAAACCCGATAAAATTCCATTGAAGTTTGGGTCATACTGTTCAATTTCCCTTCTTAACGTAGATGTAAAAATTCTGGCAAAAGTTCTCTCTCTTAGGTTAGAAACTGTTATTCAAGACATCATTAATCCAGACCAAACTGGCTTTTTTAAAAATAGACAGGGTTTTTTTTTTCAGAAGGTTGATGAACAATTTACACTTCGTCTGACATTTGTGCCTAAGGCCTTAGTCTCTCTTGATGCAGAGAAGGCATTTGATCGTGTTGAGTGAGACTATTTATTCTATACATGGAAAAAAAATAGGTGATAAATTTGTGTCCTGGGTAAAACTCTTACATTCTTCTCCCTTGGCGTGTAAAAGCAAATGTGACCCTGGACCACAAAACCCGTTGTAAGTCGCACGGGTATATTTGTAGCAACAGCCAAAAATACATCGTGAGGGTCAAAATTATTGATTTTTATTTTGCCAAAAATCATTAGGATATTAAGTAAAGATCATGTTCCATGAAGATATTTTGTAAACGTACTACTGTAATTATATCTAAACTTATTTTTTGATTAGTAATATGCTTTCATAAGGACTTCATTTGGATAACGTTAATAGGCGATTTTCTCAATATTTTGATTTCTTTGCACCCTCAGATTCCAGATTTTCAAATAGTTGGATCTCGACCAAATATTGTCCTATCCTAACATACCATATCCACCAATGGAAAGCTTATTTATTCAGCTTTCAGATGATGTATAAATCTACGTTTCAAAAACTTGACCCTTATGACTGGTTTTGTGGTCCCGGGTCACAAATCCTGATTATTTCCCTCTTCACCATGGCACAAGACAGGGTTGGCCACTGTCCCCTTTTGTTTGCTGTAGCTATAGAACCTCTTGCAATCTCCTTTTGTAATAATCACAATATCACTGGTATTCTTACACCGTGTCTACACTGGATGCTAGCGGCACAGCAAAATACTATAGAACTTATTATACTATATACTTATAGTAAACTGCTGCCTCATTCTATTTATGATGTACTGACACAAAGTTCAAATGATTTGCAACGGTCACCTTGTTAGGTCCAGTGTAGACAGACTTTAGCTGTTGCAGCGTAGCATGACACGACATGACATGACAATTGTCACATCCGGTGTATAGACAGTGCTAGTGCAGGAAAAGAACAGAACATTTCTCTCTATGCGGATTATGTGGTATTATAGGTTTCAGATCCATAAACCTGTCTTCCAATGTCCTAAGAAAGTTCAGTGATGTCTCAGGTTCTAAATTAAATTTGCAGTGAGTTTTTCCCAATTAACTCGGCTGCAAGATCTCTTCCAACGTCAATATTACCATTTAAATTAGCCTCAGACAATTTCTGATACCTGGGAGTAACAGTAAAATGGAAATATGTTGACCTCTTTAAGCATAATTTTATTGCAATTTTGGAGAAAACAAATCAGGATCTTGCTAAGTGGACAACTCTCCCACTTTCTCTTGCAGGCAGGGTCAATATTATAAAAATGAAAATTCTTATTATTTTGTGTTTGCCTCAAAGTGTAAGGAATTATTTGACCAATCTGTTAACGGAGATCAAAATTCAATTAAAGTTATTCTATTGGCTTTTTTTATTTTACGATTTAATAGCATAAATAAAAAGAGTTAAACTTAAAATGTTGCCATATTCCAGCGGTTCTCAAAGTGATGCAAACCCAGGGGGTCTGCGAAATAATTTAGGGCCTTATGATTTCCATTATCAGGGGAATGTGGATGGAATCATGGAATTCAGTTATAAAATGGAATTTACTGTATAACGCGAATGTCACGAAATGTGGCAAATTTTGAATGAATAAATCTAAAGTACTGATCAAAAGTGGAGAATGATTAGTGTTAAAGCACAAAAGACTGCTTTTTAAATATGCAGTCTGCATGGTCTGCACATCTGAGTGAATGAATGCCAGTTTCATCCATTGATATCTATGGTTTCATCTACTATACACATATTGAAGCACACGTGACAATTGCTGTGTTTTCTGCAACTGCCGCCTCAATGTATGAAGACATGATTTTTTTACATGAATCTCCAGAGCCGAGTCACTTCACCAGAATAAAAAAAAACAAAAACAACTATCATCATATATCACATGCAACACACAGACCATCAAAGTTCTTCATGACAACCTGTCAAAATAAAAGTCTGGTTTACATATATTGTACTACTATTGTTCAGTAATATGTACTTCTTAAAATAATAATAATAATAAAAAAATAGAACTCTTAAATTGTTTTTTTTTCCCCAGAAAAAAAAAATTTCTTCCATTATTTTATTTAACAGTAAACTCTGTTGTGCAGACAATTGGTTAGGCAAAAAAAAATAAAGGTTTTAATTAAAAATAGGAGTGAATTTTCAGTGATTACATTGATTACCATAAAAGATAGATTCATGTTTTTGCCTTCATTTGATTACCACAGTTTTGATCATACATTTGTTATTAAATTGGATAAAGGAAAACAGCATTCTAAAATAAAACATTCATAGGGCCCCTTATTATAAAGATTATATTGTTTTTTAAATTTATAGTTATTAAGAAATTTGGTGAGACATTGTATTTTGTTTATTAGTTTTATTTGATTCAGGTTATTGACATAGTGCAGAAAAACTAAATAAATAAATTAATACTTAAGAAATCAAAGGAAAAATTAAAAACAACCAGTTCCGTGGCATCTAAGGCTTTGTTCAGTCAGAGTGTCATGCAAATCTAAATTCTGTTGCCATATCTGTTGGAATCGGATCTAAATGACTGACGTTCCAATAGGGATGTTTTGACGATAAATCATGATAAAATTCCCACGGTTAGTATTACCGTTTCATATTTTAAGTATCATTAAAACCATATTTAATTATCTTCATAAACATTAGGGATGCACCGATACTGGTATCGGTATCGGGCCGATACTGAGCTTCTGTACTCGTACTCTTTAAAATGCCCCGATACCAAACGTCGATACCACAAAGCATGTGATAAGTGCCATATTCAGACCAAGAAACACCGACAAGAACACAGAATGGAGTAAGGATGGTGTCTACTACGAGAGTATAGTATGCAACGGAAGATATAACGTTAAATTTAAGCATTAATGCCTGTATAGCTGATGTGCGCGAGCTGGTAAGCAAAGCACGCTGAGTAGATTGAGCGCGCGGTGGTGCAGATGTGCGAGCTTGTCGAGTGAATATACCTTTCTTACAGACATAATTGGAAAGTTTGTAGTTCGGTCGGATATCAAAAAGTAAAACAATGCACAGTTACTTAACGGTAGGGAGAGGGAGAGAGAGAGAGAGAGAGAGAGATGCGAGCGGCGCGCACTCTGTTGTGTGATCTTTGATGTTCACTCACTTAGCACACACATCATTTGGATTAAAACTAAATCGTAAAAATAAGACCATTTATAGGGGCATTCAATATAAACATTTATTTTCAATCTTAGGCATACACGACTTTCTGGCGAAAGTGAATCTAGCAGCCTGTGTGAAATGCGCTAGGCTGTACTATTCTGCATCAGTACAAAAACGTGTTGCGCGTGTTTTGCTTGCTTGAGTGTTTCTGCATTATATGAGTGGCTTTGGAATATAAATCGCAGCACATTTCAGATGAAAAAAATTTGACTTCTATTTCTGAAAATATCACAGTTAGGAGATTTATAAGAGTGGTTCCCTGCATTATTACAGCAAAGCGCGTGATTACAGTACAAAGCCGCTGCAATGGAGCAGCTCTAATGCTATTAAAGTAAAGATGATGTACCATAGAGCAAAACAATTAACAGTGAAAGTAACAAAAACTTGTAAAATACATTTTAATGGGCATAATTAAGTGTGAAAATAACCAAAGGATATACAGTCAAACCAAAAATTATTCAGAGACCAGATATAATTAGATTTTTTACTAGTGGGTGCAGGACACTATAGTTCACTGACAAATCATACCCAAACATTCTTCATACAATGGACTACCAGTGAAACCAAAAATTATTCAAAAAACTGAAGTTCAGGTTTGCATGAAGCTGGATGACAGCATGCCCAGGAGACTATATGCTGTCATTAAGGCTAAGGGCTGCCCGACTAAGTATTGATAGTTGTGTAAATACTGTCATACTAACAGCTGTCTGAATTATTTTTGGTTGATTGTAATCTATTACATACCTTTCTATCAAAGTTATCTAACATTATCAAGCTGAATTTGTTCTGACACAGTTTAACTCCGAGTTCTTGTCATATTTTATTACCATTTTCTAAACTATAGCGAATAAATTGTGATAATGTGACAAATGTTGAAGGTGTCAATAAATTTTGGTATGACTGTATCTATTTGATAAATGAAGTTAACCAACTAACATTATACATACCCTTTTGGTTTCTGTACCCAATATTTAAAAAATGTACAAATGCAATAAAAATATCGCCAAGTATTCAAAAATAAAGTATTGGTAGGGGCGAGTATGGAACAAGTGTCGCGGGCATCCCTAAAACCGCATTAGATTACCGCGATCTGAACAACTTAGGATAAATAAATACTGTCCAGTATAAAGCACAGTTTTAAGTAACAGTCTCTCATGCGCACAGCACGCAGAGTAGTTTTGGAGAAAATGGGAGGTTTAAAAGAGTGCTAAGCGGGGGGGGGGGGGGGGGGGAATTATTACAAATTAAAATAATGAATTAATTATATGAATATACCTGTTCTGACTGTCTTCAGCAAAGATTCGATGGTATTTAGTTTCTTTATCTTCGCTCCATGTAATACCTAAAGAAGTGTTCTTAATCGCAATACTGCTTTGTCCAAGGAGGTTACGGAAAACAGTTGTAATTAAAGTGGGTGTGGGAACGAGACGTCACTTTGTAGGAAGAGTCGGCCTGTTAGCATCGCACGGTTTCCCTCGACCAAAATTAGCCAAGGGGATTTTTTTCCATAGGATTTGGATTATCGCAAATACATAAGCTAGTGTTCAATCCATAGTTCATGAAACTTTTAAACGTTTTGGCCATCAGAGATAAATCTTCACAAAATAATACAAACCTTTTATGAATTTTGAAGCAAAATAACAAGCGCCAGCACCAAAAAACTACAGAAACACGGGCACTCGCCTTCAGGCATCCCACCACATGCTCCGACAAACTTGTCAAACTATATTTAACAGTTTTAGTGAAATGGATTTACTCTGTGGATGAATTTTAATTCACGCTACATTAACCTTTTCATATAAGCTGGAATACATACAAAACTAGAGCCAAACGAAAACTGAAATGAGAATTAGTAATAAATAGTATAGTGAATAAATGAAATAATCATAACTAAAAGGACATATGAAAGCACATATATCTGTACATTTCGAAATAAGGTGCATTAAAATCAATAAATCCTTGATTAATACGAATATTTTAATTAAAAACGTGTCTCCACATACTATTCAATAAAATTCTAGTGCATTAAATCTATTAAATAACAGCAGACTGAGCGAGTTTTTGGATATGGTTAAGATTAAACATTTTTAGGAATAAACAGGGTTTCTACAAGGATTTTTAAGCTCAAATTTAAGACTTTAAAACCTTTTTTAAGACCTGCACAAATAAAACTAATACCATATGAGCAGGGTATGGCAATGCATACAGTACCATATTAAACTGTAAAAAGCATAATTTACAGTTCAGATACAAGTTTTCATAAAAACAAAGTTTTATAAAATGATAAACTTTTCATTTCAGCCTTTAAACCATTTTTAAATTAGTCTAAAATATTAATCATTAATTTAAACAATTATTATGAATAAATTATATAAATTAAATAACCTAAATTAGGGGTGTGCAATATTGACAAAAAAAAAATCTCAGTATTTTCTGAGATTTTATCTATAACGATAATTAGACAATATTTAGCCGAGTGTGTTATTGTGCTGGTACCTTAAGGACTACCGTGGACAGCTGACTCCTGAATTTTTGATATTCTTCATATTCTGTGTGGTCAGTTCACAGCAGTGATATAAATTAATCTTTTCCAACAAGTTTTATGGGCATTTTTACCTTTATAAAGCCATTTTTCTAAAAGTGTGCATTATCATTTGAGTCAAATTCTTACATAGGGATCACGAAAATGAATCAGTAACAAGGAAGTCATCTTTGCAAACGCAGAGCAACACAGAAGCTGCAGCTGAAGTGGCATTTAAATGTATTTACACACATGTATTTTGTTAATGCAAGCTCTGAGGGACTTAAATACTTAACCTGCACTACAATTAATGAATAAAATAATGTTTTGATATTTTAAACATAAAACATTGAAAATTGATGTTTGAAATTATTTAAAAAATGAAAAGATATTTTAAATGTGAAATTAAATCCGCCAGCAGGTGGCAGCAAGTCACTTTTAAGTGAGTCATTGCGATTGAACCGATTCATTTAAATGAGTGATTCATTCAGGAACGAAACACCGTCATGTAGCTCAGAGACACAAAACAGCGCTGTGACTGTGTTTGGAATGATTTTTGTTGTGCGGGCAATATGGTGTCTAAAACGTAAGTCTCTTAATATTAATTTGTTTATTGAACTGTTGAATAAAATCAATATCAAATTTGTAATCATGCTGACTTTTGGAGAAAAAAAACATCACTCTTCGTGTGATATTAACTATATGAAATTATATATATATACACATTTTCTGCCCCCATATCTTGAATTATGTGAATTCTAAATGCATTTTAATAGACTGATTAATGCAGTGAAAAAACACACTCTAAATACGCATGCGCACTAGTCTAACCGATGAAATTATAGATATACGTAAATATGCATGCACTCTGTAGGTTGTTTGTCGTTGCTTTTCGCCAATATACTCAAGTAATGAATATATCAGATCACCACCCCTATTAAGAATTTTTATAATGTATGTTTCGGATCGATCCACCCGTTTCAAATTTAAAGCTCTGCGTGTTTGCCGGGTAAAAACATGGGTGGCGATTTTCGCATTTGTCGGAACTATGATCAAACCAAGTGTTATTAAATTGCCCATTCTCTTGATCGCCGTTTGGTAGAAAATATAACCGTTTCCCCCGGTAATAACTGGCAGTAACAAAGCAGCGTAGCACGGACTTTGGAACGTGCAGCACCAGGTTCATTAGCCTTTTGAAGTTTAATCTTCACATTGAGCCATATCGCAATTCTGGTCTTTCCAGACCAAAATTTAAGACATCTTGAAATCGTAATTAAGACTTTATTGTACAATTTAAGACTTTTAAGGCCTTAAATTTGAAACAATTAACTTTAAGACTTAAGGGACCGAGGGGAAACTGATAATAGTACCACATTTAGCTATGTTTGGGTAGGATGGAGTACACAATTTTATTTTATCTGCTTCTAGAAACCTCAATCTGTTTGTTTTCTAACAAGCAGCTGCCGACAAACATTTATTTTACGTGGCTTTAAGCACTATGCATGTTTAAAAGTGCCCTTTCTCTGTGACTAATCAGGAAATGTGGTGTTTACCTGAATAATCATGAGTTTATTTCTGGTCGAACCAGAGTATCCGTATCAGTAAAACGATAAAAACAAGATATTGCCATCCGAAGACTTGTGTTGCATTCGGGGCAAAGCAAAAACCAAAAAACATTGTCGGACAACAAATATTAAAGCGGTAAATTTAATTGGTTTCTTTACATTAAAGCAGCACTATGTAATTTTTCTGTGTTCAAAATTTGCAAAATGTATATAATGAGTACATCATGAATTAATCTTCCAAACCACATTTTTGTATTATTCCGAATCACTACAGTACACTTATAATAAGTACTTATATTTGGACTATTGTAGCCTGGTCAGGTCGTCACCGCTGCGGAGTAACACATACCTGCGTAAATCGCCATAGACAAACTTAGAGAAGTAGCTCCAGCTGGAATGTTCTTCCGCGGGATGTGTGCAGTTCTATTTATTAACCACTAGAGCGCCAAAAGTTACATAGTGCTGCTTTAAGTTGAAGTACTAAAATAACTAAAAACTTGGAATATACTGTAAATTGATAAACTGTTCGGCGTGATTAATTTTTTCAGTTTAACGTGTTAAAAATATTTAAAGTGAAGTAACGTGACGTGGTTACCCATACAAGGAATTAGTGCTCTCTTAGTTGGGGGTTCGGTGCCTTGCTCAAGGGCACCTCAGTCGTGGTATTGAAAGTGGAAGAGAGCACTGTACATTCACTCCCCCACCTACAACCCCTGCAACCTTACGAGTCCGACTCTCCCGCTCTTGCTGTCGTCTCATCTCACGCTCCCGTCGCTGTTGCTGTCAAAGTCGAGAGATTTTTGATCTTTGATCTTAACTTTTTTGATCCACTTCAAATGTTGACTACTATATTTGAAATTGCCTACTTAATCTATGCATCAAACAGTCAAATCCCATACTGAATGCTGCTTAAAAAATTTCCTATACATGTAATGTGTGTAGTGGACAGCACATTCCAGGGCCCAGTTTATGGCGGAGCCCCTCTCTGACCACAATAGTGGACAAAGATTTGCTACATTTTGATTGGATCTTGGTGGAAAAACATAAGCAAAATCGAAAACTGATGCAAACTACAACACACACATCTTATACTTATCCAAAGAAATAAGTATTCAGTGGCAGTAGCCGGGTTTCCATCCAAAGTTACGAATTTAACTTGTGCGCAAAATTGGAATATCGCACAAAACATTTGCGAACAAGCACCGTTTCCATCCAACGAGTCAAAGAGAACAAAATCATTACTTCCTGATAAGCTGGCACTATACATCACTAAGAAAAGTAGGAGAAGCTATGAATACTTAATGTTCCATATAATCACTACTTGCACCCAGAGGCGGACTTACCCATTAGGCAAAGGTAGGCGACCGCCTTGGGCCCCTAAAAGCCAAGGGCCCCCTAAAATGCATTTCATATAGGATATGCGCATTAAGCGCTGACACGTGAACGGTTGCTGTTTACTGCGTTTATTACCACGACAACCGTCCAACGTGCTTTTTGTGTACCCTGCTTGAAGGAGATGAAAATATTATGCATGTGAAGCTGTAATTAAATATTGAGAAACAGTGTGTATTATATGTTTATAAATGCCGCTTACTCATTTATGAGAAGGAACCAATAGAGGACACATACGCAGTTACTTTATTGGTTGATATAATCCTTAGGTGTGTAAATATACAATTGCCTTTTCGTTTTATTTAAATTTGTAGTTAAAATAACAAAAATAAATGTATTTTAAAGTTTAGTATTAGGCACACAAGCTTACGCTGGTAACTCATCAGTGGACTTTACTCGTCAATATAGGCTATATTTTTTCTCATTCTATATTTCTGACGTTCCAAAAGCGCCTCCTACTGGCAGAGAATGAATGTTAATTTTCAATAATCCGGTCAGATCAATGCGATAATCTTTGTTCAGATCAATGCGAAAATCCACCCACATAACCCCATTTTAAATTAATAAATTAAATTTATGACGTCTGGCTCCCCCTGGTTTAAAACGATCAAAAAAAAAAAAGGGGTTTGTTGGGGGGGAGGTTATCATTTTATAATTTATTTTGTTTTGTGAAAACCTGTATCTCAACTGTAAATCAGTTGCCATTTCGTGGTCTACAACATGAAAGAAAGCCATTATAACATGTACATGAAAAATGTAGAAACATTAGACACAACAATGGGGCACCATGGAGCAGCAGCAAGCATCACAACAAAAAAGGAACCTCAAGGTTGATCTATAGGAAAATGTGTGCAAATGTATAGGGCCCCATTCCTATATTTTGCCTGGGGCCAACAATTCACTAAATCCACCCCTGATGATCTAACACCCGATTTAACTCGTCAGCTCATTAATAGAGATTTTAAGACCTGAAGAGGGTCCAAAAAGGTAAAGAGTTGTGAGAAAATATGATGCATGTCAGATCCGCGTCCTGATCAGCTCTTAAAGAAATAACAGCCAAAATAACTGAATAAACAGCTGCTGTGATGGCTGCGTTTACACTTGGCATTAACATGCGATCACCGTGATCTGATCAAGCAGATCGGATCACCAGTCAATCAGGACACGGCGCGTTTACACTTGGCAACATCAGCTGACTTCTCGATCTAGTTAACCGATCAGATCTGTATTTCCTGTGCAATACAGATCCGATCGGTAAAGCGCCGTGTCTCTGATTGAAAAACTGATTGATCGCTTGCTTGATCGATCACCGTGATCGCATGTTAATGCCACGTGTAAAGAGCTATTAATCAAAGGACAAAGAAAAAAAAAAGGAGGAAAAAATAACTTTTGTAGCTTTAAGGATCCATCTATATTTAATTTAGAATTTAGTATTTGATAAATTTATTTAAATTCTGTATATTCCCTACTTGCTGAAGGGCACAGGTAAATATGACTATTTAGGTGAATAAACCCATTTATTATAATGGGTTTATGTGAAAAATGCTTTAAGTTCACTTGAATTAAAAGTTATTTTTTAAAGTCTAATAAATATTAAAATTGATAGCTCTAAATTATACTGTAATGTAGAATGGCTATAGTCAATGGTTAAATATAGGGGGGGGGGGCAATTTTATAGAGAAATCAGTATTGGTATCATTGATACACTGAAAAAAAAAATTTCATTCATTCAATTAAAAAAATTTAGAGTAATGATTCACATCTATATTTTTTACCTTGAGCCAATGAAAAATAAATAACTTGCCCTAAACAATATTTTCTATGTCTATGAAAACTATTTATAAAACTTGGCACAAAGTATATTTTTCTTGTTGAAGAAAGTCAATTAATTTAAATTCTATTTTTGATCTAAACAAAAAAAAAATATATAAATTTAATCAAAACAAAAATTCATTTAAGAAATGTCTTTTTATAGTTTTCATAGACAGAAAATATTGTTTATTGTTATTTATTTTTCATTGGCTCAAGTAAAAAAAAATACAGATGTGAAATCATTAACCTAAAATTTTTTTAATTGGATGAATGAAACATTTTTTTCAGTGTAATTTCCAAGTTAAATCTATATCAGTTGTTTTTTTCCAATTTGTTAAACTAGAAAATTAAGAAAAAAGCAAACAAATAAAGGAATATTCATGCAATTTTCTGTTTTATTTTAATTCAATTACAAATGTTAATTTAAAAACACAACAAAACATAAATTTTTTTATCTGATCAGTTTTCAGAATCAGAATCACAACAAACGGCATCAAAACTATATGGTTTTACACCACTCTGAGTTCACAATATTGGCAGTACTGAATTTTAGGTGCTAACTCACCTTTTCCGAGGTTGAGCATTACCTGCTGAATAAAATATAAAGTGCTTTTCATATGCAGTCCAGGTGCAGGGCATAAATCAGTCTAAAAAAATGAACATAGAAGGCCTGAGATCGGTCGGTTCATCCATTACAAAATTTTCTTTCAAGATGATTCCCACTCTAGATGGGTTTAGATGTGGACTTGCTTGATCAACGCTGAGGATTCTTACTGGAGTCTGTCTTGTCAGCTGCATCTTAACAGGAAGAAACAGATCGATAAAAACATTATCAAGTCAGTCAGATAATGCTGTTGTCAAATACTCAAGATCATATAATGCGTTCACACCATGTTCTACTTAGAGCTGTTCATGTCCTTGGACCAGGAACTGTGCGTTTCTATGGCAACACTATCCATGCCTAAATTAATCTGCAGCAGTCAAGTACAGTGGCCATGTGGTACAAGTAGAAGCTCTCAGAAAATTCCCAGAATACAGATGGTAATTATGAGTTCTACAAGGACATGAATTATTTTTCCAAGTTGGAATCTTGTAATTATGGCAAATACAACATGGGATGAATGCACTTATACGTACCTGGTTTACTGTAAAAAGAGCGGGCATTTGGGTGATGTAAGGTTTGTCGTTGACAACTTTTCTGTGAAGCAAACATTAAAGTTGCAGTCTTTATAAGGGCATCTGACTTAATCGTCAGAATAGTCCATCTGCCATCAGTGGTTCAACCGTAACGTTATGAAGCGACGAGAATACTTTGTACGCAAAGAAAAAAATTACTTTATTCAACGATTTGTCTCCTCTGTGTCTCTCCGCATCACCATAGCGCAATTTTGGAGAATATGCGCTGAACGCAAGCAGCGTTCACTCTTATGTGTCAGCTGCGCTGCACGGATGCGCTGTTCAAATCAAAGAGTAAATACACGTAGAAAACATATTCTTGTGTCGTGGCTGACACAGAAGAGCGTACACAATTCGCTTCATAACGTCACGGTTGAACCACTGATGGCAGATGGACTATTCTGACGATGTCTTTCATACTTTTCTGGACATCGACAGTGTAATTTATGGCAGTGGGGGGGGGGGGGCCCAATGGGACAGTCACAAACCTCCCGGTTTTTCATCCAAAAATATCTTAAATTGTGTTCCGACGACGAACAAAGCATTTACAGGTTTGGAACAACATGGGGGTAAAGTGATTAATGACAAAATTTTCATTTTGGAGTGGAGTAACCCTTTAAGGGTTTACACATCAGTGTTAATTTTTTTTTTTTAAATGACATTTTTTGTCATCTATATGACATTTTTTTCAACGACGATAACGAACTAAAACTCTTTTTGAATGACAAAAACTATGACGTAAATCTATTGACATTTTCGTCAACGAATAAAAACGAGACGAAAATGTTAGGGTGGGACGATTTGGGAGGAGATTCATTCAGAACGAATCTGCTGCATGGTTCGAAGGTTAGATGCATACATATGAACCGGCAGGACATAAGCTAACATGCACTTGCTGCTCGTCGCATAAAACATTAAAAAATGTCAATATGTGGGAGTAAGAGAAGAGCAGAACATATGATAAATCTGACGAAGCAGAGAAAACTCAATGGTTGGTTTTCTGAGCCAGGACACTGAGCTACACACGGAAAGAGTGCGCTGAGGCCGGGATAGAGTTAGCTGAGGCGGCGGGATCGAGAACGTCGCACCCGGCGGATGCAACGAATGAGCGGCAACCACATGTGACGACCCTGGGCTTGACTCCGCTTTGTCCACGGTGAAAGTGATGTATTCCCTCAGTGACCAGCACAGATCAGATCTAGGCATGACGAAGCAGATATCGTCACGTTGGAAGACCAAAACAAAGTAGTTTCGCTTTCACAAGAGGACATAGCGTCTTAACGACATGAAAGCGCGCCGTCACCACACTACAGCAAGAATAAAAGTTACAAATTCTTTCTTTGCGTGAACATTTGGGCGGCGTTATGCAAATCTTTCCACATAGTGAGGTAGATATGTGGAGGCGTGTTAGAACGAGCCGTTTTAGGTAGATGTGGCTGACTCTGAACTTTTATAAAGAATATTCTTTGGATTTGAGACTTTATGTCTTTGCAACTTTACAGATCTTCTTATGCACCAAGAGCTTGTAACACTCCAAAGGAGAAAGGAAAAATTGAAATCGCATCAAATTACCCCTTTAAGACAGACTTGAACATGGCATTTTAGTGAGACTAGCTTGTGAAATCAGGGTATAATGTTTACTAACATTAGCTATGCTCTCTTGTCACAGTTATGAGGGCCATACTTACACTTCCAAAGCATCTCTTCCATTTCTTCTTCCTTCCAAAACAAGATAGTCATTAAGAGGGCTCTGAACCTAGATAGAACAGAAGTATATTCATCCGTTTTGTATTTATACCATTAATTAATTTAAACTTACTCTTTCAAACAACAGCTATGTCTATTAAACGTGGTCGTTAAATAATTGCACTCACCATATTAGCACATCGTCTCTCCTCCGCTGCAATCGCAGCTGTGCTGTATGAGTAAAATTAACTTACACTCCTCATAAACAACATCGAGTGAAAAAGAAAAAGGAAAAGACAAAAATAATCTCAGTCTATCTCGCTGGCCTGGGGTTCAAGCGTGGTTTTGTCCGCTGCAGGCGAGTGAGAAAACTAGCTAGCTAACGGATGAGAAAAGTCCCGTCGTTTAGACAAACAACCATTTTCGCCGATCACAAACAGTCTCTCGAGGAAAAGAAAGAGCGATCAAAGGTAAATGGCGGGAAATAACGTCCATACAACTAACTTATCTAAAACAAATTTTCCACCTTCTCATCCACAGCTCGTTGAATTCACACACAGTGACAAAATGGTGTCGTTAACTGACTCGCAGCACCAGTGTGAGGAGGCGTTATCATGATATAAATTTAATAACATGAGTTAATCTAACCTTGATATTTTATCTTAGCCTTAGTTGAGCTCTTAATGAAAAATATTTATATTTATCAATGTTTTGAACTAAAAAAATATTACTTGAAAAAACAAAACAAATAATGGTAAATTTAATTGAAAGACAAATTAGTAATTGGAATATATAATAATTGGAATTATTAATTGCTTGAAAAACTTTTCTCAGTGTACTGGCCTTCAGTCATAAAAAAGATGCCATTAAACAAATATTAAAAAAATATACTGTCTTTATGTTGTTTGTACATTAATTTGAAGATTGAATGTGAAATTATTGCAATATAAAAGTATATTTAAAAACGTTAATGTTAAGTTAGGTTTTTAATGATTGACAGCACTAGTTGTATAACATTTCTATTCATTTCTAAAAGGTCTTTAATGTGGTGTAAATTATGTATTTTTACACAACGCAACATAAGGACGAGATGTCAGCTGTGTCAGCAGCGGTCGTTTTGTGCTGGAAACTCCTTTGCCTTGCATAACAAATGGATTTTATTTGTTATAATACTGAGTGTAATTTAATTTGATGTTAAAATGTGTTCTCTAATCTCAGAGTCAGTCACGCCATCTCTCAGCTACGAGTGAAACGCGAGGCCACGGTCTAAAGTTCGCAGTTCCCCTGCGAACAGCAGCCCTTCACTGGCTCAGATTTTGCCGACACACCGGCACGAGGATTAGCACTAATTCGGTAAAAAGCTATTACAGACAATGATTGAGTACAGGCCGGTAGAGCTGCAAAGACGTAGACCCTTAAATTAAAATGCTACTTTTAAATGTGCCTTTTTAATTTCTAAAATGCTTGTTAAATGAGTTTAAATGTATGTAATATTGTAAACTATGCTGTACTCATCCAAATAAATTAAATTTGTCTTGTATTTTGTCCATGGGTGTTCTTGCTTAATAAATATGTTCATCTTTTGATTATTGCTGTTGCCTATAGTAATTCTGTGTGATTTTTAATTTCCAGCCCATATTAAGCCAGCAATACAATAATTTTTAAACAATAGATGACTTAAATTAAACAACCCATCATGGTGGGTAAAAACGTTCAACCTAAAGAGCTGGGTCAAAATAACCCAGCATGTGTTCTGTCCAACAATAACCCAGCACTGGGTTGCCAAATAACCAAAGTTGGGTTGTTTTTAACCCAGCGAATTTTTTCTAACTGTATAAATGTTTCCCAACCTTTTTTTTTTAGTCGTGGCACCCTTTGGAAATTTAAACAAACTTGTGGCACCCTACAAAATTAATTTTGTCACAATATTTGAATTTCTAAGTTCGATATGATAATTTGAAAAGTATAAATATTCAGTAAAACAGGGAAGAACTGCAGAATATAATATCATACAGATATTTTAATATTATTAAAAAAATGTGTCTATCAATGGTGGCAATCAGTAGGCTAATTTCTAATGAAGAGACCAATTATATGACAGATTTTAATGTAGGCTATAATTGTAGTGTAAACATTATTTAATTACCATTATAAATAGATATCTCACAAATCTTTGCTCACTCAGTTTTTTAATTTTACAGTGGGGTAATTTTGTGCAGTAGCACGAGATAGCTTGATTTCAAACTTTGAATTGAATAAAAAATGACAAGTAAGCAGTCAGTAATAAAATAAAGACAAATAAAGAAATTAATAATGATATCACAAATAAAAAATAACGACAGGCCTAAATTGCTTTTTAGTTTTTCAGGTAAGTCTAACAGTAGGGTTAAAATATTTAACTATTAATTTTTTTTACCAATTATCCAAATAATGTTTAATCCTAGAAAGCTATCGTTATCAGAACACGCGAGCATAACATAGCGGTTAGCAGATTGCGACTGAGCGCAGCGCACATGCATAGAGCGGGATAATACGCAGAGGCGTCACACCCATAAGGTCACACCACGTGAAAGTGAAACCTGAGCGGTGAACTCATTTTCGGCAGCCGAAATTTCAGTGCATCTTTAATTATTGGCGACATCAGAAATTTATATTCTATAATATATGCTTTTTTGAACATTTTAGCAATTTAAAAATATTAAAAAAGGATTTTTTACACGGCACCCCTGCTCTCGACAGACGGCACCCCGGTTTGGAAACACTGGTCTAACAGATTAATCGCTTATGCAGCGCAGCGATTTTCATTTAATTGTACTGCAAGTATTGTGACAGTGCCACATAAGGGACATGTTTTACCACTCTATATAAAGCAGTATATTGGTGTATCAGAGTTTTAATAGGTTTTACATGTTTCCTTGTCCATTTTACTCCTTTTAAATGTGTGTGTTTGTCTTTAAGAACTGAGACTCTCCTGTCATGTGAGCGATCTCCATATAAAGGAGCAGTGTGGCCCAAGGCCCTGCCATTTTTAAATAACATCGCGAGAGTTTTTTGCCACACGTCAGCATGACATCAGAGCAAGTCGGACGTAACTCTGACACTTTTCTAACCGGCATGCATCTCACCGGTGAACGATTCTGCGCAGATTTTGCTCATCTCAAACAAGCCTTATATTGCCACCTGTTGGTTTGGCAATTGGCATGCTCTTGACAGTGCTTCATAGCATGCATTTGCGTTTTCACGTGGACAGAGATTTTTTTTTTAAAACAGAAGAAGGAAATACTCAGTTTATAAAAATACCCGTGTACGTGTGGACAAGGCCTAAGATAGAGGCCTGACACCTCACCCAGGAAGCAGGTCGCTATGTGTTTATTGCCCGAGTTGTGAAGGAACGCCTTGTGGATTTGTTTACCAACCAGGACTATTTTGCCCTTGCACTTTACTGGATTGTATATACACAGGTGGACACATTGGACTAGGACACACGGATGCGGTGACTGTTTCCTAGGGTATGAACTGAAAGACTCTTTTAGCAGTCTGACTATTCTCAATGTATAACGTGTTGTTTTAGTTCTGTGCATTGTTTTGTGTAAATACATTATTGTTGTTTTACACCTGCCGTGTTAATGTCTTTAATCTGCTCACTCCACATTTAAACATTTTAAACAATTAATTGGTTTAAAAACTGTGTAGCCTTAGCTGATAAGGCTGAGAGTTACAGTATCAGTACATTATGGAGGCAGATGGCGTTGATGGAGGAATTTGCAGCTTCAAGCCACAGTCACATTTTGAGCATGCAAAAATTTTTGGAATTTTAAAAACTCTTTAAATCAAAAAACAAATAACAATTAAATCCAAGCCGAGTTCTAGATGCACTTAAAGTATGTATCTTTTGGTGAAGAAAAATACCACTTTTGAAGTGGACATACGGTCACAACATATAATTGCATCTTTAACAGACGCTCTGTTGCATAGTCACACGCTTCCAGTCACTGTAAACTGGCCTGTCAATCATCTTGACACAGTTAACATCCTTCACATTTCATTTCATTTAACTTCCTACCGTATTGGAGAAAAAAGCAGCAGCTTGTTAATCTGCCAGCCAAGGGTAATTATGTGGAGATCTCTGCTCATATTTTTTACATGATGCATTTAAATGTTAACTGTCAAACAGATGTTTATAAAAGTTAACATTGTTGTTGCAGATGAAATATAAAACAGATACTTAACCGATGGTCGCACACATCTGCCATATTTGTAGTTTCGTAACGCTTTATATTCTGAAACAAATCCTTTGTCAAAGCACAATGGATTGTGGGCAATATTATCTATTAATGTGTGTATTGATCCACACTTCAAAAATCTACCTGAAATAGTAGACCATCCGGGGACTTCTGGCATACTCTTTTCAACATACAATGCTTTGGGTATGGAATTATAAGTATTGTTTGACCGGTTCTTTAACTCGCAAACTACAATTACTGTTCATCAGTAGGGTGACAACCAGACCCATTGTACACCTAATTATACAAACATGCTCAGGCACAGTTCAGATTGCCTAAAAAGTTTGAGAACCACTGCCATATTCATATTAAAATGTAGGGCCAGGCCCAATCCCAATTCTATTTCATACCCCTTCCCCTTGTCCCTTGAAACAGAGTGTCAAGGGGAAGGGGTGAAAATATTCCCCAAAGAAATGAGACACCACTACTGTTACACGGCATCTAGCTCCTACAATACACACAACCTATACTGGTGTGCACTAGAGCCTTTAATTACCGTTCTATATTAATGCGCTGCTTACTGACACACACATATTGGAGATTGCGCAGCTCACACATTACGGAGCAAAGAAGAAACTTGTCAATCGCTGCCCCTCGACTTTTAATAAAATAGCTTAGATACTGGATCGCTACATTATATTCCTCAGCAACGAGGTGATAAAATCACTGTTTTTGAAGTAAACTCACTATAAAAAAAGAGAAACGCGCATACACGCAACTTTCATCTCTCTCTCTCTCTCTCTCGCTCTAATTGGCAATATTTGAGAAAAAGGTTTAGTGATTTCTAATTATTGGGGGCCCCCCCTCAATGTCTACGGTGGTTATATATTGTGGCACTATCGTGTAGTCAGTAATGATATGACGTTAGCAAACTTTAGAATTTTTTTTGCAAACATTTAACACGACCGTAAATATGAACACACGATTGAATGTAACATAAAACAAATGATTACTTTTAATTAAAATCTTTATTAATGCCAAAAATGCTTACATGTATGGGTCTTTTTGTTCGCTTGGGCAGCCATGTTGCTGCTGTAGCCGGTTTATGCTGATAATTCTCATACCCCTTCATTTGAAGTGTGGTCCTGAAAAATCTTTGTTTGAAGGGATATCTGGCCCATCCCCCTACCCCTACGCCTCAAATCAAAAGGGAATCACTCCTACCCCTTCATGTGAACGCGCAAAACAGAGGGGAAGGGATTAGTGTAGCAGTAAGGGGTAGAAATTGGATTAGGCCTAAGTGTCACTAATTAAACAAGTATATGTTCAGCTGATTGTAAAACAACTAGCGGCTATGGATATAAGCTGCCTTTTAATTAAGAGACTAGAACAATCATGGCTGATAGTAAGATGTTTTGCAAATGCAAAGGAAACTAGACGCAAGAACAGCTGTAACTTCTTACTCAACTTGTACATGAAGGCTAATTACCAGCAACAGCCACACCTTTAGGATTGTTTGTGATTTGATTTTTCTGACTTAGTCCTCTTGACTACCCCTAACATATTTAGGAGCTAAATGCTCACTAAAATGCTAAAATACGAGTCCTAAAATTACGAATGACACGCACATTATTTTTTCATTAGTTTCTCCTAAATCAGCAAGTTAGGAGCTACTTTTAGCTTTAAGATGTTTTGTGAATATGGCCCCAGGTGTGTTAAACCACTCTTATTCCCTTAAACGCTGTAAGGAAAATGGTGTTCTTGTTTTAAATAGTGTCTACAATGTTGGGGACACAGATGTATGGGGCAGAGAAAGATTTCTACAGTAAGGTCTGAAAAGAAGGACTAAATTACAACAGTATAAGATGTTCAAGACAGGCTCTTACTCTATAGTCATATGTCGCTTCTGAGTTCTCATCACAGGCAATGACCTCTGGCGCCATCCAATAAGGAGTGCCAATGAAAGTGTTTCTTCTGCCAACTGTCCTGTCCAACTGAGCGCTCACACCAAAGTCAACTGCAAAAGGAGGACACAGTGATGTGAATAAAACATGAATGAAATGGCAAGTATCAAGATTACAGCAATTAGCAATTTTTCAATTACATACACAAAAACTATCTGTAGCTGTGCTTGCAAACCCTTGAAAGCTCTAATTAGACCCAAATTGGTTGATGTCGCTCATCTGAGGTAAAGGGGTCATTCATTTCTGAAATCAAATTTTCTGATTTTTTTGACAAACAATTTCTAAAAGTATGGCAGTTTTTGATGTAAAGTAACAGTGGTGCAATAAAGTTCAAAAGTATTTAATTTATTAAAAGCAAATAAAAAACAATGTGACTCACCTAATTTCACCTCGGCATTCTCTGTTAACAGCACATTCTGACCCTTAATGTCACGATGGATGACATGGTGGGCATGCAAATGGGCCAGACCCTGAGAAGAAAAAGTGACTCTACATTAAACTTCAGATGTAAAAGTTATGGAAATTACACAAATTTCCACCCTTGAGGACAAACACTGAGTAAAAGAATTCAGTGAGGAGAAAGGTGAAATAGATTCAAAAGACTGGAGATGATTCTATGAAAATGAAAAGTCCTGAGAAAGTGTGTAAATGGAGAGCTGTTGTCACTCACTCTCAGAATCTCTCTGGAGATGTATGCAATCCAGTCTTCTTTCAAACTGTTGCCTTTGGTGTTCTTAACAAGGTCTGTTATAGATCCAGCACCACAAAACTCCATGACCAACTGCACAGACAGAAAAATCAAAGGGGGAAAACAACATAAAAAGGCATTTAAAAAGTTAAAATACTAATGTTGTATTTAAATTTCTTCTTATTAAGTTATATCTCATATGTTGCTGCTGCTTCTATACAAATGTAGCATCCTTATAGGAAAATGAGCCAGCAATCTCTAAACATAAGAACGTTGGAGAATCACGGGTGTGGGCTCGTTTGATTCAAAATGGCAAATAGTCTCTTAAAATCATCATAAAAACTTTAACAAACTCCTAGCAACCACATAGCTGCCTGCTTGAACTTTGAGCTATCTGTTTAAACCTTTCAATCTTCAAGATTTTAAAACTGCTTCAAAATTTCTGGTCAGGCTTTTTGTCTTGACAAACATTTTTGAATTTAGAATTCTACAGTACATCAGTGAAATGCAATTTATTTAAATAGACAGTGAGGCTGTGAAAAACATGATAGATGTTCAGGTACCCACCCACAGCTGGTCGTCATGTCCAGGAGGACTCTTCTTGATAAAAGCACCATAGTATGTGGCAATGTTTCTGTGGTGGGAGTATTTCTTCAGCATGTTAATCTCAAGTTTAATCTCATCCTCCTCATCCTAAACCAAACACATCAACAGAAAGACACATCAAACACCAAAGAGGTCTGTTACTTCTAATTCTGTGTGGTTCAGACAGGCGGTCAAAGGAGGCAAACACTTTTTTTGTTGCTTTAGACAGGCGCAGGGAATTTTCTTGAATTCCCTCATTCCAGGCTATGTATTTGATGACTGACAGATGGGTGTCATTGTGCTCCACCACAATTTTACATGCATTTCTGTCAAAGACCCGTTTGAAATGTGGGTTATTTCTGTCAGCCATGTCTAAATGCAGCAAACCAATTCTACACCCTTAATTTCATTATATTTATTGCACATGCAAAACGTGTATGAAAACGGTGTATGAAGCTAAATGCACTGAAGAGAAAAGTCAGGCAAGGACTTTGCCTCCCCCCCTGGAATGGTACCATCTTTGATTTAAAGGAATAGTTTACCCAAAATAAAGAAAACTGTAACATCATTTACTCACATTCATGTTGTTGGAGACAAAACATTAAAGTGCACTGCAACCCTGACAGACAGGTGTGTTAACTTGGAACAAGGTTGGAAGTCTGCAGGTAGACCTTATATGATGGCATGCTATTTGAAAAGACAAACCCACTTTTTTATTATTATTATTTTAGCGTAAACACATTGCTAGACAGGTAGCGAAGACATCTAGTAACATTTAGAAATAATATCAATTAATATTTGGCTTATAAATGTTCTAAGAATATGTAACAGAACAATGCGATTAAAGTGCATACATTCTTTTAATATAAAAAGAGATATAGGTCCCGTCTGTTTCTGATTAATGACAGTGGTGATGTTCTACGTAATCATGCTGCCCGGAAATTGAATAACAAATTTCTAAATATGCAGTAAGCCAGGGTTCTTGCCATTGCCCAGATTCGTGTACACAATGTACTGATTCACAAGCTCAGGAGCTGATTGAGATGCACCCAAGGTCTCCAGACTCACTGGAAACTTCCAGGCAAATGTGTTGGAGATGGCTGGTGCTAAACTCTGCAGGACGTTGGTCCTCCAGGAGCAGGATTAGAGGACTGGCTTTTAGACATATTGGAACAGTACTTGGGCATTTTAATTTAGTATGGAAATTTAGTAGTATGGTTTAATATGGTCATTTATATTGTATTTCTGTACAGTGAGTGGGGGTGTCAGGACCAAGCAATTTGAAGGATGCATGGGATGTATCCTCCGCGACTTTCGCGACTTTCAATCACCCACACACAATCCTTTGTACCCATTCCATTGCATGAAAATAAACTGACAAAAAACAATTCAGTACTAAGCTTGTCTGAATTTATTATGAAATGTAAGACAAAAATAATGTTTTCAGACATGAAAGCATATATGTTATTTTTTGTTTTGATGTAAATTACTCACTAAACGCTAAACTGCCAATAATGTAAGCCACCGGGAGACTAGACGGCTGTGATTCATTGTATTGCATTAATAGAAAGCTAAATAATATAATGATTTGTAATACAAAGCATTTTTCCAAAACTAAGTTTTATTAGTATTTTTGTGCCGTAGCGGTGAGGGCGGGAACATATGTGACTTACACTTACTAGACTGTCTCATTGTAGCATTTAATGCCGAGGAGGACTCTAGCCTACAAGACTTTGAAGGACTGAGCTAGGAAGAACGCAGCCTTGGTAGGATGCAGCCTTCCGTTTGAGAAGCACCCAAAATGTACAGAGCGGTGGGTCCCCAGGACCAGGATTGAAAACCACTGCAGTAGAGCCTGTCCTTGTGTTAATCTAGACCCAGTTTCCTATGCCCAGACTCTGATACCAACCACTTTTATAGTTGCAAAAGATCAGTAATATAGGGCAATATAATGAAATTTCAAAATATATATATATATTTTTTTACCTCTGTGACATCCATGACTTTGATTGCCGCCAGCTGTCCTGTTTTGACATGTCGACCCTGTAAATGAAGACAAAGGATTAGTCAGCAGCCTTCACATAAGGGAAAATAATCTTACCTGGTCAAGTAGTACAGTAGGAATGTGTGACGGTTTACAGTTCCACCCAAGATTGATATATCTTTCTCATCTTTTATAGAGACTTCTTAAATCACTGGTTGTTTTTGTGTAACAGGAAAGTGGAAAAGATTTTATTTTTTAAATCCATTCAATAAAATACAATGGGGATTCAAAGTTATTTTGAAACCCACTGACTTTTACTGTATGGACAACAGTTAATTGCCTAGCAACATTGTTGCAGCCACACAGAAAACCCTAGCAAGTATACAGAAATGTCTCAGACAACACTTAATACTTTGAGCTTTTAAAACAACTTAAACTTTAAACTGTGACAAAACCTTCAAGCTTTTTAAGGGTGCTTCCTGAAGGACATCAAAGACTATAGAAATACAAAGACGGTTCACTCCTATACTTATGAATGGGAGAAACTGCAATGCACAATATAGCGGAATAGTCCCGCCTTCTAAATGAAAGAGCCAATCGCTGATTGGTAAAGTCATTGCAGCGGCCATTAGAAGCTCCGGTTCCCATACCAGCCAATGCACAGATTTTGTTGTTCAGATTTTGTTGTTGATTTGAAATATGTAATTTAATTGCGAGTTCAGCGAGCAGTTTGAGATTTCAGGATTACCCCATTCATTTAGATAGGACCTGGTCTTGTTTGAGCTGCCTGGAGGCATTGCAAATATGGCCGCAGAGTGAACAGACTTTCCTTGAAAGGGACTTTGGTAATATCTCAATGTCATGTACTTAATTGCCTTGAGTGAAACGATGGACTGAGGCATAGCTTCCAGAGGAGTAAAATTTTCTTTTGTTTGAGGATACACAGGTGTATCCTATGAGGAAGTGTATCTTACTAAAAAGCCTGATGCATATAGTATATAAATTATCCTCTCCCTTCACATCTGTCACAATTTTAATTTATATTTTACCGTTGCAAATCTTTAATGAAGGTCATTTTTCATAATTTTTTTTTAAAATCACACAAGACATTCTAAGAAAGAAATAGTTAGGAAGTAGCCTACATCACGTAATGATACCATATTTTCAATTCAAATCAGTCATATTTATCAAAAAAGGGAAATTAATATTAAAATAATATAATATAGGCCTAATCTCTCTAATAATATTTTATTTTATTTTATTTGCATCACTGGATGTTACTGTCTGTCATTTCTATTGTGAAAGAGTTGTCAAATATTAAACATTTAACTGCTTCCATCTGACCTTACTTCTTTCAGTTTCATTTGACATGAAATTCGTGCTTTACTTCTGTGAACAGTAAACCCCACCTAATATGATTTGACAGACCATCTCAATCATTGACATTGACTAGTGCAGTTAGACCCCTGAGGCCAACCACCCTAAAAATTTAACTTTTAAAGGGGTGGTAAAGTGTTTTTTTTTCTAGGCTTGATTGTGTTTATGGGCTGCAATCTAACAGGTGTTAATGCTTCGTTTTTTTCACATAATTTACCTAAATT
Organism: Sinocyclocheilus anophthalmus; assembly: GCA_018155175.1. Classification (NCBI taxonomy): domain Eukaryota; kingdom Metazoa; phylum Chordata; class Actinopteri; order Cypriniformes; family Cyprinidae; genus Sinocyclocheilus; species Sinocyclocheilus anophthalmus. The sequence goes on from JADLZN010007035.1 coordinate 217,472, forward strand.
CTACATTGTTCTGACCCTTCTCTTATGAACGCTCTGATGATTTCCTGTTTTTATGAAGCCCCTCCCTCAGAAATACGCAATGGGCTCAGATGGATTAACTGGCCCAGTGTGTTGTGATTCGCTAAACCATCTAGTGCTCGCTACCACGGCAACCGTGTGCATGTCAATGTCTAACGCTTCTTGTAGTTATGTGAAAAATATCTGTCTGTCAATACACAAAGCGTACAATTGGAACACAATTTATTGATGGAGCTGACGAGCTGATGATCTGAATCAGGTGACAGGTGAGAGAGAGAAATGCAGAGGAGGGGGACGTGAGGAACAGGATTAAGAACAAAAAAATCTGCACAAGAAACGAAATGCAAAGTTCAAGGTCCTTTGAAGACATTTTTTTCCTGGAGATTTACATCAAGGTGATAAAAAATAAAGTGCACTTACAAAAAAAATGTCAAAAAGCAAACGTTTCAGTCCTTACTGGACTATCATCAGTGCTAAAGATTACAACAACGGTTAACAAACACTAAGATCAAGGCACAAATCAGAGACATCAGATGCTGAACATGCAATAAATAGGGTAAACGTACCTATTAATCTCACCAAAATCTACATTGAGACATTTTTAGTTCACAAGATATCGGTTTCAATACTAAAACTTGTTAAAATAAAATATTAATCTCCCGCACAATAATATTTCATTTTATTTTAAATGACAAAAACATTTCAATTAAGATATACATCATTAAACGCAAAAAGTCTGGCTGTGCAACTTGATAGTGTAATGTCAAAAAGTGTCGCTGTGAACGTGGACTAGTCTTGATGTTGCAATATGTTTGATTAAGTAACACATTCAAAAATCTAATAAAACAAACCAATAAAATATTTCATTCATGGCGAAGAACACAGAAACTAGCCTCATTATGAAGCCTCTTATTAAATGGATAATAACTTCTTTATATTCTAAGCCTGGAATACACTACACAATATTTTGCCCCGATTTTCCACCGATTTACAGTCTGGAGAAGTTGACACTAGTTGCCAAAGGTCAGATTCAGTCTGTAGATTTAAGCTGACATAATAGAAAAATCACATAGTATATGATGGTTACAGACTCTGATTTTTTTTAGCTTCAGACTTTGATTCCATCCAGTCGGAGATCAAACATGTTTGATATATTCAGCAAATTTTAAAACCCATTTTTTTCATTTGTCCTGTGTCTCCTAGCAACAATGCGCACATTTCTGTGTGAGTTTATTGTGATCGGAAGGAATTGAAAGTCTGGTAGTGTGTGATTCTCAGTCGTTTAGTGTGTAACGGTGGTGGGCCCCAGAAAACGATTTAAATCAATACTTAAATAACTAAATTAAAGTGTTCGGGCGCCAGACAGGAGTAAGCCTGTCAATATTTAAATAAACCTAGATAAGCTCTAAAAGCTACCCCCCCCCCCACTACCCCATCAGAGAGTTACAAAAGAAAATAAGTTTACACTCTTTTCAACAACCACACAAATAAAGAAATAAACAATAAATGCACAAGAAATCGAGGGTTTTAGTTCAAAGTACTATTTTATTTTCATGTACGCAAAGTACAATTATCCAACAAAAATCATTAAATCACTGGTATACCTTTACACCTCGTCAAAGAGAGAGAGGGGAGAAAAAACAACAACAACTATTCCCGTATTCAATTCGATAGATTCAAGAGTCCAGTTCTCAATGGATATAACCACAAACATTCGTTTATGTCTAACGTGAACATAAACTGTTGAGAAATAAATCGGAGATGGATGGATGTGAATATTAAAGCGACCACATTTACCAGCTGTTTCTGTCTTCAATGTTAATCCATAAGAACCAGAAAATCATTTATTTGTCTTGGTTTCTTTTATGTATTTATTTATTGCTCTAACAAGAATCAATATTTAATGAAAACTATGCAATGTTATTTTAGGATTCTTCCATTTCTGCATCTAAACATCTACAAACCTAAAACCTGCTCTGTTATACTGTTGTTTGCAAATTGTTTATCGCGCAATTTAACTGATATCTAAATTTTTTTTATCATAATAAACTTGTTTGTTAGAATAGAGAATTACAGCGGACTATACAAAAACATACCAGGTTGGAACAGCTGCTTAAAAAAGCTTGAAGTTGCCTATTGTCCTTTTTTTTTTTTTTTTAAAAACTTTTTGAAGTGTAAATCCTTAAAAAAAAAATAAAAACGTAGACGAATGAGAAACAACCATTTATGAAAAGGTGCTTGACCTATTGAAAAACAATATGAATGAAATTAGTGTTTAATTTTTAGTAATGACAATTTTTATTGTCATAAAAACCTTAATTACAATGCAAAATAACAATTGTCTATACAAAATATTATGAAAACAATAACTCTTCTACTTTTTTCATAATTATATTGTTTATATATTATAATTGTTAAAAAAAACATTTAACAAGTCACATAATAATCAATCATCACTGCTTAAAAATGTAAGTCGAAAATTAATGCATGAAATAATATACAGAATCAGTACATTTGAGTTTAATGTGGGTATATTATCAGTAAACTAATCATTAAACATTTGTAATCATTCAAAAAATATGTTTTGTTTTTTTTTTTTTTTTTTTATCCATTTCACTTAATGTTTGTTAAGAGATGGAAGGCATAATTGCTAATGTGTTCCACACGAGGGAGCCACAGGATAGCAAATGCTTCAAGATCTGTTCAAGTGACTAAATAAAGCAATGCATATACTGTGGTGTGAAAAAGTGTTGGCCCCCTTCCTGATTTCTTATTTTTTTGCATGTTTGTCACACTTTAATGTTTCAGATAGTCAAACAAATTTAAATATTAGTCAAAAATAACAAGTAAACACAACATGCAGTTATTAAATGAAGGTTTTTATTAAGGGAAAACAAAATCAAAAACTACATGGCCCTGTGTGAAAAAAAGTGTTTGCCCCCTAAACCTAAAAACTGTTTGGGCCACCCTTAGCAGCAACAACTACAATCAAGCATTTGCGATAAATGGCAATGAGTCTTTCACATCACTGTGGATGAATTTTGGCCCACTCTTCTTTGCAGAATTGTTTTAATTCAGCCACATTGGAGGGTTTTTGAGCATGAACCGCCTTTTTAAGGTCATGCCACAGCATCTTAATAGGATTCAGGTCAGGACTTTGACTAGGCCACTCCAAAGTCTTCATTTTGTTTTTCTTCAGCCATTCAGAGGTGGAATTGCTGGTGTGTTTGGGATCATTGTCATGCTACATAACCCAAGTGTGCTTGAGCTTGAGGTCACAAACAGATGGCCGGACATTCTCCTTCAGGATTTTTGGTAAACAGCAGAATTCATGGTTCCATTTATCACAGCAAGTATTCCAGGTCCTGAAGCAGCAAAACAGACCAGACCATCACACTACCACCACCATAATTTACTGTTGTTATGATGTTTTTTTTCTGAAATGCAGTGTTACTTTTAATCAAGACGTAATGGGACACACACCTTCCAAAAAGTTAAACTTTTGTCTCGTCAGTCCACAGAGTATTTTCCCCAAAAGTCTTGGGGATCATCAAGAAGTTTTCTGGCAAAACTGAGACGAGCCTTTATGTTCTTTTTGCTCAGCAGCGATTTTCGTCTTGGAACTCTGTCATGCATACCATTTTTGCCCAGTCTCTTTCTTATGGTGGGGTCATGAACACTGACCTTAATATGAGGCAAGTGAGGCCTGCAGTTCTTTGGATGTTGGTGTGGGGTCTTTTGTGACATCTTGGATGAGTCGTCGCTGTGCTCTTTGGGTAATTTTGGTCGGCCGGCCACTCATGGGAAGGTTTTCCACTGTTCCATGTTTTTGCCATTTGTGAATAATGGCTCTCACTGTGGTTCGCTGGAGTCCCAACGCTTTAGAAATGACTTTATAACCGTTTCCAGACTGATAGATCTCAATTACTTTCTTTCTCATTTGTTTCTGAATTTCTTTGGATCTCGACATGATGTCTAGCTTTTGAGGATCTTTTGGTCTACTTCACTGTGTCAGGCAGGTCCTATTTAAGAGATCTCTTGATTGCGAACAGGTGTGGCAGTAAACAGGCCTGGGTGTGGCTAGAGAAATTAAACTCAGGTGTGATAAACCACAGTTTAAACAGGGGGGCAAACACTTCTTCACAAAGGGCCATGTAGTTTTGGATTTTGTTTTCCCTTAATAATAACAACCTTCATTTAAAAACAGCGTGTTGTGTTCACTTGTGTTATCTTTGACTAATATTTAAATTTGTTTGATGATCTGAAACATTAAAGTGTGAAAAACATGCAAAAAAAATAAGAAATCAGGAAGGGGGCCAGCACTTTTTCACACCACTGTAAATTCATTATATTTTCATAACCTTTAATAAAGTCCAATATAGTAAGTATGCAAAACTGTAATCTCCTAAATACTGATAGACCATTACTTTTTATCTTAATTGTAATGGTATTGACAATATATTTCTCAAGTTGTCAGACATTACTGAAAAAGTGAAGGGACATTATATTAGTTACCTATTTTCATATTGTGCATATAATAGTACTCATAATTTACTTGAAAAGAGACACGTCCATTGTGTAACTGCTTCATCTACACAAACCACCGTGCTTGTATCCCTAATGATCGCCTTGAGTTAAACCGCATTGTTTCAGTTACCTTCTGTGTCGTAGCCAACAATGCTTCAGGGACAGGACTTTGAAATAGCAAACAGACTTATTTCGCATCCAGCTAACCAACTCTGTCGAAGCTGTTGTCATAGCCTAGGTTTTTTATTAGAATAGAAAATAGCAATGGTCCATAGAAAAATACTGTTGTACGTTTTTTTTTGCAGCGGGGCAGCTCAAGAACGCTGGACACACAAGTACTCTGGCTCTTTTGCCAAGCCAACATCAAAGTTAGTTCACTATCTTTAGCTTCTAGTTAAGTTGGCTTGAGAAATCCAACTTACTGAAATGCTATTTAAACTTCTTATTATTATAAAGTTGGCTTGAGAAAGCCAACTTACTGAAATCAGACTTAAACTTTTTTAAATTTTTTTTATTTTTAAAGATGGCTTTCGAGAACTTGAAAATTTCACTGACTCTAACTCCTTCAAGAGCTTTAACTCTACAAATTCCAAATTCAGCCCAGATCTGCAGACTGATCTCACTTAGTGTGATATATCTTTTCTAACTGATCGGACTTACGGTTTTTCATTTAAAAAGGAAGATAAAAATCCTTAACGGGTACCTAGCAACTGCATGGTAACACCCTAGCAACCGCATAGCAATACCCTAGCAACCACCCAGGGTACTCTAGCAACCACACAGCAACACCCTAGCAACCACCCCAGGTACCCTAGCAACCGCATAGATACACCTTAGAAACAACCAGGAGTACCCTAGCGACGCTAGCAACACCATGCAACCAACCCTGAGTACATAGCAAGCCGGACCTGGGTTACCCTAGCAACCGCATAGCAACACCTTAGCAACCACCCCGGGTACCCTAGCAACCGCATAGCAACACCCTAGCAACCACCCTGGGTACCCTAGCAAATGCATAGCAACACCTTAGCAACCACAATGGTTACCCTAGCAACCATATAGCAACACCATAGCAACCACAATGGTTACCCTAGCAACCGCATAGCAACACCCTAGCAACCATACCGGGTACCCTAGCAAACGCTCTAGTAACCACCCCAAGAAACCTAGCAACCGAATAGCAACACCTTAGCAACCACATGGGTATTCTAGCTGCTGCATTTCTATATCTTATCTATCTATCAATTTATCTATCTTGTTTTCGTTAGGATTGCGCTGCCTACGGTGTGTGATGCATGGTTTGCGAGTGGTAGTGATAGTAGGTATCTGGAAACACATAGTAAGAATTGGTTATAAAAACTGAAAAACAGAAGGGAAACTAGTAGGAAAGAGAATGATTCAAAAGTGATACTTATGTCCCTTGCCAGTTTCCCTGCTCGGTGGAGTCTAACAGTAGAGTCGATGGTCTTTACACTCTTCGGTCTTCACACGAGGAGAGCTTCACACGAGTGCTGCCGTGGTATACTAAGCTTTTTATATTCGTCTAACAAAAATCAAATTGAATTCAGCTGGACACACTTAACTGTTTATCACAACAAATGGCCAAGCAAAACGCACAACACTGACAAGGTACTCGATACAGTACAAGACCAAATGCGATTTCAGCAGGTCTCCACACAGTAAACAAAACAAGCGTTTCCTAGCAACGACAACTGCGCTAAACACTGAGACAAGAAATAAATACACTTACAAGCTGCTTTTAACTTCTGCTGATTGACTGCTTCTCTCAAAGAGTATTTCTTTACACTGTTTTGCTGGCGCTAAAACACTTTCCTGTTTATCACAACAAATGGCCAAGCAAAGCACACGATACCGACAAGGTACGCGATACAATACGAGACCAAACGCGATTATCAACACCTTAACAACACCAGGGTACCCTGCAACTATACCAAACCAAAACTAGCACCCCCCCGGGTACCCTGAAACCGCATAGCAACACCCTAGCATCCACCCCGAGTACCTTAGCAACCGCATAGCAACACCTTAGCAACCGCATATCAACACCTTAGCAACCACCCCAGATACTATACTTGTGATGTGGCCCTATAAGAACCATTTTTACAACGACGTAACAACACTACAAAGGCGTGAGCTACTGCGCATGCCGGTAGTCGCCATTTTAAATCTCAAGATCTGTAAAACAATAGTTACTTTTTAAGTTGTAGCGAAAAGAAAAAAGCAACAGTTGCGTAGTACTTTTTTTTTTTAAATAAACGGTTATTGTAATTACCCTTTAAATATGACTGAGGCGTAAACTTACAAAGAAATTTAAAAGTAGTCTTCCGGACGGCTCTGATTGATGCTGCGTGCGTGTACACGAGAGATGGCGGTAAATGCATATCGCAGTCTAGATGCAATTAACTCCTTAGCGGAAAGCTTGGGATCATTTGTTCGTACAATGGATGACATCAGTCTTATGGTTGGTTAAACTGAAGCAAGACAAACAGTCACTTACGTACATGGTTTGTCGCCAAGATGCCCGGGGAGGTTTTTAATGGGCATTTCACTTGCATTGCTGGGTCATGTATATCTACAATATTCATTTTCATATTTATTTGTACAGCGCTTTTCACATTACATATCGTTTCACTGCAGCTTTACAGAACATGCATGTATATTACAACGCTAAATGAATGCTAGGATACTAATCAATAAATGCCATTATTACTGATTTCATTCGTTTTAAAATGTGTGCTTAGTTTGGACAAGTGTGTTGCTGTGGAACAGTGCGAGAAAGCGTTTGAATGCTCTATCTGAGCCATCATGTGGCCACAAATAAACAAGATGAATGCAATTCAATGCTGGCTAACGTGTTTTGCATAAACCTGTATTAGTTTTTTTTTTTTAAAGATAAAAGTATAGCCTACATGCAGATTAATAAACGCACACACACACTACATACAGTANACACTTTCCTTTTTATCACAACAAATGGCCAAGCAAAGCTCACGACACTGACAAGGTACGCGATACCGTACGAGACCAAACGTGATTATCAACACCTTAACAACCACCCGGATACCCTAGCAACTATCCAAACCAACCTAGCACCCCCCCCACCCCAGGGTACCCTAGCAACAACGCAGCCACCCCCCTATCTCCACCCCAGACCTTAGCCCCCGCTAGCAACACCTAGCAAACCGCATATTACCCCTTAGGCAACCACCACCAAGTAAAAATACTTCAGAGATATATGTATATTTATCTATAGACCATTTCAAAGACGTAAACGATAACAAAGGCGTTGGAACGCTACTGCGCATTTCCGGTAGCGCCATTTTTAAATCTCAGATCTGTCAAATGTACTTTTTAAGTGTAGCGAAAAACGCAACAGTTGCGGTATTACTTTTTTTTTTTTTAAATAAACAGTTATTGGAATTACCCCTCAAATATGACTGAGGCGCAAACTTACAAAGAAATTTAAAAGTAGTCTTCCGGACTGCTCTGATTGATGCTGCGTGCGTGTACACGAGAGATGGCGGTAAATGCATATCGCAGTCTAGATGCAATTAACTCCTTAGCGGAAAGCTTGGGATCATTTGTTCGTACAATGGATGTCATCAGTCTTATGTTTGGTTAAACTGAAGCAAGACAAACAGTCACTAGCGTACTTATCATGGTTTGTCGCCAAGATGTCCATGGAGGTTTTTAATGGACATTTCACTTGCATTGCTGGGTCATGTATATCTACGCAAATATTCATTTTCATATTTATTTGTACAGTGCTTTTCACAATACATATCGTTTCACTGTAGCTTTACAGAACATGCATGTATATTATTATGAATGCTAGGATACTAATCAATAAAGGCCATTATTACTGATTTCATTCGTTTTAAAATGTGTGCTTAGTTTGGACAAGTTTGTTGCTGTGGAACAGTGCGAGAAAGCATTTGAATGCTCTATCTGAGCCATCATGTGGCCACAAATAAACAAGATGAATGCAATTAAATGCTGGCTACCGTGTTTTGCAAAAACCTGTCTTATTATTTTTTTAAGATAAAAGTATAGCCTACATGCAGATTAATAAATGCACACACACACTACATACAGTATATATGTGGGTATGTATGTTTTTTTTAATGCACATTTACTGTAAACGCTCATACACATACAAAATTACTGGTCAAAAGTGTGGGCACTATTACTATTTTTAATATTTTTGAAAGAATTATCCTATGCTCATGAAGCCTGATTATAATTGATCAAATACAGACAAAAACATGTAATATTTAGAATTTTTATAACATTTTTTAAATAATGTGTTTTCTACTTTAATATATTTTTAAAATGTAACTTATTCCTGTGATCAACGCTGAAGTTTCAGCATCATTACTTCCGTTTTCAGTGTCACATGATCTTCAGAATCATTCTAAGATTCCTATTATATGCTTGCTGGAAACTGTTTTCTGCTTAAATTTCTGAATATTTTACCCGGATTTTTTTGTTTTTTTAATATAAAACAAACAGCATTTATTTAAAATAAAAAATGTTTTGTAACAACATGCACTACTGTTCAAAAGTTTGGGGTCAGTTTTTTTGTATTATAATATTAATACATTTATTCAGCAAGGATGTTAAATTGATTTTTTTTAAAAAGTGATAATGAAGACATACTGTTAGGAAAGATTTCTATATTTTGAAAATCCCTGCCAGGATTCAATCAATCAATCAATCCTGTGTAAAGTATCACAGGTTCCAGAAAAAAATATTAAGTAGCACAATTGTTTCCAACACTGACAATAACCAAATCGGCACATTAAAATGGTCTCTGAAGGATCATGTGCCACTTAAGCCAGGATAACGCTGATGAAAATTCAGCCTTGCATCACAGAAATAAATATCAAGAATATTAAAACAGAAAACTATTATTTTAAATTGTAATAATGTTTCACAATATTACTGATTTTGTCTATTTTTGATCAAATGAATGGAGGCTTGATGAGCATAAGAGACTTCATTCAAAAACATAAAAAAAATCTTAATTATTCCAAACATTTGACCAGTAGTGCACATAACCAAAAGACATCCTCTCTCTTTACTGTTTCCAGCTAATGTATTAATATGTGATCAATATCAAAAGCAGCAGGCTGGCCATGAGCAGCTTTACATTGCATTTCATCCTCAGGTTCTCAAACACATCTGGGTGTTCATAGGGTCACATGTGGTTTGGCACCAGCTGTCTTTCCTGTAGCACTCACTGTCTTAGGTGTCTTACATTACAGATGATGGCTTTCCTAAAGACAAAAGTAGAAAAATAATTTAATTTAATGCACAATATTTATAAATAATACTATTATTGTATAATACATCAGTACATGTTGGAATTAACATTGGACAAGCATAATGAGTGATGAAAAATGTTTACCGTTAGCTTTTGTAAACTACTGCAGTTAACCGTTTCACTCTTCAACATTCAAGTTTACAGTATACATTTCTATAACGTGTTACTGCATTTATCTGCTGACAAGATAGCTAGACAACTAATGTGAACTCATATTTAATTATAGCTCACATAACGCTTGGCAATAAAACGGAAATAAAAGCTTGGCCTTTTTCACTAAACAAGAATCAAACCGCTAACTTAGGCGCATATGTAAACAATGACGACAACACAATTTTGCATCATACTTGAAGAGTTAACGTAAATAAATACAAATGATCAAATGGAGACCACCACATGTCCTTACCTGAATGGATGTGTGCTGTAGATCCACGAGCTGCTATTCTGCTTCTCGCGTCACTGTTGCAATCCAGGCGCGTTTCTCGGAAATCTAAAGCCTTTAATTTCCGATTATTTATAAATTGATGTTAGTTCCAGGCCAGAGGGAGCACCCAACCACCGATCAACAAGGATCTAATTTTAATTTTGACATTTTAAACAGCAGGATTAAATCAATTATCGTAATCCCACTGTGCATCAAGCGCCTGCCGCCATTGTTTTGAATACGCTCAAACACTAACCGGAAACGTCCAAGGAACAAAGACGTCACTTCCTTAAACCGCCGAATATCCGTTGAAATGGTCCATATATTCTCCAAAATTACACCAGGGTGCTGTGGAGGCGGCAAATTGTTGAATACATTTTTTTTTTTTCTTTACGCTCAAAAAGTATTTTTGTAGCTTCGCAAAACTGAAGTTGATCCACTGATGTCACATGGACTATTTTAACGATCTCCTTGCTACGTTTTCTGGACTTGGGAACATTTCAGTTGCATTGCTTTCTATGGAGGGTCTGAGAGCTCTCAGATTCTATCAAAAATATCTAATTTGTGTTCCGAAGATGAACGAAGGTCTTACGGGTTTGAAACGACACGAGGGTGAGGAATTAATGACAGAATTCTTATTTTTGGGAGAACTAAACCTTTAACTCTACAAACTCAGCCCAGATCTTCAGACTGATCTGAAGTGAGTTGCTATATCTTTTCTAACTGATTTCCGACTTAACGGGTTTTCATAAAACTGAGATTAAAATCATAATCCCATAGACTTACTTGACGTAATGTTCAATATGACCAAGACTATTCAAACTCCAACTGCTAAGAATTCAAACTTAAACTCCCAGAATCCTTTGAGATTCAATAAAGCTTCCCTTCTATGTACTGTTATAATCCATTCAAACTAATTTAATCTATCTAATTATTTCTAATCTATCTAGCAACACGCTTGCATCTAGCTCAACAACCTAGCAACACCCCTTAGTAACCACCCCAAGTACCCCTAGCCAACCACATCGCAACACCCTAGCAAACCCACCCCATAATACCCTAGCAACCGGCCCAGTTACCCAGAAACTTCATAGCCACACCCTAGCAACCGCATAGCAACGCCTTAGCAACTGCCCCGGGTACCCTAGCAACCACATAGAAACACCTTAGCAACCACTCTGGGTACCCTAGCAACCACATAGCAACTCCTTAGCAACCATCCCAGGTAGCCAAGCAACAGCCTAGTAACCACCCTGAGTACCCTAGCAACCACAAAGCAACACCCTAGCAACCACATAGCAACTCCTATTAACCGACCTTGTACCTTAGCAACCGCATAGCAACACCCTAGCAACTCCCCCGGTTACCTTAGCAACCGCATAGCAACACCTAGCAACCACCACCCGGCACCCTAGCAATCACACAGCAACCACCCCAGGTCCCCTAGCAACCACATAGCAACACCCTAACAACCACCCCCAAGTACTTTACAGCATCTTGCAACCGAACCGTGTACCTTAGCAACCGCCTTAGCAACTACCTAAAATACCCTAGCAACCACTCTGAGGTCCTTAGCATCCATCTTTCTATCTATGGGGAAGTCGTGGCCTAATGGTTAGGGAGTCGGACTCGTAACCCAAAGGTTGTGGGTTCGAGTCTCGTACTGGCAGGGATTGTAGGTGGGGGGAGTGAATGTACAGCGCTCTCGCTCACCTTCAATACCACGACTGAGGTGTCCTTGAACCCCCAACTGCTCACCGGGCGCCGCAGCATAAATGGCTCTCCGTTGTGTGTTCACGGTGTGTGTTCACCAACTCTTTGTGTGTTCCCCTTTGGTGGGATAAACGCGAGCACTATCCGATTATGGGTCCCTACTTGGCCACATGTCACGTCATCACTATCTATCTTTGACGGACTGTATTGCCTTCAAAACATTCAAACTTTTAAAACTATTTTAAACTTCAAACCGTTTCAGACTGAAACTTAAAACTTTTTCAAACTTCTTAGGGTGCTTTCACACTTGTAACTTAACCACTGATTTCTAGTCGTGTCCTGTTTGGAAGGCCACAAAAAGTCAACCAGTTTGCTTTCACAACAAAACACACAGCATCACACATGGCGGGCTAGAGTGAGTGGCGGCGGACGGGCTTGAGTGAGCGGAGGCCGGCGGCTAGAGTGAGCACGGGAGGAAGGGTCTTTAAAGGAGCTGAACTGGAAACAGGTCAATTTAGCTCAAAAGGAATCATTTATGATTTTAAAGGGAATTTGGAAGAATCACTGTTTTATGGCTGATCACCGAGTCGGCCAGCGATTCATTGAACGAGCCGTATAACATAAATTCTGCAATGGATATTAATATCCCAAAGTATAGTAAAAACACTATTTATTAGCACACTTGTGTTGCCTGTATAAAGGGGTTCCCTTGTGGTCTTTGCAGAAAAGGGGGTTTCCCGAGGTTGCTGATTGGATGGAAGTTCAGTAGTCGTTGAAGTGACATCTTGGGAAGCCAATGGTTGGGCGTGTGCTGAAGATGCGGAGTTGTGGGCTGGTTGACGTTTTGAGGCAGTCACTCGAGGTGAACTCGGAGACACGTTGCAGCAAAACTTAACTCAGAACACGAAACTCTCAACGGAAAAGAAAAAAAAAATTGTAAAAAAAATAGAAGAATAGAAGTAACGACACTAGATGGGTTTTCTCCTCATGGTTTTAGAGGAGCTGTTGACGCCAACCATGCAAGCCAGAGCACGCTCAAAGAGCGCTAAAAAGCAGCGTCAAAACGTGGTGGCAAAAAGGCAAAGAAAAATCTAAAAGCATGACTGAAGGCTAGAAGCTAAAAGCTAAAAGGCCGCATGGCTAAAAATGATGACTAAAAGCATAATTTGATGGTGTCCTGAGTATTTAAACTGGGCTTTTGGACACCTCCCAAATTTTTTTTTTGACCAATTAGATGTCGTCTTTGCTCGATGTGTTGTATATTTCTCCTCCCAATTCATAAATCAAATGTTATCTTATCAGGCACATGGTCCGAGTTTTCCGCTCTTGCAGAGTATAATTTTGGACATGATTTCTATAACAAGAATATGATACATTTGACAAAGAATTGATTGATAGAAATGTTTAGCATGAATTTTCAAACTCATACATACCCAACATTAATATATTCCTATAAACTATTCAATAGTTATTCAAAATACACAAACAATAAGTGATTAGAACATGATAGTCAAATGTGTGGGTTACATACATGATATGGAGATATATAGAAATGATTAGTTGCTCAGGTCCTCTTAGTGTCATTTAGGTGCATATATACATGGAAAGGCAGTTTCTGTGCCATTCTGTGGACAGAGAGGTTAAAAGGTCTCCTAAGGAATCTCAGTCTGGTTCTTGTCCTCTTGGAGGTGGGGGGGTGGAGTCAATCCTAAAAGCTTGTGATCGTGATTACGATCATGGATTTACATGTGATGGTCATGCTGTGCTTCTCTTTGACCATTAATCTTGGTTATTTGCCCCAAATTTGACAATCTCCTTTCTGTGTTGGGATTATCAATGTGTTCTTTTGTTTTAATGCTGTGAGCTGCTTAAAGCTGCTAATTGGTGGACTTGCTTCAGACTCGTGGCGCCAGTGTATCGTGGACAGATTTATGACGTTGTCTTGGGCCTCTTTGTGGAATTCGGCTCTTTGGGTTGTTCAACACCAATCTGATCTAATCTTAAAAGTGTCTGATAGACAGTATAAGTCATTATAATCCATAATTATGTCCCCACTGGATGCAACGAATGCCTCGTTTATAATGGGTTTTCATGTTTTTGAATCATTGCTCCGGCCTGACAGGGCATCATCACAGTATGGTTGGGGCGTAACATTTCCGTCACATGCTGGAGGTATTCAGCAAATCATAATGCACTAGATAGCTGGCCAATCACACCACACCTTGCTTTTCAGACCGATGAGCTTTGTAAAAATCGACGCGTTTCAGAAAGGCGGGGCATAGAGGCGAAACAATAATGTACAGTATGTGGAAAATAATGTGTTTTTTAACCTTAAACCGCATAAACACATTTCATTACACCAAATACACAAAATAATGTTATTTTTAGCAACATCATATGACCCCTTTAAGATACTGAAGACTCCTTTTAAATTTTTTTACTTTTTTTTTTAGTTATTTTAATTTGAAAAGGAATTGAAGACTTTTTAAAGACCCTGAAAACCTCTGATCCCAAACACAACTGCAAAGCAAAATCATGGACTAAGAAGTTGCAGCTTCCACAAGTGTGCTCGATACCACTTCATACTATGTTCTTAAACCAGCCCTTAGCTTTGAAGAACACATTTCATCGGTTCTTTTCGATACAATAACACCTTTTTAAAAATGTTCATTTAAAGTTAGATTTAAAAACCAACCTTGTACACTTGACCATATGTACCATTTCCAACCACTTCGACCAGTTCAAAAATCCCAGCTGGGTCCTAGAGTAAAACAAAAGGTAAGAATAAAAACTGCGAAACAATGTCAATATAAATTTAAACAAAACAAACAATGGATTTGACAAATAAAACTCTCCATGCTATGTATTTAACACGCATGCTAGTGGAGTTCAAACAAAGGAAAGATCGAAACTCTTAAACGAGGGCCATTCCACAAAGTCAATGAATATTATGGTTTTAACGATTTCTCCCGTTTAAACAAAGACTACGATACGTTCGTGGATTCTGAAATCATCGGTATCGACTGCAAAAGACAGTGAAAACAAGCTAATGTAGTCGGTAGAGGCTACTCACCCGTAGTGAAGAAAGGTCTATGTCTACTAGACTTTTCGCTGGAGAGTCGTTCGCCATCTTTCATTTGTATAATATTTGCTGTAACAATACTCTTCACTCCAACTCTTCACACGGTCAGCCGTAACTACACAACTGTGTCCGTTTTGTTTACTATAGCAACATTTCTCTAGTACAGGACACACGCTGATAATTTATGTTGAGTTGGATGGGATTGGAGCATTAGCTCACTGAACCCTGCAGAAATGTCCGATTCGCCAGTGAATCATTTTAAACGGTTCTTTTATTTTAGGACTCGGTGGAACCGATCGCAAGCCGTTTCTAAATCACCCCACTGTAATCTAGTTTACATTAATCTGTTTTGTAGTTAAACTGTGACGTGGGAACCATTTTCTTTATATTTATAATAATTTAAATTAATAGTGTTCATATTCAACATTACTGATGTGTAGGTCTACTTTATTAATAATAATGGGATCAATACTGCTAACAGTTGTTAACAATTGTGTCTAGAAAAATAAACAACACAGCCTTGGACTCAACCGTTCCAACAAAATGAAAGTAAAATGCTACAGGCTCTCACTTTTTGATAGCTCTAAAGAATAGGTGGGTCAGTTTGTGAACTGTTTTTTTAAAGAGTCACAAGAACAAATCGATTCATTGATTCACTAAAGTGAATCTTGCTTTCTAGAGCTAAACACAGGAAGTCGGTGTCGTGAGAAAGAAAATCGGTCTCCTCAAAAAATCGACGTCGAAATCAACGTAGTTGACTACCAAAGTACACGCAAACGAAATTATTTAAAACTGGGTTTTTTTCACTTGATAAATGTTTATACTATGAACAAATAATAATTTAAGAATAATAATATAAAATAATTTAACTAAAATATATAATTAGGAAGATGTTGAGATATAGTTAGAGGTATCAGTTTCTTGAAAAATGAGCACGTTTACATGCACACCAGTAAGCTGATAACTCACAAATATCAGCTTATTAAAATAACCAGTTTTCCCCGTTTACATGCGCATCAGTAACCTGACAAGCAAGGAAGTTGCGTTTACATGACTTAATTAATAAATCAGGTTATTTACCTGTAGTGAAGTCAAAATATAATAATTTGCGTATCTGACTCCGAGTATGCCATACATTTGTCAGTTGTGATGTTAAATTAAGCTTGCAACATGTCAACTTGCAACATGTCTGGAAACTTACAGCTCATATATTATCCTCTCATGCAGTTATAAACGCAGCACTGTGACTGAACCACTTCTACTTCTGTTGCACGAGATGAGAAAACATTTGTATCATTTTCAGACATGAAAAAGTCTGCTTTTGTGATATATTTCCTTCTTTCTTTACTGCAAGACGTTTGCTCAAAACCTAGTAGTTATAGACCCATCGCTCTTACCTCTACGCTATGTAAAGTCATGGAAAAAATTATTGTGAGGCGATTGAATTACATTTTGGAGAAAAGGGAAATGTTAGCAAACTTTTCAAAGTGGATTTAGAAACGTAGATCTACAGTAGAGCTTGAAGTTAAAAAGCTATAAAGAAAAGAATACATGTTTGCAATCTTCTTTGACATGGAAAAGGCTTATGACACTTTGTGGAGGGAAGGTTTGTTAATTAAACTGAATAAATTAGGTATAGGTGGAAAATTTTATAATTGGGTTTTAGACTTTCTATTTGAACGCACCTTCCAGGTTAAAATTGGAGAAGAAATATCAGATCCTTATAACATTCTAAATGGAACTCCACAGGGTAGTGCAATTAGCCCAATATTGTTTAATTTAATGATTAATGATGTTTTTGATAAAGTAAAAAAAACAAGAATAGGATTAGCACTTTATGCAGATGATGGAGCATTATTATATTATTATATATCAATTAAAAAAGTGGAGAAGTGGTCCCTGGATTGGGGTTTAAAATTTTCAGTTTCAAAAACAAAATATATGTTATTTACTAAGAACAAGAAGATTGAACATTTAAATTTGAAGTTGTATAATCAAACATTGGAAAGAGTACCTGTTTTTAAATACCTTGGTTTATGGTTTGATGAAAAATTAACATGGAAACTGCATATAAGTAAAATTTTATCAAAATGTAGAATGATCATAAATTGCATGCGTACAGTTGCTAGTCACAATTGGGGAGCTAGTCGTAGTGCATTGTTGTGTATGTATCAAGCATTGATTCGTTCCTGCTTTGACTATGGATGCATTGTATATGGGTCAGCAACCAAATCTTTACTTAAAAAATTAGATATCATTCAATCCAGAGCATTAAGAATATGTTGTGGAGCAATTAAAACATCACCTGTAGATGCAATTGGGGTAGAAATGGGCGAGATGCCTCTTGAATTTAGAAGAATAAAATTGACAATGACGTATTGGGTGAATCTTCAACAATCAGTAAGTACTCATCTCACTCGTAAAGTACTGGAGGAGTGCTGGGAATATTTGTATGATGGAGGATGTAGTTTTGGATGGAAGAGTAGAGTATGGGCCAAGGAGTATGGCATGGATAATAAGATCTTCTGTCCTAATGTACCACTCACTGATGCCCCAATATGGAGAGTCCCTGAACCCCTTGTAGACTTGAGCTTACTAGACAAGCCCAAAGGTGAATACATGGGAAAGGAGGTTAACGCTATTCTAAATAATACATTTTATTCAACATTACAAATATTTACGGATGGATCTAAGGAACCTGATAATCAAAAGGTTGGAATAGGTGTATATATTCCCAAATTTAAAGTACAAATTAGTTTGAAATTGCCAGATGATTTATCAGTATACACTGCAGAGTTAACAGCTATAATAATAGGACTACAGTGGGTTGAACAAGTCAGACCAAATAAAGTGGTAATATGTTCAGATTCGTCTTCAGCTTTATATAATATATGCAAGATCAGACAGAGAAGATTTATTAATGGAAGTGTAACTATCTTTATACAGATTGAAAGAGGCTGGAATAATGGTATATTTTTGTTGGGTGCACATGTTGGGGTATCTGGTAATGAAGTTGCTGATAAACTAGCAAAAAACCGGTCGAAGCCACTATACACACCAGATGGATGATGGATGTAGTAACGGTGACTATGGGAAAAAGGGAAGGCCAAGCGAATTTTTTTTAAAGAAAAAAAAGTCATGAATATAAATGGCAAATAGCATGGGAATAGCAGCACCAGGGAGATGGGTCATACATATTATGAAGGACAGTAGGGAGGAAAATTGACAGGGAAGAAATAGGAAAGAAGAGGTGTGGCTGTGTAGATTAAGACTGGGACATACAGGGTTGAAATCAACACTGGCACTTATGGGTTTACATGAAAATGGGTTATGCGATGTATGTGGTGTATCTGAAAATTTATATCATGTACTTTTTAGGTGTAGTAAATATAGTGTATATCGTGACATATTATTTAGTCACTTTGGGGAGGAAAGATTGACACGAAGATATTTTAGGAAAAGGTTTAATGGATAGACAGGTATACAGAGCACTAATTAAATATATCTATGACTCAGGTTTAGGATCTAGATTATAATATGTGTGGATGGGAGTATTCTACCTAATCTGGGGCATGAAGAGCTAATTGTGAGTGTTAGAGGAGCTGAACACGCAGCGCTAGCATGAGCATGTGATCTGAGTGCGCCATAGATTGGAGAGAATAGGAAACATCCACCAATGTTTTTTATTTATTTATTTTATTTTAAATTTTTTACTCAAATTTCAGACTCATCACCCTTGAAAGTTTACTTGACCTCCAGTACAGTAGGTGGCGATAATGCTCCTAAGGAGTTATTCGCCATAAAACAAGAAGAAGAAGAAGACGTTTGCTCGGTCTAGCGCTTAAATCTGCACTAACGATACGTTCCTGTAACGTCACACATGCGCACTTCAATAAACCGACAGAAAGCGGATTATTGCGTTTACATGCCGCGCGAAATCGTGGTAAGAGGCAAAAAACTACCTGTGTCGACCGGTTCATGATTATGCCGTTTATGACCTTACTCCGATAAATGAAAACAGGTTACCGCGTTTACATGACCAAGTGCGTTTTCGGCTTATTGAGCATAATCGGCTTAAGAACGTGCATGTAAATACGCTCAGTGTTACAGACAATAACTGTATTTGGTATGGTCTCATTTCAGAAAAGTATACATTACTTTCCAAAGTAAGAAAAAAAACATGATTGAAACGCCTCACAAGGAATAACAGACATAAAATTTTTGATTACATTTTTGAGACACCCTCATATGTGGCCAACAAATGCAACCTAGGGTGAAGTCTTCAAAATGACACTCAGTGAATGAGTTAGATTTAAAAAAAAAAACTTTAGGTAACTGCAAAAGTGGTTGTTTTATATCTTGTTGATTTAGAAGGAAACAGGTTAGTAGACCGAAAGAGGAATACAAGGTAATGCTTAAATTTCTTGCGGAATCGGCTAATGTGTTGACCCCAGTTAAAATAACTAAAGCTCTGAAAGAAGCGGTTGGCAAGATTGATAGTGCAAAGAGGGTGAGAGATGGCAGATTACTGTTGTTGTGTCATGACAAGAAGCAGCAAAAAGCTGCAGTAGGACTAAAATCTCTGCTGGGAATAAAAGTATGGTGTACAATAATGGAGGAAAAGAAATGGGTGAAAGGAGTGATAACAGCTATCAACTGATGTTTCAGTTGAGTCTATCAAACGAAATCTATCAGGGGCAGTAGTAGTAGTAGATGTGAAGAAACTTAAATATGTCAAAAATGAACAAAAGGTAGATAGCCTCTCGGTAATGATTCAATTTGATGCAGATAAATTACCTGAGAAAGTGTATCTAGGATATTTGAGTTACGACCGTATATTCCCCCACCTAAGATGCTTTAAGGGTGCTTTCACACTTGGTTCGATTGCTTGGTCCGAACCCGAGTTCGATTGCTCCCCCCTCCCCCTGCCCCGTTGGACTGTGTTCACATTATATTATTTGGGTCCGAACCGCGGTTCGTTTGCGTCATCAAGCCAGCAGCTGTTTACCCCATTGCTTAGTAACGATGGCGCAGGAGAAGACGGCAAAATGCGTAGCATTGCTCTATCAATTTATAATTTATGCTTTTGAACCGTTGGTTTTGTTCTTCACAGCGATGCCATAGAAGAGACATTTTTGGTTCCACAAAGAACCATTCAGTCAAAGGTTCTTTAAAGAACCATCTCTTTCTTACCTTTTTGTAATCTGAAGAACCTTTTTTCACCTCAAAGAACCTTTTGTGAAACAGAAAGGTTCTTCAGATGTTAAAGATTCTTTATGGAACCATTTAGACAAAAAGGTTCTTCTATGGCATCGTGAAGCACCTTTATTTTTAAGAGTGTAATACGTCATTAGTAGCAGTTCACTTCCGTGATTTGGTACGATTGCATTCACATCAGCAGCGAACCGTACCGGAGTTCACTTGAACCGTACCCCAGACCACCCTTTTTAAGCGGACTCGGGTACGGTTCGTGGGTGCGCACCTGAGTTCGGAAGACAGCATTCACATCATCCAAAGAACCGAACTCTGATGTCAATCAAACCCTTGTGCGCACCAAAAGTGCTAGTGAAAGCACCCTATAAGTGTCAGAAGTTTGGTCACGTAACGATAGCTGCAGTATGCAATGGAAAACAACGCTGTGCTAGATGTGGAGGAGAGCACGAGTACAGAAAGTGTGGGCATGGAGTGAACCCAAAATGTTGTAATTGTAGAGAAAACCATAGTGCGGGTTATGGAGGATGTAAAGTTAGAAAGGATGCTGTGAAAGCGCAAAACTATCTGAAGAGTATCTGAAGGAGTATCATATAAGCTTTAAAGCATGTCCAAAAAAATCTGAAGACCAGTGCAGGAAAAGCAGATCTGGTGGAAAAATCCGCTACAGTGGATGAACAAGTAAGCAGTAGAAGAGTAAATGACAATACAATGTTGATTGATAAGATGTCGTTCATTGCATTTATGGCAGAAGTCGTCAATTGCTCAGCACAAACAGAAAGCTGAACAGAAAGAATCAGAATAATCCTGAGGGCAGCTGGGAAATATTTGGATGTGGAAGGAGTAACGGTGGAACAAGTAAATGAGAAATTAAAGGTTCAGATCTCAAATACACAAACAGCATGTGGTGGATCTTAATGGTCTTATTTATTCTGTGTGTGTGCGCACTTTGGATGGGTAAATGCAGAGCACTAATTCCAAGTATGGGTCACCATACTTGGCCACATGTCACTTTAGAAGGGACAGGAAAGTTGGAAATGGTGGTGGACGTTCATTAAAACTGATATAGGCAAGTGAATGTTAGGGAAGAATGTGAATCAGTGATAGCAGAAGTTTGGTCAGGATCATAAAAAATTTGAATGATCAATTTTTATAATCCCTGTAAAAGATTAAATAGTGAAATACTGACAACTATAGGGGGAGAAGGTAGCCATAGTGAGGTGTGGTGTGGTGATTTTAATGCACACAATACATTATGGGGTAGTAAGCACACTGATCATAATGGAAGAGCAGTGGAAGAACTCTTAGAAATAAAAAAATCTAGTGTGCATTAATGGTGGGAGTTATACTAGGTTGGATATATTCAAAAGTAGATATTCAGCTATTGACTTAACAATTATGTCCAAATGTTTAGCCAAAGATAGTGTGTGGAAAGTATTAGATATCAATTTAATAGGAAGTGATCATTTTCCTCTTTACTGTAAAATAGGATTAGAAAGTATCAAAAACAGACATAGAAAGGGAATGCATTTCAGTGTGAATGTGAACCAATATTACAAAGTTTAAACAGTAATATAGATGAGAGCACTATAATAATAAAATTTGCGAAATTCTTTGTGAGGTTGCAGAAGATGTAATAGGTAAAAGTATAGGTAGGCAGAAAAAGAAAAATGTGTCATGGTGGACTGATGAATATAGTAAAGTAGTTAAAACAAGAAATAGGTTATTAAGGAGAGTTAAAAAGTCATATTCTTTTGATGACTTTATTGCATATAAGAGAGCACAGGCAGCGGTAAGGAAAGTTATCCGTGTAGCTAAAAAAATCATTGGAGAGAATATTGTGATAGAATTGGTGAAAATTTAGACATCAGCGATGTATGGGGAATGATTAGAAAAATGGGAGGGATACATAATTTTAATAGTATACCAGTTTTAATAAGTGGAAATAAACAAGTTATCAGTAATAAAGAAAAGGCAGAGGTTTTGGCTGAGGCATTTGTAAAGGTGCATAGTAATGATAACATTTCAGAAGAAATGAGGGAAAAAAAGAGAACAAAGATTAAGAGATAATCCAGATGTTTTAATTTAAAAAATTTCCTCGGAAAGTCCAATGGATGCCATATTCACATTGAATGAACTAAAACAGGCACTGGAAGGGGTAAGACATACTTCTCCAGGGAAAGATGAAGTGTGTTATGATATGATCAAGCATCTATCAGAAAAACCATTAAATGTAATATTAAAACTTTACAATGAAGTATGGAAATCAGGGAAACTCCCGTATTCGTGGAAACAAGGCATTATAGTACCTATTGCAAAATCTGGGAAAGACCAATCTATTCCGATGAACTATAGACCT
The DNA here is from genome assembly GCA_018155175.1 of Sinocyclocheilus anophthalmus. Taxonomy (NCBI): domain Eukaryota; kingdom Metazoa; phylum Chordata; class Actinopteri; order Cypriniformes; family Cyprinidae; genus Sinocyclocheilus; species Sinocyclocheilus anophthalmus. Next base: position 240,153 of record JADLZN010007035.1, read on the forward strand.
ATTGCTTTAACATCAAACATGTGCAAAGTAATGGAAAGAATGGTTATGTCACGAGTGTCACAGATCGGCCAGACTCAGCCACCTCCCAATCACAACACCTTCACCTGAATACTGATCACGCGCACCTGTCACTAATCTGCCATCACCCTCAGCTCCCATTCATAAGCACACCTCACACCACTCCAGTGTCCGATCTCGTTCAAGCGAAGTGGACTCTCTCTCTCTGAAATCCGTAAGAGTCATAGAAAGACTTACCTACCCTGTTATACTTACCTCCTGTGTTTTCTCCATTGTTCGTTCCAGTCCCTCGCCCTGTGGATACCCCGTCACTCACCAGCGGAGGTGTGTGCTATCCACTGTCTTCCTTCCACGATCTCCTGGGAATCCCCTTACTAGAGTTATCTCTCCTTATCCTCCCAAAGGACTTCCTATCTAACTGATAATTCACCTGCCCGTATCCTCTGCCTCACTTGCTGGAAATAAACATAATTGTTTCTCTCTAACCCTCTGTGTGATTCAGCAAGAAGTAAGCGGAGTCCCCTGTCCCCGTTTTAGTTCCATTGTTGAAAAGATTTTTTTGTTTTGTCCCGGTTTCTCTCCACGGCATGCAATCTGCTGCGTGGTTCTCTGTCCTCGCTTGCCAGGATCTCCCCTTCTATGAGTACGCCGGGGAGTTCTGCAGGCTCGCCGCGGTGACGGCGTTAGAGGACGCCGTCCTTAATCAGCTGTTCTGGCTTGAGGCTAATTACCATCGCCCCATGGACCTCCCAGACACCACTGGACTAAGTTGGAGGGAATGTGTCTTCCGGTGTCTGGGGAGTGTCCGGTCCCGAGCCAGAACCATTCCGCCGCCGTCCGCGGCTTACCCAAGGCAGCCAGCAGTTTCCCAGTCAAGTCAGCTAAGCGTTAATGTGGATAGCCTAGGAAGGGCTCCTGTTTCCCCGTTCAGCCCAGGAAGGGCTCTTGTTCCCCAGTTAAGCCAAGGGAGGGCTCCTGATTCTCCGTTAAGCCCAAGGAGGGCTCCTGATCCCCAGTTAAGCCCAGGAAGGGCTCCTGATTCCGTTAAGGCCCGGAAGGTCCAGTTGTAGCCCAGGAAGGGCTCCAGCCCAGAGCTCGCTAGTGCGGCTCCAGCCCAGAGCTCGCTCCAGTGTCGGTTCCAGCCCCAGAGCTCACTCCAGTGTTGGCTCCAGCCCCAGAGCTCGCTCCAGTGTCGGCTCCAGCCCCAGAGCGCGCTCCAGTGTCGGCTCCAGCCCCAGAGCTCGTTCCAGTGTCGGCTCCAGTCCCAGAGCTCGCTCCAGTGTCGGCTCCAACCCCCGA
>JADLZN010007036.1:0-260000 GCA_018155175.1 Sinocyclocheilus anophthalmus
GGTGTGGCTTACCATCTCCTGAAGAGCACGTCCCTCCACCTCCGGGCCTCTTGCTCTCTCGCTTGACACCAGGTTTGGCGGGGGCCTGGACGAGCGTGGCGGCTGCCCTGCGACCGGCTCCACAACACAGCTTTGCTTGAGGCCGCAGGAGCCCTGCTCTTGTTTTGGCGGTGGCAGGGAGGCCGCCCTCGGCGACGGCAGCAGCTGCACAACGGCAGGATGTACCTGATGGCCTCAGTCTGCTCTGGTCAGCGCAGAACCGCTGGGCTCGTTCTCCACCGTGTCGCCGACAGGCAGGCCTGGGACACGGGGGCGTTCAAGAAACGTGTCTCGTTCGTCTCGCGCATGTCAGCCAGTCACAGGCAGAATTGGCGCTCCCGGACCACCATAGTGGGCATCGCACGACCCAGAGACCGCGCCGTGACCTTTGTCGCTCGTAGCGCGAGGTCCGCCGCTGTGCGGTGTTCTCTGCGAACTTCCGGGTCGTGAACATCCTCGTGCAAGTCCCTCAGTGCTTTGGCCTGGTGCACTTGCAATCACGCGTAGCGTGTAAGGCGGAGGCAGCTTCTCCACGGGTCGTATAGGCATCGCTGGCCAGCCGAGTACCTACAGACTGGGGGGGAGGCTCGGTTCTCCCTGCCGGTTGGAGGCGGTATTAGGACTCAACTGCATCGCAAACGACCGCTCCACCGGGGGGACCCTGGTAACCCCCTAGCTGCCCCACCATCGAAGGTGTTGAGGGAGGAGGATCCAGCAAATCAGATTCCGGCAGTAAAAAGGTGCCGTCCACGACCTGTTGAGCTTCTCATGCACCTCCGGGAAGAAAGGCACCGAGGCGGGGATCTGAGAACCAGCGCGGACCACCCCGATTGGTTCAATCGTGCAACCTTGAGGGCTCGGGGACACGGTGAAAGTCTTCACTCGAGCCCTACACCTACGGTGGCCCGGGAAAGCATAGCCATTATTCTGGATCCGATCCAGGCATTGCTACGGTCCCGGAGGAGAGCAGCGCAGCCGAATCTTCATCTCCAGAAAGCTCCGGCTCACCCTCCGATGCTGCAACCGACACCCGATCGTCGGGGGGAGCCTCGGAAGAAAAAGGTGGTACCCCCCAGAAGGGTCCAGCCTGCTCTACTGAAAGCTCCGCTGGCTTCGCAGTGCCGGCGGGTTCGGGCATCCCGGAGGGGAATTCCTCACCGTGACCGTAAGGCCAGTCCACCCACCGCCAGAAAAAGGACACCCCCAGCTGCCACCAGAGGGAACCCCAGATCAAGGCGGTGGCACGGGCACTCTGCCCCCTAGCAGGTAACGGAGTCCGGTCCGCAACACCGAGATGGTCATACCCCCGCAATGGGAGCATGAGCCATCCACGAAAGCCAACTCAGCGTGCTTCATGCCCAGGCACGAAAGGCAGCGATCGTGACCATCACCCAAAGCCAGGTAATGACCGCATCCAGAAACGACCGGGTGATACATTGTCTGTAGTAAGACCCACATCGTCTGTACAAAGACGTAACGTCAAGTTTGCCAAGCAACGTCGTCTTTAAAAAGACGCACCCGAAAGTGCTCTTTTAGGGGAAAAAGCTATTTTAGCATGCTGAAGCGCACAGAGGAGATGGCCATCTGCAACACACACAGGGATAGTGCAGCCTGCTGTGTGCAACCCACCCGACACGGGAAAACCACCACCGCTGAAGCGCCGTCCGCCAACACGAAGAGCTCTCCAAGAGCGTGCTGAACTCGTTCAGACTTCTCTCCGTAGAGTAGTCAGGAGCAAAACGATGTGATCGCTCGGCTCCGAAGCGAAAAAGCTGAATATGCGCTGCACCTGCGGCCTACTTATACTCACGCTGTGATCAACAGCAGCAGGATGCAATAATCGCATGCCAATGTGAATTGCCTCATTTAGTTTACACTCAAAGTAGACTGGTCTCTCTGGCAAGATTCCCAATTCGTCGGTCCTCCGACGTGACGTCGAGAGTGACCGACTGAAAGGAACCATCGTTACATACGTACCTGGGGCGGTTTTTATTAAATGTGAGCCAAAATCATCACAATTAAAAGAACCAAAGACTTAAACTACTTCAGTCTGTGTGCAATGAATTTATTTAATACACGAGTTTCACAATTTGAGTTGAATTACTGAAATAAATGAACTTTTCCACGACATTCTAATTTATTGAGATGCACCTGTATATAGACATTTTTGCCCAACCTTACATAACACTGACCAATCTGTTATATTTTTACATCCGTCAGGCTGCTGTTGTTGATTACTACTCTTTCATCCTAATTGTAGCTCATGTTGACACTTCTATCTGTTATCCAGAATGCCTGCCTGTCCCCTGGGGAGGCTGCGAGTCCAGATCAATCTGAATCTAAAGCCATAATAAAGTTTACTTAATGCTGACAGACACACAGTGGATGAGGTGCGGATGAAGTACATGCCCTCATTAGGAGACGAGTTTGTGTTTTTGTCAAGATGTATTGGTGGCTAAAGACTCAGTATAATTAGAAAATGAAGTGGTGCCACTAACAGGAGCGTAAAGCGTCTCACTGCAGAATCGCTCCTCAAGAGAAACTGTTTTTAGCATCACAGGGTGACTCAACGACAGAACCACTCACAGTTTGACGTGTCATTTGTTTTTACAGCTTATATTTTTATAGGACCTTTTTACTCAGTTTTCCAGCCTCAATCCCATAATCCTCATGGCGAGCGGTGCCATCTGTGCTTTCATTTGCATCCATTTCAAAGATGAAAATAGCATAGAGTAGCTAATAGTGTTGAGTTGTGCTGTTGAGTTGCTTGTCATGTCACGCACAGAGTGTTTTTTTGAAGACATCTGAATGTTTATATATGAGTCCATACTTTCTCCTGTCACTTGGATTGTTTAATCCCTTAAATACATTAAACACATGACTCTATAAATAAAAAGAATCTTAAAAATTATTATAATTTTTAATGTATCACAATGTAAATCTATCCATCTCTCTATCTGTCTGTCTGTCTGTCTGTCAAATTATAAAAATTTATAATAAAATTATAATCCATTTTTTCACTCACACACTGTTAAAACTATAAATGTTTTATATAAATTATTATACATTTTCATTTATTTTCTATATGTAAGTCTTTCCAGTAATAACACGAATAATTAAAATTTACTAGCATTTCTGACTGTGAAAATAGTTCGAATATATACATGTTATTCAATTCAATTCAATTCAAGTTTATTTAAACAGCGCTTTTCACGATACAAATCATTGCAAAGCAACTTTACAGCAAATTAAGTTTCTACATTATTTAGTGGTAGCTTATCAGTGGTGAATGTCAAATTGATGTACATATGGCAGAAACGTACAGTAAAATTCAGTTAATGACGTAATCAAACAGACGATGAACACTATTAACAGCAATTATTATTATATGATGCAATCAAATTTATAGCAAAATGTGGTAGTTCTGAATTTTGTTTCAGGGTTGGCATCATCTGAGCTCCTCTGAGGGGTTTACCAGGGATGTCAAAATTGAAATAAATATTTGTTTATATATATATATATTATATATATTACAGTGGGAGAAAAAAAGTATTTAGTCAGCGCCAATTCTGTGCAAGTTCTCCCACTTAAAAAGAGGAGAGGAGAGGCCTGTAATTTTCATCCTAGGTAGACCTCAACTATGAGAGACCAAATGAGAAAAAAAAAATCCAGAAATCACATTGTAGGATTTTTTAAGAATTTATTTGCAAATTATAGTGGAAAATAAGTATTGGAAAATAACAAAATTTCATCTCAATACTTTGTTATATCCCCTTTGTTGGCAATGACAGAGGTCAACGTTTCCTGTAAGTCTTCACAAGGTTTTCACAAAATGTTGCTGGTATTTTGGCCCATTCCTACATGCAGATCTCCTCTAGAGCAGTAAATGTTTTGGGGCTATCGCTGGGCAACACGGATTTTCAACTCCCTCCAAGATTTTCTATGGGGTTGAGATCTGAAGACTGGCTAGGCCACTCCAGGACCTTGAAATGCTTCTTACGAAGCCACTCCTTCGTTTGCCCGGGCGGTGTGTTTGGGATCATGTCATGCTGAAAGACCCAGCCACGTTTCATCTTCAATGCCTTGCTGATGGAAGGAGGTTTTCACACAAAATCTCACGATACATGGCCACATTCATTCTTTCGTTTACACGGATCAGTCGTCTTGGTCCCTTTGCAGAAAAACAGCCCCCAAAGCATGATGTTTCCACCCCCATGCGTCACAGTAGGTATGGTGTTCTTTGGAGCAACTCAGCATTCTTCTCCTCCAAACACGACAAGTTGAATTTTTTCCAAAAAGTTCTATTTTGGTTTCATCTGACCATGACATTCTCCCAATCCTCTTCTGGAATCATCCAAATGCTCTCTAGCAAACTTCAGATGGGCCGGGACATGTACTGGCTTAAGCAGGGGGACACATCTGCCACTGCAGGATTTGAGTCCCTGGCGGCGCAGTCGTTACTGATGGTAGCCTTTGTTACTTTGGTCAGTTCTTGCAGGTCATTCATAGGTCCTCCGTGTGGTTCTGGATTTTGCTCCAGGTTTGTGATCATTTGACCCACGGGGTGAGACTTGCGTGGAGCAAGATCGAGGGAGATTATCAGTGGTCTTGTAAGTCTTCCATTTTCTAATAATTGCTCCCCCAGTTGATTTCTTCACACCAAGCTGCATACCTATTGCAGATTCAGTCTTCCCAACCTGGTGCACGTCTACAATTTTGTTTCTGGTGTCCTTTGACAGCTCTTTGGTCTGGGCCATGGTGGAGTTTGGAGTGTGACTGTTTGAGGTTGTGGACAGGTGTCTTTTATACTGATAACGAGTTCAAACAGATGCCATTAATACAGGTAACCAGTGGAGGACAGAGGAGCCTCTTAAAGAAGAAGTTACAGGTCTGTGAGAGCCAGAAATCTTGCTTGTTTGTAGGTGACCAAATACTTATTTTTACTGAGGAATTTACCAATTAATTCTTTAAAATACTACAGTGTGATTTTCTGGATTTTTTTTCTCATTTGTCTCTCATAGTTGAGGTATACCAAATGATGAAAATTACAGGCCTCTCTCAACTTTTTAAGTGGGAGAACTTGCACAATTGGTGGCTGACTAAATACTTTTTTGCCCCACTGTATATATATATAACACTTATTTAAACATATTAGACATATTTAAGGCATTTGAGAACACAAAAAAATACAAAAACACACTACAAAATAAATAAAAAAATAAAAAACATTTACGCTCTTTCCCACCAGAGCATGTGAGCGAAGTGGAGCGGTGTGACGTTTTCCGCTCTATGGACGTGTGCTCCACTCAGTCACTCTAACCGCCCAAGCAAGCGCTCCGTTAAAATTCCACTCACGCTCACCGTAAACCAAATCCCGCTCAGATCCCGCTCCGTTCTGTAAAAAACAAATTTGCGTGCATTATATTAGACTATAAATTACTGCTGCCTATACCTAGCCTACATTCTGTAGGACTACCTAATGTTTCGGGTCAGTTTTTTTTATTTTTTTTATAATATTTTAATAGGCCTAAGTGGTGTAGGCCAATATCTTCTGTACTCTGTAGTTCTGTTTTAGGCATATACAGGCTGTGTGTAGCTTAGGTTACAGTTTAAATTAGATATTTATAAACTCCGGAGCTCCGCATGTAAATTCGAAGTAACAACTCGTTCTACGAAGTCAGCAGGTTTTATTATTTTTTGATGTATTATATTATTAATTTTAAGCAATATGATTTTAATAAGTAATTACGAAATATAATAATTCGTTCCACGATTTAGGCCTAAAACTAGGGAACGAACGAATTAACAAACGAATGAATTCGTGGAAGCCTAAACAAGAGAACAAATACTTAATTCGTGGCCATAAATTAGACTAAACGAAAAAAATAATTCTTAATTCGTGGCCATAATGTAGTCCTAGCATAAAAGAGAACTAGCCTATTTTAAATTCGTGGCCATGATTTTGTCTGCATGTCATGATCGGGGCTCCGTACAGCCGAATATAACCTTAGCCTACCTGTTTATTCATTTATTATGGTATGTAACTAGCTCACCTTTTGCTGCACCATGTTTGCATACATCTTCGTGCTTTCTGTAATCAATATGAATCTGTACTAACTTTAACAGTCTCCCCGCACTCCCGCTCAGTTTCTTCTCCCTGCTCATTCTTAACTTTGATTTTTACTTTACATTTATGTATAAGGCTTGCAACTTCGTTGAAACAATATCTGAACTCCATAACTGCTCTACTATTCTCATCTCTACAGATTCTCGATCTCGAACAAGCAAATCACCAAACGGCATTCTGGGTTGAGCGAGCGGAGCGGAATCTTCAGAAAGGCGCTCTGCGCTCTTAAGGAAATATTACCGCTCCGCTCACGCTCCGCTCCGCTCACATGCTCTGTTTCCCACTCCCAATTCTCATTACTGTAATGTAAACCATTCTCATTATTGTGATGCAAAATAAAGAAATAAACCAAAATGGCATCAAGATTACACATTCTCCATTTAGAATAATGAAAATAAAAAAAATACCTGTAAAACAATTACGGCAGTGACAACCATCATGAAAATGTCACAATGCAAAACACTTTAATGCTCCTAAAATATTCATAAATTAAAATAATTTATAATATCTCACTTGATCTATTTTAATTTTAGGGTGAAATGTGACAGATCACGTTAATTAGTCACCCACTTTGCAGTTGTTAAAGATAAAGATGCAATAGTGTTAAAGATGAAAATCTGCAGGCACTTTATCTGTTTAGAGGTGGGAACCATGTTGCTGCAGTTGTTTTTTCTCACTTTCCTGTCAGTAACACACTGGAAAGGAAGCAACGAGGAACGAAGACCAATGCAGGACTGAGACAGTATCAGCTGATTAAATCACACGTTCCCTCCGGTGACGCTGGGTAGGGCCCGCCTCAGAGCCGTGATAAGGGCCGGCATCGTCTGACTGTCGATCGGCTCATTCGGTCCTCCGGGGGTGAGTTCCTCTGGGTAGAGTTTAATTAGCAACTCATTACGACTGGATGGAGAAAAAAAACATCTGCTCTGAGTCATTATATGAATAAGAAGTTGAATTTAGTAATTAAGACGCGTGATGTTGGTCTCGGAGGAGCCGGTCACACCTGGATTGAATTAGAGGAGTTTGGATGAATGTTTGGAGACGCCCTGCCTTACTCAATGCAGTCCAATCATCAGGATAGCAATTTACACAGAGCTTAAGCACGGTCACGAACACACTCCCAAATAACAGAGTAGCTGCTCTTAGAGATTTCTTCTAAAGCTAACGGCGTAATCTAATCAAGACTTCTCCCCGGGAACCACTTACACCATCCACGTGCAGAGAGCAAGCAAACAACACGCACACGCTAGGAAATGAAGCAGGAATGAAATGCACCCACTGATTTACATTTTAAATGATCAATTATCGTCATATATACACATTTTATAGAAATGTTTTCAACATTTTAGAGATTTTTTTGACCGATTTTTGCACTTTCACACCAACTCTCATTACTGTAATGCAAAATGAATAAATAAAACCAAAATGGCATGAATTCATCTATTCAGAATTGAACTGAAAATGCATTTCAAATTGCAGTTAATTTCCTGAATTCGAATTAATTTTGCAAGCATGCAGAATTGCAAATGGAATTTCAATAAAGGAAGTAGAATTAAAATGAACTGAAATTCACATAAATGTATTTTATACTAGAAATGCAAAATTTGTCAAGACAAACTTGACAAAGCCTTGTTTGACAGTTTTGAAAAATGTTTAAAAGTATTTGAAAACAGTTTTTTAAGTATTATTTAAGAGATGATTTTAAGAAATTAATATTTTTATTCAGCAAGGAGTACATTAAATTGATCAAAAGTGACAGTAAAGACATTTATAATGTTACAAAAGTTTTGTATTTCAGATAAATGGTGTTCTTTTGAACTTTCTATTCATCAAAGAATTCCAAAAAATAAAATGTATCACAGTTTCCACAAAAATAAGAAGCAGCACGACTGTTTTCAACATTGATAATAATCAGAAATCTTTCTTAATCAGCAAATCAGCATATTAGAATGATTTCTGAAGATCATGTGACACTGAAGACTGGAGTAATGATGCTGAAAATTCAGCTTTGTTCACATCAGAAATATATTACATTTTACAATGTATTCACATTAAAAACAGGTACTTTAAATTGTAATAATATTTCACAATATTAATGTTTTTACTGTATTTTTGATCAAATAAATGCAGCCTTGGTGAGCAGAATAAGCTTATTTCAAAAACAGACATCAAACAGACCTGGATGGATGGATGAATGAATAAATCTATAAAATAAGCTTTTTAAAATGCATAATGTGCTCTCACATTTGTGTGCCGTTCCCGGTTGCACACTCTTTCATCCATTAGTCTTCCTTTCTGCTGCTGTGATCACTATAGAATATATACATAAACATCTATTTATAATAATTTAGTGGTTATCGTGATGTTAGTTTTGTGAATGAGTTTTGTTATTTAGTGCAATGTACTAAAAACTTAAATAGAAAGAAGGCATGTTTGCAGTTCACAATATCATAACGACCTGACACTTCAGTGCTACTTTAGTGACTGCTTAAACTGTGCATGAACGTGTTTAATGAATTCTCCGCAAAATGTGTTCCTACTGACTGGAAACTAGTTTAGATTGGCTTCTTCTCTTTGCCAGGGAATGAAATGCGCTGGTCCTCTGGGAAGTTAAAGGGCAAATCATCACCAACCCAACAGAACCGACAGATCCGCGAATCATAAACAGCTCTTTGATTTAATCTCAGTCAATGTGTGCAGATTTGAGACTTGATGGGAGATATACACTGGACTGTGTTGCACTTAACCTGCCTGACACCTCGGGCGATTTGCTCCGGCTGGCTTTGACTGATGTCTCGCTCCTTTAACAGAATGACTGACACTCAACATGGCATCTCATTACAAATATAGATAGAAAAGCCCTGAACCCTCATTCCTTCACTTGACTGTGAGGCGCTCGCATGCAAAGAAAAGATGTGAATAGAGCAGATAATACATACTTCAATTGTCTTTACTTGGAAAATGTGATCATTAATTATGTCATAATTCTATCCTTGAATAAGATTAAATATAAAGTATTTATAATTAGTCTTTTTTTTTAAACTTGTTTTACAGCTGAAGTATAAAACTCCTTAAAACAAGATCATTTACTTGAGAAGCAGCACTGCATATATTAAGACTTGTTTTTGTATTTTTTATTTCTACACTGAAATATTGTTGAGAAGTTTAAATATTATAAGATATTTTTGTAGTGGATAAGTATTATTGTATTATTTAAAATTTAAAAACAAGTTTAAATATATAATATATTAACTGAAAAAAAAATGCTAGTAAATTTCACAAAGTAACGACAAGTAACGTTAAATTTCATTTAACATGACATTTTTAAGAAAAAGACGGAACTTGTATTTTCTTGTAAAACATACTAAATCTTTGTGGTATTGGTAAAGTCCCTTTTACAGTTTAATAAAATAAAAAATAAAAAATAATACATAAATATTTTGTGTAATCATGGTTGTGTGTGTGTGTTGTAATAATGGATAAATAATGATAATACCTTTTTTACGAGAATAAATAAGGAATATGCATCATATGAGATCAAAAAGTACAAAAAAAAAATACTCAATTTTTGAATAATTGGAAAAATTAAACTTTTTTAAGTCTACTGTGAACTAAAACATGTTTAAAAAAATCTTCCATTAAAGTAAATATATGTCAAATATGTTTAATGAAATGTTTAAGAAAAAGTCGTAACTTGTATTTTCTTGTAAAACATACTAAATCTTTGTAGTATTTAAAATTCCTTTTTACAGTTTATATAAAATAAAAATAAATAATACAATTAATATTATTGTGTAATCATGTGTGTGTGTGTGTAATAATGGAATTAAATAATGATAATAGCCTTTTTAGATAATAAAATATTAAATATTGCATATGAGATCAAAAAGTACAAAAATACTACATTTTTGAATAATTGAAAAATTTTAAAGTTTTTTAAGTCTATTGTGAACTAAAATATGTTTAACACATCAGTAAAACCAAACAAAATCAATGTCAGTGGAGAACAAAGATTAAGACTTTTTATTGTATTTTTTTCTGACTACACTGAAATATTTTTCATTTATTTAAAACAAGCCTTATTTTAAGGAATTTTACACTACCTGTAAAATGAGTTTTAAAAAAAGACTAATATAATGCTTATTATATTAACTAATTATAATTGCATTTAATGATAGACTTATAAGCCTTTTGGATATTTTAACTGGGAAAAACTGGCAAAATAAGAATATGATAAAGAATATGATTTTCAAAACAAATCACAGAAGAAGATGCAAGATTTGATTGCATATTTTGTTTTATTTATAGAATTCTGTTTGAACGAGTCATGTTTAATTTAAAATAAATATTTTCAGTTTTTTTTTTTTCTTGCTGATTTTCCTCAGAAACGTTTAATTCTGGAAACGTAGCCTTGGCAAGATTTTTTTTTTATTCAAAGCACTTATCCTATGCATTTAGTTTGTGCATTTCCTGGGAATCAAACCCATGACTTTAGCAGTGGTATGAATTTGAAAATTTACAAAAAATTACATTGCATTAATCAAATTGAATCACAGAAGGGATTTTTCCTCCACATTTCAGCACTCCAGTGAATGGGACACATTATGGATGGGAGCGAATGGCGCCGGCGCTCGCTTAGAGGGGTGTGTTTGTCTTTCTCAGATCAATAGCTCAACGCTGACACTCTTGAAAGACAATTTATGAGCCATAAAGGACAAGGCCGCTGCGTTTGCTCTAACTGCGTCTTCCTCATCGCACTCTGGCTGTCTTGTAGCATCGGTGCTGTGGGCAGATGTGATTGAGGCGTCACGGCTTCTCCAGAGGGTTCACAGAGCGTTTTGAGACGGGCCGAGGGGGCCCATACAATGATTACAGTTTATGAAGGCACCCGTTAAAATGGGGGCCCCCCCCCCCCAAAAAAAAAAAAAAAAAAGAAATAATCAATTCTGCACATGTGCTGTTAACTCTGGCAGGTTTGTCGTGTCCACGTTTGTTGTGATTCGAGAATTGGTGTATTTTCACTGGGATGTTTCTAATGCGCAGCGCGCAAATTAATATGATGTCCCTATTTTTATTTACAAACAATGTTAAATATATATATATATATGATATAACTATTAGATATATATAATAATCTAGTATAATATATAATATGTGTAAAAAGATTCCATTGCCCTTACATTCGTTTGTTCTTAATTTATATAATAATATAATATTATAATAATAAAATATTAGTTATAGAATATAATATAAAGTAAATATAATATCATATAAATTTTTAGTTTGGCTGTAAAATAATAAAATATACCCTAAAAACATTACTTTAAATGCGAAAACAATTTGTATTATTATAAAATTACTAAGATAGAATTATCAGCCCATTTTTAGATAATAAATAGGAGATATTATTACATAATAAAGAAACAAATGTTGCAAATAAATACTAATTTTTTGAATAACACTAAATGAAAAAGTTTTTATCTTTTTTTAACTAAAATCGCAAAAAAAAAAAAAAACAAAACTGAAAGCAATCAGAAGCAACACGTTCAGATATTTGAGACTTGTTTGTTTGTATTTTTAACTTTGTATTCTAAATGTTGTTTGTAAGGAACTGTTCTCCACAACATACTATATTTATGAATTATAATCCTGTTAAGATAATGAACATATTATATAATGAATCAAATCGGTGCAAAAATACAACATTTTTTTGAATATAATATATCTAGATATTATTTGTTTTTTTTTTTTTTTTTAATTGTGATTTATACTGAAAGGTTTAGAATTGTTAAAACGCTAGACATCAAAGAAACAGTAGGATGTGAAAATGAATATGACCAACGATGCTCTTTAGTGCTGCCGCTTTTGGGTTAAATCAAATATTGAAGACATTTTCATATTCATGTTTCATTTTTTGTTATTGTTATTAATATACATTTTTTGACGTCGTTTTTTGGGCTTCAAGCTTTAAATAGGTGGTCGGAACCCCTCAAAGCCCTGTGATCTGCACCTGCTAATGCATCTGTAATTCTGGAGCAGAAGCGTGTTAGCTTGAGCCCTTTCAATAGTGTGTGCTGATGAGACACGATCACCGAATTTGTTCTGTTTAATGTTTTCCTGAGTCATCGCTGTGGTTGTCCGCCCTCGAATCTCTCGTATTGAAAAAGAAAATGTTAGCACTACAACAAAAGGTCATTTCTGACATGGCGGCAGATGTAGGGATGAAGTTATCAAATGATATTTTTTGGAAGTTCATGCAGCACTTGAATCGGTCAAAAAGAATGATTTATGACTGTGAACTTTGTTTCGCGTCATTTCTGAAAAATGAATGAATTCAGAATGAATTTCTGTGTAAATCGTTAGTAAAACCATTCTGGCATAAATTGTTTCAAATGCAGATTTTGGTGTCAGTTGTTTGTAGAGCCATTCTTCAATGCAAAACGCAGCCATTTACATAAGAATCATTTCATAATGTACGCAGAGGGTTTTTGCATGAAGATGCCAATTGTGTTAAATTGTCAATTATTTTGTACATTTATTGGTATATATATTTATTTTAATGTTATTAATAAATTAATTTACTTTAGACTGTAAAAGTACTAATAAATTGTATACGCAAGGGCCTGATTTACAATTAAAATGTAACAATTTTCTTGAAATAAAAGTAAAATAAATCACATATTCTCAAAATACAGTCTGTGAAAACAAGTCTTATGCAGTGTTGCTTTTCAAGTCTTTGAAGGATTTTTAACAGTAAGACTGGTCAAAAAAGGCCAATTATAAAACATATATAATTAATATAAGTATATGTAATGATAGAATTATAATCCTTTTGAAAAATGCCAGGTCAAAGCCTGTTAAATACAGTTAAAATTTAAAATTTTGTATGAAAAATGAAATATTGTTTTTTCTGTAATGTGTCCAATTCATTTTGTTTTTGCAAAGATATATAAGATTAAATAAAATATAATGTTATAAAAATAATATTATATCAATTATAAATAATATAATATGTAGTGCAAAAGATTTGGAAATGACCCAATAATCTAGTGCAAACCTGATCTCTAGATCGATCCATCTTATAGAGTCTATTTATTTATCAAAACAGCAAAAGATCATTAAAATACTTCAGCATAGCCTAATTAATATTCATGAGCTCAGCTTCCCCCACCACTGTCCCCAGCACTTTCTAATACAAAGTGATGCCTGTTTTGAAGGTCCACGAGATGCAATGCTGGGAGTCTGACCTTGTAGCGGGGGGTCAGAGGTGTAATTTTCAGAGGGACGAGTTCAGTGTTCCCATTAGTTGGGCACGGCGCGGGAATTAATTAGAAGCATGTGCAGCTCTATAAATGATAAATGGTCTCCAGTAAGTGGATGCAAGTCGAGGCTATGTATGTCACTCTCTTATGCACTGCATTATTCATACTGATGCCGTTCTGAGTTTTTTTCAATGCAAGCAGGGCAGCGATTGTTATGCATCCTCAATTATTTCTCTTTCTGTCGTCTCGTGTCTCGTTAACATTCCTCATCTCGTCCCCGCACCCTGTTTATCTCCGCTGACCTTTCTTGTGATCCCAGAGCACAGCTGATCATTCCTAACATCTGTTTGTGAAAGGGCAAATAAGTGTAGTCGCAGTTCAGAGCACTTTAACTGTGACCTCAGGGCAAAGACGAGGCAAACTTGTTAAGGAATTAGAAGAAGAGTAATAGAGTCGTACAACTGTTTACTCACCTCAGTCTTCTAGTTGGGCATTCTCGTTACCCTCAGTGCCGTTTTTTTTTTTTGTTGCAATGAACGATCTTGTTTTTTTAATGAATCTTTTGAGTGAACAAATCATCAGTGCAAGGAAATAAACAACATAGCATAAATAAATTGCATTTAAGTGAGAGCTTTGAAGGAGCTTTTCAGTCGCAGAATACATTCATCACGAATCAAGACTCAAGCACTATCCATTTCGATTTAAATATTTCAAATTATAAATATACTTATAATAAGAAAAAAAAAAAAATTGAAAATGCAAAAAATACCTTTTAAATGTCTTTTATCAATATATATATATATAGATCCTGTACCATGTATCTAGTTTGTTTTTCGGTGGCTGGAATATGGCCTTCATAAAATAGAATGTTATTTAACAAATGACTAAATTTTAAATAAAATGTAAATTTATTGACTTTAATATTTAATTATATTATTTATATTCAAAACAGGTAAAAACTAAATAAAATAGAACGTAGACTAAAAAAATGTAAAAAGCAAAGACAATATTCTAAAAAAATAAAAATGACTTTTAAAAAATGTATTTATTTGAAATAGTATAACATTTTTTTTTCTTTTTTTTTTATTCTTTTTTTTTTTTTTTAAGACAATATATATTAAAATATATATATATATATATATAAGAACAAATCTATATTATATATATATAAGTTATATATACTTTGTATTTTTGCCTGACATGTTCCTGAACGAATCTGAACAAATCGTTTTGGTCAACTTTGAACGATTCTTTGGGAATGATTCAAAAGACGTGAGTGAGTTGAATTCAAATGCCCAGCAGTACAACGGCGGCGGCCTGTATTTCCCAACCCTCCCCTCGTCTGTACTTCAAACAAGGCCTGTTTTCTTCCTACATCTGTGGGAGAACAGGCAATTGAGGGCCACAAGAGGACTGGTATTAGGGGAAGAGAGCTGGAAAAGGTGGAAAGACAAGAGCAGAGAGGAGGAGAGAACGCATCCATGCATGATAATGAGGATAGCATTCAATTAGCAGCAGTTCATGGCCTCTGATGTTGATTATCTAAGACAGGCGGCCAATCCTGGTCTCTCACTGATTAAAATAAAAGAAGGGTGGAAGAGGACAGAGCGAGCAGAGTGGGTAGTGTTACAATCCTCCTTACGGTCCGAACAGGTACAGAGTGTAAGAGCGTACAAGTGTGTAGAATGGTAATTGGGTGAAAGTCTCACAACCTGTCAAGTCTGTGACCCGGGCATATTTCACCTCAAAATAATATGGAGAAACTGAAAAAATATATCTTGCTTAAAGAAAATGAAGCCTACTTAGACTTTTTGCACCAAAATATGATACTTAAACCCAACCTGAAATTAAAATCAGCTCTGTTTACTTTCTCAGTACATTTTTGGGGCTTATTTTGATTGATTTATCAGTGTTATGAATAGCCAAATATTTAAACGCTGTTTTGCAGACCATTTTTTGAAATAGTTTGAATGTCTTTTTTATTTATTTATTTTTAAGTATTGGAGCGTTTAAATTAAGTACATATGTTTTTGTAATTTTTATTAGTTTTTTAAATAATTTATTTTAATATATGCCTGTATCTTTTAATCATTTTGTAGTTATTACATCCAGTTAAACTAAATAAAAATAAGATTATTTTCTTGGCAACTATTTGAAAAATAAGTTAGATTTTTTTTGTATATTTTATGTTATTTTAGTAAAAATATATATTAAGTTATTTAAATTTCATGTATTGTTTAAAAACAGTACAAAAATATATATATATATCAGGGTTGTATTTTATGGATATAATTTATGCTGATAAAAAAAAAATTAGTATGTTTTTTTTTTTATTGCATTACAGCAAAAATTATGTATTTTAGTAATGAGCAACCAAGAACATTCATCTTTTGAGAATTTTGAGAATTACAAAAGAAAAATGCAGTCCAGTAGTGAGAATTTGTCCTGAATTTTAAATCAATCACAATTAATCAATCATTCATTCATTCAGCTTTTATATTAGGCTTTTTTAAATGAAAGTTCCTGAACTTAGACTTAAAGGCAGGGTAGGTGATTTAGTTCAAAAAAAATTTTTGTAATGCTGGTTGAAAGTCTCTTCACATCCCAATAGCAATCACTAGGTTAAGTGGTCTAAATGTATTTATACTGTATGTATTTATATTGTCTGTGGAAGGCGTAGGACTATAAAATGTTTGTCCAATCATATCCCTCGGTATGAGGGCTAATACATCGCGCCAAACCTGCCTGTCAACGTATGTATTTGCATACCTCCGCATACCTTCATGTGTTTTGGAAGAGGCGTGGCTTTAGAGAGTGATTATGCAGGGAGGGTGGGATCTTGCTATAGCTTGCTATTGCTAGCCTCTGTGAAATCGTCTACCTTTAATTTCGATAATGTAAATTATTTATTTATAAAAAAATGTTTAGGGGGCAGCATGACTGGTAAATGTTTTGATGAGATTCTGCCAATCACCATTAACCAAGTGGATCGGGGCGGGGCTTAGCAGCCCACCACTGTCTCTGATTGGTCAGATATGCGGAATATAATTAATAATTCTCCTGTTTTATCTCTTCACTGTGTGTTTTCAACTCAGTGGCTGTCAACGTTTCTCATTGTGATTATTCTGCTAGTGAATTAACATCTAGACGGCAGTAGTTTGTGATTACCGGAAAGAGCTTTTTCATTTTAGAGAGATTACAGGAGTTTCATTTGTTGCTCATTTGTACAAATCTTCGAATGAATGGATCTACTATTGTTCTTTTTAGTCTCCTCAGAAAGTGTATGAGATTTGAATGCATCCCGCATGAGGATTGGGCTTACTGAGCCATGCAGGCGGCCCTCGAGGAAGAGCGCTTTTGTCTCGTAGGCCACGGTTATTAGTCGACAGCGTTTGGCGTCCCGCGGGACGGAGGCGTCTCGTCATGCACTCGTGAGTTTAAGTCGTTCCCTTGATACGGCTGTAACTTATGCAATCAACGTGTCTTTGGGTTCATATTACTGCACAGATTTAAAGGTCATGCTGTAACTAACACGGCAAAACACAATGACATTATAACTAACCAGTCAAACCGTTCAACTGCTTTCCGAGTCCCGGCACATTTATTTATTCTACCTTCTTGATAAAATTTGTCACTGATGATATTTGTGGATGATGGACTTGTTATGTCTGCGTCATGCTTAATTTTCAATGTAAAAGGCCCGACGCTGTCTGCATCACTGCGGTCGTTCATCATATTGACAGTTATATTATTTATCATCAAGATGGATCATCTACTAATTTGTACAGCCAGTACCGTCTCTATTGGGTAGCGCTTGCTCGCCATTCATCGCCGAAGATGCCTGCACTTTAAAGGCCGTTTTAATTGAATATCTTCATAGTAAGATTGGTGGTGAGTTGCTGTAGAAATCCATCATTAATTCCCTCGGCAGACTTTCTATTTAAATCCTAGAACGTCTCATTTAATGTTAGCGGAGACCGCATCAGGTAACGGCAGTCGAACATCAGAGGCTGAGTGTGTTTGTGTGTTCGCTGTCTGTTTTTTCCTTGCTTTCATTTATGGCAAATCACTCGTCAAGTGTTGTACGTGCATAAAAATAAACACTGACATTAACATTAGTCATACTGTGACACTGGAAAAAGAAACAAAGCTGCTCATCATCTCAACGTTCACTGACTTCAGATCAGTCAGCTGTAGGTTTGAGGAGAGACTCAATGTCAATGAAAGCAAAACAGTTTAACTCATAGTGTGCTGAAATTATGAAAATTAAAATTTTCTCATGGCTTTTCATGTTATTTTGTCCTGTGATTCTCAGCATTACATTTTAATATTCTTTTTAATTTTAATAGTTTTAATATTATTGTTACTATTGTTGTTACTACGGTTACTTACTTGTTACTACTATTATTACGGTATTTCTTAAATTCAGTCTTGGTTACATAAGAGGAATAATATTATACAATATTAAGCTACCAGTAAAAAGTTTGGAAAGTGTAAGATTGAGCATTTATTTGATCAAAAGTACAGTAAAAATGTTAATAATGTGAAATATTATTATTCATTTCAAAGAACAGTTTTCTATTTGATTTTAATTTAAAATGTAATTTATTCCTTTGATGTAACGCTGAATTTTCACATCATTGCTCCAGTCTTCTTTCACAGATCTTCGAAAGCATTCTGCTGATTTGCTGCTTGATTATTATCAGTTATTATTGTTGCTCATTTATTAATAACAGTTCCTATTATTTTGACCACTCACAGGACAAAATAAAATAAATTAACTATTTCATTACACACAACAACTTATATATACAGTTATATATACATATATACTATCTAATATACTATATAATTGGCAAATAATTGATTTTGAAAGAATTAACATATATGGAAATTTCGCAAATATTTTAATTTACCTATATATATATAGAGAGAGAGAGCTCCAGATTTTGACGGTCATGCAATCTGAAGACTCACCATTTTTTTGCAGCAATCAGGAGAGCGCTAGAGCGCTGTAGCCTTGGTAATCGACAGTTGTACACAAATACGTTAAACAAGACCTATTTAGGGAAGGGAGAAAAGGGACCAATTGACAGCGGCGAACACTTGGTTTATTTTCAACGGATGGTTGACGGGACGAGCTGCTAAGTGGCTACACCAGTGAATACTACCGGAGGAACGTGGACAAGTGAAAGCTAGGGTTGGCCAACCCTCCCGTAGTGCAGTCAGGAGCTAATTTATTTTTCCCGAGTTCACGTGGATCCTCCCGCTTTACGTTAAACAGAATACCTCGTGTGTCTGCCCACCTGGCACACAGTAATGGTCGTTTCTAGTAATCAGGGGACAATCCTGACGCATAACTGTTCCTGAAGGTAGGCCCCGCAGACACCGCTACACGCGCGACATAGACTAGATTCAGAGCTTCCCAATAATACGGGGAAATCCACTTCACAATTAAGCGGTGCTCGCGCTAACGCCAATTCTGTCCGTTTTTTGACTTCAGTAAATCAGTTTTGGCAAATACAAATACTTGATGGAACGACTGAAAATGGTTCACCCATAAGATGACTAAAATGGTTTCCGAATAAAACATGCTAACCCACCCAAAATTTTGGATTAAACGGGTAAATTTACTACATTTTGAATAGTTCTACTGTACTCACATGATATAGCTATGCTGGGCTACCTACAAGGACAACTAGGGTCGATACGTTAGCTAAAAACACCATTTGACTTACCGCTTCCAGTGAAGACATATCAGATGAATATTCAGCCAAAAATTAGATTGGCATCATAGTTTTGTACGCGCCTCCAGGGCTTTTGGAGGCTGTTAAAGTGAGGTCTTACATAATTAATGGTAGGGGAGGGACAAATTTAATTGAGAGGGTAGTTTGGGTGCATCCTATAAGTTGCCAGGATCAATGCATAAGGCGAGGAAATCTAGTCCTTCCATTTATTGGATGACACACATTATAACAAAGATGTCGAGAACCACATGGAGCAAAACAAAAGTGTATATGGATCGTGGTTTCACTAAAATACGATAAGAAAATCAACGGTTATGCCTATGTCAGGGACAATGACATTTTGTGAATTAAATACATACGTGCGTGCAGCATCTAGCTCAGTTGCCACTTGCCAAACTCGATAGCTCCTAACACGCCCAGTTCATCATTCCTAGATAGTGCGCCGCTGTCCCGAACTGTCCCGGCACTGGCTCGAGCCTTGTAGAGTTTCGATAGAACGAGAATCCAGAGTCACGTCGACGTCCGGGAGGATCAGCTCTCTACACTGACGCAAATTCTATAGAATAGACGTAACCCCGCGTTTGTTATTATTGAGCCCTTGGCGCCATGGTATATCATCAGATGGCTGGACCTCAGTAGAGATCATAAATCACACACTATATTTCTAATTAATAGCAGAGCAAAGTGCGACCATATATCTCATCCAATAGTAAGTTCTAAAAATTCTGTGTCTAAATGCTGTGTTACAGTGACCACAAGTGCTCCGTTATCCGAGGAATAATGGACGATAACCTCCTGCGGACGAGGTGTGTGGGTGACATCGGATCAAAAAGAGTGCGCCTGGCTTGACATCATGTATATTGGTAAACAGCTGGTGTGGGGCCGTGCGGGGGCCATCAAAAGAGAGGAAAGGGGAGTGAAGAAACGGCATCCCATCTACCCACAGAAAGAGGGAGAGAGAAGCGCCAACTCTAAGAAAAAATCTGAGTCAGAAGGTTTTACGTGGAAGTATGAGAGGAAGGGACACAAAACCATCATGTACTTGCTGTAGGACCAACCCATGGTGGGGTGCACGCACGCCTCGCAAGAGCACCATCACTCCTTTCGCAGAGAGTTTGATCAGGGTGTGTATTGATTAGTGGCTTTGGTCAGATGTGTTGGTGTCCCCTACCTGCGTTCAATGCTGATAGGAAGGTGGACTAAGTAAAATGTGATGAAACAAGGGGGAAACTGGGTGCGCACAGCAGCTTGTTGAATACGATCCACATGGGCCAGAGCGAAAGTGCCGGCGAACGGAGCACTCGAATGGGTGAGCACATGTCTGGTGAGGTCTAGGCATTGACACACTGGCAGCAACAACGGGCACAGGGGTAGTGTTCACACTCCAACCGTGAATTGTGTCGCAGATCCTTGCACACATTGCCAGTGCTGTGATGGGACATGGCTGACCGAGTGAGGTTGTAGGGGGTCGGTGGATAAGTGAAACCGAGCATGCCATGGGCCGTACAGGATATCGGTCACGGTAATCGGATCGGGGTGGCGATAATTTTACAAGTTTGCCATCAATAAAATTCAGCCTGTGTTACCTTGCCCATCGAGACATACAACCATGCGCGGGTACATATAAAAGCCAGAAAAACCCCGAAGCACGCTGCACCCTAAAGCGCACGTCGAAAGTAACCTCCAACAGTTAGTTGAATATCAACCACGGGGCACCCCAGCACAGAGGCGAAAAAAGGGAAAGAGACACATAAAACCTGTTCCAATGCCATCTTCCACTGGATAGCAGGTGAATCGAACCATGAGTTTTCATGCCGGGAAGAGTCAACACGCCTCACACACCAAATGCCATATTAAACCAGCGAATGTACACAAACATTATTCCACCACGAGTCAAGATCAGGTACAACGCATACAAGCGGCGATTCGAGGGCAGCCCCAGACTGTAGAGGGGACACCGCGTCATTCAGAGTGGAGGCTAAATACCCTGAATGTGGTTTGCATACAGTTACTGTGCAATACAAGATCCCTTTTGGCACTATAAATTACACACAGAATTGTGTGTGCAGAGCAGCTGGTCCGGGGTGTGGCTGTTCTCGCGAATACGCTATTCTTGGGCATAAGTGGAGTGCTGGGGCTGGGTGGTAAATACACGAGGGTCCTGCGGTTTTGTGTGGGGAGAGGGTCCGGAATATAATGACATGTACTAATCGAAGTGTTCGCTAATAAACCCTTTGGACGACGGCTCAGTTGAGATAGATGGACAAAGGCATTGTCAGAGGATCCTAACACGGCCCAAGCAGCTCTGGTGGGAACATATCCTTCAAGTCAGCGTTGCCTCAGGTAGCGAGCGCATGTGCAATTACGTCAAAAAAAGAAAAAGAGGAAAAAACAATTTCTAACAGCTGTGGCATATATGATGGCTTATTGATAAAGCTCAACATTTAAGTGGGGGAACGCCTGTAATGTATTTAAGTGCCAGCTTAAGGCACACGCTGGTTCCAAAATGATCCATGGCTGGTTCGTATCAGCATCTTGATAAATGGCCAACACCTGTGAGGGGGATGATTGAAGCTCGCAAGAGGGTAACAAGTACATCACTAGACGCCATATTTATACATGGGAAATGATAAAATAGGTGTGATATTTGACAGACAAATATGAAAAAAGGTCGAGTAATAAGATCTGATTTGAGATTCAGATGTCACATGAGAGCGAAGGAAGTGGTGACAAAGATAACAACCATGTGGCAGTGTGAGTAAAAAATTATTGGGGTTCAGAATATTAAATACGTCAAAAAGTAAAAGTAGAAGTGATAGTGCAACAAGCATGTGCTGTAGGGTCCGGAGAAAAGACGAGTATGAAATTTAGGGTTTACCATATAGTTTAGAAAAGGGACAATTTATGTTCTAGAACGGCAAAACTCTAAACGTGTCTGGAATCACTGTGGGGGGGGTGGGGGGGACACACAACGGCGTTATGTGATAGAGATGGAGTGCGGAGTCTTAGTTGTATGATCGTGGGGGGTGCTGCAACGAGGC
The DNA here is from genome assembly GCA_018155175.1 of Sinocyclocheilus anophthalmus. Taxonomy (NCBI): domain Eukaryota; kingdom Metazoa; phylum Chordata; class Actinopteri; order Cypriniformes; family Cyprinidae; genus Sinocyclocheilus; species Sinocyclocheilus anophthalmus. The sequence goes on from JADLZN010007036.1 coordinate 22,217, forward strand.
GTTAATGATCTGAACTTAACAAATGTGTAATACTCCATAATTGTTAAATGAGAAACAGGAAGGCGGCTCGACAATATACAACACTACGCTATCATAAAAAAATAGAATAGAAAGAGCAGGAAGGGAGAAATCAAAGTGGAGAAAAATGAAGGAAGTAGGGATAGGGTAAGAGGGGAGAATAGGGGGGAAAATAATGTGAACAGAGTACAGGGGTGAGAAGAGAGAATAGGGGGGGGGGTATGAGTGATCAGGTTGAGCACGAAGGTGAATGAGTACAGCAATATAACCTTTAAATATTTGGCTGTTTGTCGTAGTAGGGATGATGTTCTACCCTGTGACTGGAGTGTGCATCGTGGTGTGTGTATATGTGTTTCTGTACGTTATTTAAAAGTGCTTCTCCTTCTATAGGGGGGGGGGAAGGGTAATCGCACTATAGTCGGCCTTGCTATATGACAAATTTTAGCACAATTGCACCCAACACGTACATACCTGAATAGAACTGATGAAGAAAAAAGGGAGGGAGAGTTAAACTAAAAAGAGCTGAGATGCGCCTAGATACACCGGCATCCATTACATAACAAACACAGCAGTGCTCTTCCTCGAAGGCCGACTGCATGCTCAGAAAAACAAAAAAAACAAAAAAAAACAAAAACAACAAAAAAAAAAAACAAAAAAAAAAAACGGAGCAGAACAAAGAATTTCTAAAGGCTTGTTGTTATGGACAGTTTCTGCTGCCCCTGGCGAGGTAGCAGAAGTATGGCGGCCTGGACATGAGTAATGGACAGGCCATAACAAGCGTGCGATCGCTTTAATCCCACTGTGCCACAGATACACTGCCTTTCTGCTGTTTGTTTCATGCTTAATAATGTCTCCCAAAGCCACTGACCTACTCAATTAAATCCTGGACCAATTCTGTCTGCGGTTTATTGTTTTTATTTTTAGGAGAAAAAGAAGACAAATAAATAATCAGAATTTGAGCGTTCAGACATGAGTGGGGAGGATAAACAGGCAGAGGGGAATCTGTAAATATGATTGCCTCGGTAATTAAGAAGAGAAGACGAGGGGGAGCGAGAAGAAAGCTAAGCTGAAATGGTTGGAGGAAGGTGTTAGTCTTATCTGTAATGTGTTTGCCATGAGATTACAACGAAATAAAAAACAGACGGATTACTGAAGGAGGAGGAGCTCTGACAATATTACTGCCGTTTACTGTTCGCTTCATACATGATTTGATTCATTTAAGGTTGGTAACCGATATTTTAATTACGGGCTGATAGCACTCTGCTTATTGAGATCTAATTTTCACAGAGCCCTTTTGACCTCACTTTTACAGTGGGGCAAATAAGTATTTGATACACTGCTGATTTTTTCAGTTTGTCCCACTTACAAAAGAATGGAGAGATCTGTAAGTTTTCATCTAGGTTACACCTCAACATTGAGAGACAGAATCAAAAAAAAAATCCAAAAAATCACATTGTATGATTTTTAAATAATTAATTTCCTTTTTATTGCATGAAATAAGTATTTGACCACCTACCAACCAGGAAGAATTCTGGCTCTCACAGACCTGTTTGTCTTTAAGAAGCCCTCCTATCAACTCATTACCTGTATTAATTGCACTTGTTTGAACTTGTTACCTGTATTAAAAGACACCTGTCCACACACTCAATTAATCAGACTCCAACCTCTCCACTATGTGCAAGACCAAAGAGCTGTCTAAGGACATCAGGGACAAAATTGTAGACCTGCACAAGGCTGGGATGGGCTACAGGAAAATAGCTTGGTGAGAAGGCAACAATTGTTAGCGCAATTATTAGAAAATGGAAGAAATTCAAGATGACTGTCAATCTCCCTCGGACTGGGGCTCCATGCAAGATCTCGCCTCGTGGAGTATCAATGATCCTGAGAAAGGTGAGGGATCAGCCTAGAACTACACGGGAGGACCTGGTGAATGACCTGAAGAGAGCTGGGACCACATTCTCAACGGTTACCATTAGTAACACACTAAACCGTCATGGATTAAAATCCTGCAGTGCACGCAAGGTCCCCCTGCTCAAGCCAGCACATGTCCAGGCCCATCTGAAGTTTGCCAAAGACCATCTGGATGATCCAGAGGAGGCATGGGAGAAGGTCATGTAGTCAGAGGAGACCAAAATAGAAGTTTTGTGATAAAACTCAACTTGTCGTGTTTGGAGGAGAAAGAATTCTGAGTTGCATCCAAAGAACACCATTCCTTCTGTGAAGCATGGGGGTGGAAACATCCTGCTTTGGGGGTGCTTTTCTGCAAAGGTGACAGGACGACTGCACCGTATTGAGGGGAGGATGAATGGGGCCGAGGTCTCGCGAGAATTGTTTGGTCAACAACCTCCTTCCCTCAGTAAGAGCATTGAAGATGGGTCGTGGCTGGGTCTTCCAGCATGACAATGACCCCAAACACACAGCCAGGGCAACTAAGGAGTGGCTCCGTAAGAAGCATTTCAAGGTCCTGGAGTGGCCTAGCCAGTCTCCAGACCAGAACCCAATAGAAAATCTATGGAGGGAGCTGAAACTCCATGTTGCCCAGCGACACCCCCAAAACCTTGAAAGATCTTGAAAACACGCTGTCATTGAGGGAAAAAAAAAAAAGTTGGCCCAAATCCCTTCTGCATTGTGTGCAAGCCTGGTCAAGACCTACGGAAACATCCTGACCTCGATTGTAAACAAGTTATGTACCAAATTTAAATTCTATTTTTCTATTGTAATCAATGATTATTTTCAATGCAATAAAGTGGAAATTAATTATTTAAAAATCATACAATGTGTTTTCTGGATTTTTCTTTTTTAGATTCTGTCTCTCACAGTTGAGGTGTACGTACGATGAAAATTACAGATCTCTCCATTCTTTGAAAGTGGGAAAACTTGAAAAATCAGCAGTGTATCAAATACTTATTTGCCCCACTGTACATGCTTTTAACAGGTTTAAACACTTATAACTGCATTCAGATAGATTTCATGTAAACAGCTAGGCTTCTCATCTGCATTAAGGCTAGAAATTGACAGATAATTGACTTGACTGATATTTTACCGATATTCAACTCTATGATTAACTCTATGCTAATTCTATGAGCTCTATGATAAATACCAACAACTGTGTTTTAACCAAGAAAAGTGTTTGCAAGTAAAGTCATTTTTCTGTGTAAATTACTTTGTATAGTCTTTCTTTTACAAAAAATGCGTATAGCATTTTATTTGCAAGTTCTACAAGCTCAAAACATGAAAATGATGTTTGATGAAAATAAAATGTTATTTGCTAAACAATTTTGCATAATTGTAATGCCATTACAACAAGCGTTCACTGGTAAATTAACTTTTTGGCACAAATTACTCAACTTTTAAGCTATTCATTTGGAAAAATGCATAGCTTTTTATTTGCACGTTATACATAGTTCAAAACAAAGATAAAAAAATAAATAAAAATAAACTTAAGTTTACTAAAGCATTTTGCATAAATTTAGTGGCATTAATAACAATAATAATAACAGTTGTTCACAGGCAAAGTAATGTTTGTTTTAATGTAAATTTTTACAGGCATTCGTTTGCAGAAATGTCTAGATTTTTATTTCATAAAAATAGCTCAAAGCTAAGATGAAAAAATTTAAATTATGTTAAATATAACGGTGTTAATAATAATAATAATATTTTTCTGGATATTAGTTATCAGGCATTTAATTAATAAATAATTTGTATCATAAAAAAAAAAAAACTTTTGTCAATTTCTAGTCAGGATTGTTTTGGTATAACAAAACATAATTTCTGCCATTATTATTTTTCAATTTATTATAGATTTTAAAAAATCCAGTACAGTACATTGCAAAAACGGGTATTATCTTTTAATTCAAGATGTTGCACCCTGAAAATGTATAATTAATTCCTATTAAAATGGATGTTTTGTGAATGTTTCTTTGGAATAAACAGAGGATATGAATGTGTCAGATTGACAGCTAATAAAATAGATATGCAGTAAAATCACAGTATAAACTTACTGATTCATGGGTGGCAGACTGTTGTTTTTTACGACAAGCATTTGATCCCTAAAGGCTTTTTTGTATGCATATTTATGCAGATTTCACTGGCTGTTACGTCATAGTGTCCTTTCTGCTATGGTTTCTCCAGAGGGCATAAGTGTACTTGTGTAATGTCGGTGTACATGTGAGACGCTGGTTCACTCCAGCTCACATACCTTCATCCCGGCATCAGATGAGCGTGTGAGGTGTATGTTTGCAGCCGCGGGGGGAAAAGCTGAGATCAATCATACCATCGCATGTCTGGAACAAAGTGCTCCATCCCCGGTGTCGATGTGCTGGAAATTGCATCTTCAAGGAAACGTGCTTGATGAGATAGTGGCATCAATAGAGAACGAGATCGGCTGAATGACAATATCCCAGTGCTCGGCTCGCTGATGTTCTTATATAGCATGTCTCTTCCACGCACAGGCCTACCGGGAACCCAGAGGCCACACTTTGTCCATCTGGAAACCCATACACCCTCACAGCCAGATAATAAATGGACCTTTCAGAACTGGAGTGAATGACGCGATCTGCAGGTGATGTGATGAGTGTAGTGGTGGATAAAACACCTGAAAGCCACACTTAAGTAAAAGTAGAGATATCACAGCAGAAAATGACGTTGGTAGAAGTTAAATTCACTGTTTAGAATATTACTTAAGTAAAAGTTTTAAAGTATGTGATATTTATTGTACTTAAAGGGATAGTTCCCCCAAAAATGAAAATTCTGTTATTAATTACTCACCCTGATGTCGTTTCAAACCCGTAAGACCTTCGTTCATCTTCGGATATTCTACAAAATGGCACTACAGGGTGATGCGGAGGAGACGAATTGTTGAATAAAGTCGTTTTTTTTGCACACAAAAAGTATTCTCGTAGATTCATAAAATTACGGTTGAACCCTGATGTCACATGGATTATTTTAAATATCTCCTACGTTTCTGGACTTGGGAACATTAAGTTGTATTGCTGCCTATGCAGGGTCAGACAGCTCTCAGATCCCATCAAAAATATATTAATTTGTGTTCCGAAAATGAACGAAAAAGGTCTTATGGGTTTGGAACGACAAGAGGGTGAGTAAATTAATGACCAGCATTTCATTTTGGGGAACTAACCCTTTATTATGCTTTTTTTTTTTTTTACTGCAGTATTGAAAATAAAAGGACAAGTTAAATTCAAAATAGAAAAGGAGCAAAAATAACTATAAAAAATAGGTAGGTGACGATTAACCGCGAGCCGGTTGAAAATCAATTAAAATGTGTGACGATTCAAATCAGTTGAGATGACAACCAAATCGCGATACAATTGGAGTAGGAGTTCATATGAATGTATCTCTGAGGAGAACTGACTATCTTTAGAAAAGTTTACGTGGTATTTTATTTTCGATCTTGGCCTCTGAACAAATGCCATATATAAAAGTAGTGTCTCAATGTGCGCACCGCTCTGCATGTGTTTACAGCGGTAACCCAGGAAGCACTGTATCGTTGCTGTTCATTAGCGCCACCTGCTGTCAGAGAGTGAAATTCAGCCTGTCTGCTGTTTTTGTTTCGTTCAGATGTTTTATGTAGTACAGTTTTACAAAACTAAAGTAAGACCATTCTGTTTTTGCTTCAAATTTTGAAATTATACAGTCTAATGGTGCTTTTCCACTGCGTGGTAAGACATCGGCTCGGCACGGCACGGCTCGGTTCGGCTCGGTTTGTGTTTCCACTGCAGTTTAGTACTGCTTTAGAGTGGGTGGGATTATTCATATGTTGTTATAGTTGCGCCGCCTCTACTGCCATGACTCCTAAAAAAAACTTTTTCATTCTGCGTCACCCCATCAAGCTCTCACTGGATCCGTATGAAGGTATATTTTTGGTGCAAAAAAACAACTGCGTGACCGTGACAGCGGAATTTGTATTTGTAGAGAATAGCCACACATGTGTATCAGTAAAGCTGAAGTCACAGACAAAAGTTGCAAACTTGTAGATTTTTTTTTCTCTCCCACAAACACAACACAACTGTTACACGTTCTTGAATCCTTCACTGCATGTGCACAAATCCTAGTCTACGAATCACAAGTCAAGAAACTCGTACGCTCACAAGTTGTGCTACTATTGCTGCAGTGAATATGGTGCAAACCACATTCACACACCTGCATCAAAAATATGAAGTCACAGACGAATTTTGTACATCAGCAAATCAGTTTGTGAATTCTTGCAAATAGATTTGCACGCTTGTAGAATGTTTTCCTACATATATATTTTTTTCTTGGATGCCTTTTCTAGCACAAACACAAGTGCATAAATACAACGGCGTGAATCTGCTGCTACGAATCTCAAACACTGTTTTTCGCTTGCAAACGACAAGTTTCACGCTCTCTCCCTTATCCACCGCCTATCTGTGTGATAAATGGTGCAAAAAGTGATTTGTGCATCTGTAGAGCCAACGGCGCGCACTGTTCAGAGAGCAAAGAATTTCAGCCAATCAGAAGAGCTCATTTGGACGCCTGAAACACGCCCCCTAGTTTTAGCCACAACCCCGAAAATCGCGAGCTGCGAGCATCTTGACAACGACAAGTATCAAAAAAGGTACGTGGCAATTTTTCCTTTCTGAAATCTAAGTTAGTTAGCAAATCGTATTTACGAAAGGTAAGCTAACGGTAGCATACGGGCAAACTGTTAAGTGTGGCTTTACAATCGATCTTCGTATTAAAGACTACAGATGTCTAATCTAAGATGTCTTCCCTGTATTCTGTATGCACTTCACTTATAGAAAAATGAGTCAGATCGGGTGGCATCTTCACAGGTGAGTAAATACAGTTAAAACACAGGAGGTCGTACCAATGTTTTTTTCTTTGCGTGAATGAGGATTAATTGGTTATGGGTGGGATAGCGCCTACTTATAAACTAAAGGTATTTACAGCCAGGCAATCTATATTAGGTAATTTGCCAAGTAATTATCTGACTCTCAGTGATTGGTATAGGATTATAATTACTTTATTAATCTCGTTTCTTCCTTTGAGAATCCTTGTGTTTGTGATTGGGTCGCATACTACGTACTAGATATTTACCTACGATCATAGATGACCTGTTGTAAATTACTGTATTTACCATGTGTTTCTATAAGGTAAAGCATAACAGAATACAAGGAATAAGTCGTTATATTAGACAGTGTAATTTAATAAGAGACGATTGAATAGCACACTTAACAATGCAGGTAGGCTACCGTTAGCTTACCTTTTGTGAAATAAGATTTGCTAACCTAACTAGGAAACACTGTTTACCAACGTAGCTATATTTAAGCTATAAAAAAATGATTTCAGAAAGAAAAAATATACACCACGTACCTTTTTTGATACTTGTCGCTGTCAAGATGCTCGCAGCTCGCGATTTTTCGGGGTTGTGGCTAAAACAAGGGGGCGTGTTTCAGGCGCCCAAATGAGCTATCTGAATTGGCGAAGCTGAAAATTACTCTGCTCTAGAAACAGTGCCGCCGTTGGCCTCTACAGAGCACAATCCACTTTTGCACCATTTATCACACAGATAGACGGTGCATAAGGGAGAGAGCGTGAAACTTATCATTTGCAAGCGAAAAACAGTGTTTGAGACACGTAGCAGCAGATTCACGCCGTTGTATTTATGCACTTGTGTTTGTGCTAGAAAAACCATCCAAGAAAAAAAATATATATGTAAGAAAACATACTACAAGCATGCAAATCTCATTGCAAGAATTCACAAACTATTTGCGGATGTACAAAATTCGTCTGTGACTTCACATTTTTGATGCAGGTGTGTGAATGTGTTTTGCACCATATTCACTGCAGCAATAGTAGCAAAACTTGTGAGCGTACGAGTTTCTTGACTTGTGATTCGTAGACTAGGATTTGTGCACATGCAGTGAAGGATTCAAGAACGTGTAACAGTTGTGTTGTGTTTGTGGGAGAGAAAAAAAAAATCTACAAGTTTGCAAATTTTGTCTGTGACTTCAGATTTACTGATACACATGTGTGGCTATTCTCTACAACTACAAATTCCGCTGTCACGGTCACTCAGTTGTTTTGCACCAAAAATACCTTCATAGATCCGCTCCTCTGCTATCAACGAGAGAAACGTCTGTTCTTCCGCAACAGACAACAAAACTTTTTAGTTGTTAAAAAAAGGTGCGCTCGTTCCAAACAGTTGCGTTCGATCCTTCGTTGGCTGTGCTGATTTAAAGTGGAAATGAAGCAGCCAGTCAAGTTTACATTATTTAGGAAAACAACTTCCACTTTAATAAAAAAATATATAACAAACATGATTAATGTAACCATTTTAAAGAAAAAAAAGGTTGTTTTGTTATAGCTTTTGGAGCAAGGGCGCCGCCATCTTGCAGTACCACCGCGTGTGACGTCACGGGGTTGGTTTGCTCCATTGGCCAGTGAAGTAATACAAGCATTTCTTTACATTTTGAACACACGCTTGTTTTTAAATGGAGGAAGACGAATTTGAAAGCACTGTTGAGTCCATAATAAGTGTAATTGCCTATGCATTTGAGCCAATACGGCAATGGGACCGAGCAGTATTAGGGGTTGAAGAAGTCGTGAACCTGCTGGTTTGGGGTAAAGTGTGGATCGGAAACAATACTCGTGGTTTACGTGGATACTCCTCAACACTGTCATTCCGACGTGCTTTTGTGTGCATTTGCTGATGAAGGTGCGAAAGAAAGCTCAATTTGGTAGCCTACTCACGTGGTGCCGCCGGTGCGAACAGAAATGATCTATCACAACGCATGAGTACCGCATTTAAATCTCTTTCAGAAAAGGTCTATCACAGTGTGTAAGTACCGCATTGAAATCTATTTCGTGCTGTCTCATGCTTGAATGGCTTAAAACACTTTAATATTTAAACTGACAAGACTTAAAACGCATGAGAATGCTAAACTTTATTGAGGAAGCAGCACAGGTCAAATTGTTCATATAGGTGATTAGTTAAACAATATGTCCTGTTAACAGCAGGAAAGCTGTTTGTATTCGCAGGTGAACATAAAATATGATACTGGTGAACCAGTCAGTGTAATGCATATGTCTTAATAGTCTGACATAACAATAAATTGCGACATGAATGATATTGCATGAAGTGTTGTTTGTTTACATCACGTTGGGCCTCGCGTTATGAAAACAATATGTTTTGGATACCATGACCAAAACTTAGCATATAGACAGTTTGATGTTGAATATTCATGCAAATTATGGTGAAAACCAAATTATTTGTGTGTTAAAATATCCTTTGTGTGTTCAAATGTAAAGAAATGCTTGTATTACTTCACTGGCTATCGAAGCGAACCAACCCCGTGACGTCACACGCGGTGGTATTCCAAGATGGCGGCGCCCTTGCTCCAAAAGGTATAACAAAACATCCTTTTTTCTTTAAAATGGTTACATTAATCATGTTTGTTATATATGTTTTTATCAAAGTGGAAATCACTTAACTAAATAATGTTAACTTAACTGACTGCTTCACTTCCACTTTAAATCTAGCGGTTCTTTTGTGTTTGTGTCGCAAGTTCAGTGACGCAGGTAGAGACGATTCTCTCCAGCCAATCCGTGATCAGCAGAGTTTACACGTCACGTTTTGGTAAAGGTACGGTTCACTTGGAACCCCAACCGAGGTGGTACTAAAAAAAGTACCAGGTACTGTACCCAGTGGAAAACCCCCAAAAAGTGAACCGTACCGAGCCGTAGCGTGCCGTACCATGCAGTGGAAAAGCGCGATAAGTTAGATTAAAAACTACTCATGCTGCATGTGCTGCATCTTTGTTTGGATCATGATTAAAATGCAGTGGTATCCTAATTTTAAATGGAAAGAGCACAGACAAAGCCTTAGTTTGCTCATATTAAGATATTTATTTTATTTGTGTAACTTACTTGTTTGATTTGGGGTTTGTTTTAAAATTTCAATTTAGTTTAGCTATATGTCAATTTCACAAATAAACGTGCAACAATAGCTAAGAGAAAATGTCTGTATGACTTCAATTTTGTTTTGTTAAAAAAAATCGTGAGAAAATCAAATTGAATGGTGAGTTGAGTGAATCGTTCCCTATTAAAAATGGTTCTATATACAGTTTGAGCAACAAGATTGTGTTCAGTTTTAACTCTTCCATTTTGCATTTTTGGGTAAGAATAAGAAGCACTTCATCCGGTACATAGTGTCTTTCATTCCAACATAAGAAAACAATTCTTGCAAATATGCATCTGAAGTGGCATGATTCTTATGCAGCCTCAGGGGGGTTTGCTGCCTAACCAGCAGTTACAAATGCATAAATAATGTTTTAAACAATCATTTTGAATATTGATATTTTAAAATATTTAAAACATGAAAGGATACTTGAAATGTGAAATTGAAGCCGCCAGTAGGTGGCAGCAAGTCACTATAAAGGAAGTCATTGCGATTTAACCGAATCATTTAAACAGTTGATTCATTCAGGAAAGAAACACTGTGACTATTTTAAATGACTGAGTCAATGAATCATTTGTTCAAAAAACTGATTCATTCAATAAGGAAACACCGTCCTGTGTGTCGCTCATCGGCGCAAAACAGTTTGGAACTAGTTTCATTGGTGAAATACAGCAAAAACAGGCATCTAAAATGTAAGTAACTTAATACTAATACTTAATACTTTATTAAACTTGTATAAAATCAACATTTGTTATGCTGATATCTGGAGAAAAAAACAGCACTCTTCGTGTGATATAGATTATCTGAAATGATATATATAGAGGCATAGAGGCATTTTGCCTCTTATCGTGAATCTATGGGCTTTCTGAATGCGTTCACAGTGTATGCTTGCACTCTCTGTGTGTGTTTTTGTGATTTACTCCATAATTTGCAGGCGCCAGACACTTATTCTCAATCCTGCTTTCTTGTGTTTTTCCGACTTTATTTTGTAGTAATTAACGAATATGCTTCGGGGAAATTTATCGGAGTAAAAGTATACATTTTAATTAGGAAATATAGTGGAGTAAAAGTGAAAGTTGACAGAAATATTAAAACTCAAATTACAGATTCTCATAAAAATACTTAAGTATTGTAACAAAGTATTATTACTTCGTTACAATACACCACTGTATGGGAGTAGTGCACATGATCCTAAAATAAGCAAACCTGAGCCGCTGTGAATTTAAAGTAAACCTGAATCAAAATTCACTTAGCCTAATAAATGTTCCTGGTCCTGTTATGAATAGTCCATCAGTGCACATTGTTCCAAAGTGCAGTACAATACAGATATTTTCTGTTAGGCCAGTAGATTTTTCTTGCCTTGCCACTTTTGCTAAATGTACAACCAAAAAAAAACTTTTTTATTTTATATTTGAAATTTTATTTTGTTTTTTTATTATTATTTTAGCTGTGATTATCATTTTCTAAAATGTATATTTGTATATTTTATTTAAGTTTTTCTTAGAAAGTTTTTTTTTACTTGTTTATTTTTTTTGTTTTGTTTTCTTTGGAGTTTTATATGTGGTTAAACATCACATTTTATCAGTATTTATGTATTTTTTATTAATGTTATTTATAATGTATGTGTTTTTTTCTTCTTAGGCAGTGTATTTGATATTTGCCCAGGAAAACCAATATTTATTTATTTTAAATTCATTCATTTTATTAAATATTTAAGTATTTAATTTCAATAATATCAAATTTCAATGGTATTACATATTTGGTATTCTTATTTTATGTTTATAAGTTTACTTTGTACTAATCTATTTTTATCTAAAATATTTTGATTTTATATTTGTTGTCATTTTAAAGGCAATTTTAATTTTGTAAGAAGCTTTTATTTATTTTAATCTTAATTTAAAAAATTATTTTGTATTCATTATTTTTGGCATTCAGATTTAAATGTATACTTTATTTTAACATGAATATACATGTGGTGTGTGTGTGTGTGTGGGTGTGTGTGTGTGTGTGTGTGTGTGTGTGTGGATTTACACAGGTGCATATAATATGCACATATATACTATATATATATATATATATATAGATTATATATATAATATATAAATATATATATATATATATATATATAATATACAGTGGGTACGGAAAGTACTCAGACCCCCTTACATTTTTCACTCTTTGTTATTGCAGCCATTTGCTAAAATCATTTTAAGTTAATTTTTTCCTCATTAATGTACACACAGCACCCATATTTACAGAAAAACACAGAATTGTTGACATTTTTGCAGATTTTTAAAAAAGAAAAACTGAAATATCACATGGTCATAAGTATTCATATTGCTGTGACACTCATATATTTAACTAAGGTGCTGACCATTTCTTCTGATCATCCTTGAGATACACCTTCATTTGAGTCCAGCTGTGATTGATTATACAGATTGGACTTGATTAGTAAAGCCACACACCTGTCTAAATAAGACCTTACAGCTCACAGTGCATATCAGAGAAAATGAGAATCATGAGGTCAAAGGAAATGCCTGAAGACCTCAGAGACAGAATTGTGACAAGGCACAGATCTGGCCAAGGTTACAAAAAAAATTTCTGCTGAACTTAAGGTTCCCTAAGAGCACAGTGGCCTCCATAAACCTTAAATGGAAGACATTTGGGACGACCAGAAACCTTCCTAGAGCTGGCCGTCTGGCCAAAATGAGCTATCGGGGGAGAAGAGCCTTGGTTTGAGAGGTAAAGAAGAACCCAAAGATAATTGTGGCTGAGCTCCAGAGATGCAGTCAGGGAGATGGGAGAAAGTTGTAGAAAGACAACCATCACTGCAGCCCTCCACCAAGTCGGGGCTTTATGGCAGAGTGGCCTGACGGAAGCCTCTCCTCAGTGCAAGACACATTAAAGCCTGCATGGAGTTTGCTAAAAACACCCGAAGGACTCCAAGATGGTGAGAAATAAGACTCTGGTCTGATGAGACCAAGATAGAACTTTTTGGCATTAATTCTAAGCGGTATGTGTGGAGAAAAAAAAACCAGGCAGCTCATCAATTCAATACAGTCCCAACAGTGAAGCGTGGTGGTGGCAGCATCATGCTGGGGGTGTTTTTCAGCTGCAGGGACAGGACGACTGGTTGCAAGCGGGGGAAAGATGAATGCGGCCAAGTACAAGGATATCCTGGACGAAAACCTTCTCCAGAGTGCTCAGGACATCAGACTGGGCGAAGGTTTACCTTCCAACAAGACAATGAACCTAAGCACACAGCTAAAATAACGAAAAAGTGGCTTCACAACAACTCTGTGACTGATCTTGAATGGCCCAGCCAGAACCCTGACTTAAACCCAATTGAGCATCTCTGGAGAGAGACCTAAAAAAAGGCTGTCCACCAACGTTTACCACCAACCTGACAGGACTGGAGAGGAGCTGCAAGGAGGAAGGCAGAGGATCCCCCAAATCCAGGTGTGAAAAACTTGTTGTATCTTTCCCAAAAAGACACATGGCTGTATTAGATCAAAAGAGTGATTCTACTAAATACTGAGCAAAGGGTCTGAATACTTAGGACATGTGATATTTCAGTTTTTCTTTTTTAATAAATCTGCAAAATTGTCAACAATTCTGTTTTTTTCTGTCAAAATGGGGTGCTGTGTGTAAATTAATGAAGAAAAAAAATTAACTTAAAAGATTTTAGCAAATGGCTGCAAAATAACACAGAGTGAAAAATTTAAGGTGGCTGAAGACTGTCCGTACCCACTGTTGTTATATATATATATATATATATATAATATATATATAATATAGATATATATCTCTATATAAGCATATAATAATATTTGCTAAAAATTTGTTATAAAACTTGTTTTTTGTAAAATGATCTTTGTTATTATTTTTAGATTTATACATTTTTATATTTATATAAATCTTTCTAAGAAAATACGCAACAAGCTGAAAATATCACATCTTTAACATAACTATAAATTAATGGAAAAAGTTTTGCATGCAATGCCGAACATAGCTTTCAACACATGCTTACTGATACTTTCAGTTCTCAAGTGGAACATTAAAGAACATTAATGTACAGTATTTTGAAAAATGTCTCAAAGTGTTGTTTTGCCCTCCACTGACTGTCAATTTATGGAGAAAAACTGTTCCTCAGAGTATCTTCTTTTGTGTTCCTCAGAAAGTCATACAGGTTTGGAACAGCACAAGAATGAGTAAAGGATGACTGTTTCACTCATAAATACGTCAGATTAAGGAAGCAAATGGCTTGTGAGCATCACTTCACGTTGACATGCACTGGCCCGCGGGCGCTTTCCGCTCGCTCATGTACTCTTACAAGTGCAGTGTACTTAAAGATGTGCCGTGTATCTAAACACCTCTGCCAGAGTGCCTACAAATGGGCCTGTGGCGTCTGTGTTTCCTGTCTAAGAGTGGTCCAATCATGGTTAATCTGTATTGAGAGCTCATGTGTGATGCATACGAAACACACACAAACACACACTTACATATGAACACACACATCGTGCTCATGCCAAGTCCAGCAATGCGGCAGATTTTTTTCCTCCTCCCCACTGTGGCTGTTGCCATAGCAACATGCTCCGGTTTTCTGGAATTGAAAAGTTGAATCTGACAGGAAGTGTGAGCATCTCCAGGGGGGCAGGAAGAACAGCGGTGGGGATAATAAGAAGGGTGTGGACTGGAACAGGTGTGGATGGACGCACTCACTCGCTCTCCTCCTCTCACGTGTTTGTACAGGTCCACGGCGGGGTGTTGATTGCTCCCAAAACATTGACTCCTTATGTAAATATCTGCTGGCCTCCAGGCTCCGCGTGGGTCAAGGTTCACAAACACAGACACGGGCTCCTGTTGACTTTATCCAACAGCTTTACACCTTCTACAGAGAGACGCTTGTCTGTGAGAAAGAAAAATAGAACTTGAAATCACTTTAATATCTCATTCGTTTTTCCCAAACGGCTTTTGTTGAAGTCTCCTGCTTCTCAAATGTCTGTCTGGAGAATAAGACCCAAATAATTTCACACGTTTCTCTGAAAGAGTTTCAAAACAGACCTGCGTGGTGTGATTTTTTGTATTTGCTGTGTTAAAATGAAGGAATTTTCCATATTGATTTTTTTATAGGCGTTTTACCCATATTGTGAATTACGCTTTGGATTGTGTAGCGTTTTAGGGGTGAAGGAAACGTCAATAAATTTAACACAAAATGGTAATTTCCGACAGTATATCTGTTTTTCTACGGATTAACTGTGGTATTGCCATTCATTTTAATTTAAAAATATTTTGGGGTTTCATTTTACATTTTTATATAAAAATTATTTTGTTTTTAGATTTAACTTTAAACTGTTTTCACTTTTTTAGTTTAGCAGGATTTTTATAATTTGCTAGAAATATTTGGTATTTATTTTAATCTTCATTATTTTAAAAATGTATTTATTGTTTATACAAAATAATTGATTTTTGCATTTGGCCATTTTTCTTACAAAAATATTTTTTATAGTTATCCATTTTTAATGTTTTAATTTTTGCAAGCATTTTTTATATTGCTAGAAATTATATATTTTTAAAGTTTTAATCTTAATTTTAACATTTTTTTACATTAAAATTAATTATTTTGTATTGTATTGTACATTGTCATATAAAATATTTTCACTTTTTATCTAAGTAAACATTGTTTTTTTTATATATATTTTTTAATGTCATCTTTAATATTTGCTAGAAATATTTATTTTTATTAATTCTAATTTTAATTTTCAAAACGTGTTTGTATTTATTTTTCTCATAATCATTTTATGGCTTTATATTCTTACTGTATGACAACTTTTGAATAATTTGGGTCTAGTTAATTTCATTTCTACAAAAAGAGCAGAATTATAATTTTTTTTTAATATCTCAATTGTGTCTCTGTGTTAGCAGTGAGATTAAATGGCTCCTCTTTCTTACATTTTCCCCCTTAGTTTTTTTTTAAAGATTTCAGCGCTGGTATCTTGTCAAATCTGAGCACAGTTCCATATACAATGTGTGCAAAGAGATCAAGAGATTTTGATGTGAGTGCAAGCATTATCATTCTCTGATCTGCTACATTTTTTTTCCATCTTTATACTCTCACTGTATGTCATCTATAGACTTATTTGAGTTTTTATTCTGCTAAAGAATGTTATAGAAGAATTTGAGTGAACAGAAATGCATCCTGAGCTATGAAGCTTTATGAAGTTTTATTTATTAGGCACCCAAAGCTCAAGGTCACTTCACAGAGAGAAAACAGAAATCTTATTCCTCAAGAGAGTCCTGTGCATTTACTGAGATGAAGCATCTATGTGATGAAAAACAGGCTAATGAGAGGTGCATTAAGGGCATCTACACACTTTGTCCAAAAACACATTTGCAGTATGTGTGCATCATCAATGTGAGTATCTGTTTAACAATGTAGCTAGTTAACAACTCAGAAGACATGTCATTGAAGTATTTGTCCCTATGGATTTAACACCAGAACTTAACATGTACAGAGCGACACTTGCGTTTGTCTGCTGCGGAGAATGCGAGATGCTCTTAAATGGCAATTTCTTCAGGACAGGCAGCAATGAGACAAGCGTGTATACTATATAAAGTGCTGGTGAGCATTTCAAACATGCACATTATACTTAATAATGGTTCACTTGCTTAAGTTATGCTGGATTGCTTCTTTTTTCAATTGTGAATCAGACCCCAGATCACCTTTGAAAGCAGGTTCAAGTGAGAACTTTATTTCTTCTGTGGAACGCAATTGGCAAAAAGTTGTGTAATGATTCAGAATGCACAAATTTGAGGGGAAAATGACATGCTTCTACTTACATTTTTGTAAACACCAAAAACATACCTACACATACAATTCACTGCAGTGTCCAGTTGAAATAAACACTAGTGGCAATAAAACACCAACAACTTGTATTCCTTTTCACACAGATTATGATTACAAGGCCACATTATTGATTAATAAGACTTATTCTCATGCACATTCCTTGTACAAAACTACACTATGTCCTCAAAACACATGATTTGTAAACTAGCACAGTTTGGTATTTGCAAAACCATAACCAGCTCCTTATTTATGGTGCTTCTGTTCCCTTTTTTTTTTTTTTTTTTTTTTTTTTTTTTTTTTTTTCATGTAGTAAAATGCTCGTTAATCTCCCCGGTACGGCACTGCACTTGCATTGTCTTGCCAAAAGAGACTTGTAGCAAGCAAGCTAAAATGACATGGTTGCTTAAACAAATGTGTTTTTATCTTGTGTTTGCTTTTGTTAACACTATCAGTTAGGTTCAGTGCGCACTTTGGTACGATATAGAGGTAACTTTTTACTTTTTAGCACCACTCACTGGACATTTAACTTTTAGAGCTGACGTAGACGTCACCACCAATGTAATAAAAAACTAGGTGCAGATTCCATTCACTGTGACCACTTCTCGGACCTAAACAATCGCGAACACAGCTTCTTTCTCAAATAACATTTCACCTCTGCACCAAAGCTCTGATGACACAGCATGCGCACCATTGTACAAACTATTAGTTTGCAGAAATGTCACCACCTCGCACACTTTCTTTCTAATCGCACAGACACTTTGCGTGAAAAAGCGACTCTTTCAGCAGCAATACTCGACCACATCTATTTATTTACGTTTTGACGCCCACTGCACAAGCTGTATACACTAATGTGTTTTTTTTGTGTTTTTGATTGACAGACGGATCACTGATTAACTTTCTTGCTTCTTGACAGGCAGGAGTTACTAGCTAGTGAAACGAGACCAGCGTGCTCATGTTTGCGTTGAAGGTTATTGAATTACTAAAATAAAATAAGCTAAATAACAAGTAAAAAGAAATAATAAAAACCTGCAAAAAACAAAACTAAAAACAATAATAATAAATATTAAAAAAAATACAGCCATAACAAATAAACAGAATCATAACACCTAAGCCGTAAAAAACCACGCCTAGATAGACATGACATACACAACTTATAACATCACACAACCCAAAATTCGAAACGTCTAAAATAAAATGAAAAAGCGGAGGAGACCAGAGTATGCTTTGCACGTTTTTAATTTGAGGTCAGTGATGTTGGGTGAGATGTGTGGCACTAAAAAAAAGAGCGAGAAAGTGACAATCTAAAAGGCCACTACATAAGGGAGATTTTGTTTTTTGAAAAATCCCTTTTTTTTTTCAAGAACTACAATGAATGGCTCGTTTGGACTACAGCGTTTTTTTTTCCGGGCTTTGTGATATCACAAAGCGTCTCATTAGAATATCATTAAAAATAATTCCCGCCTACAGAAACTCGAATGGTTGGGGGGTGGGGAGGGGCGAGGTTGAGTGAGTGCATCCGACGAGACGACGAAGAAGAAGTGCTGCTGCAGAGTTAGTGCATCAGAGAAAACCAAGAAGAAGAGGAGCTGCTGTGCTGTAGCATCAAATTTTCGGCATGTCTAGAACAATTCTTACAAGTACAACACGACGTAGCTGGGCGCCGCGGACAGATGCCGAACGGCGCCGCCGGTGTGCCTACACTCATAGAAAATAAGGTATTTTAATTTTAAAGATGTGGCGCGACGCGATGCAGCGCTTCTCGTCCGGTGCGCGACCGCCTGGAACACTGTTTTTTTCACCTCCGTGCCCAAACGTCTTTGTTTGTGCTTCCGAAAGCAGATGATGTCAGGAAACAGTGGTTGCAATTTATTTTTTAACTCTGTCCCTGAGCATTATAACCACAATTTGCTATTGTGTGCTGCGCATTTTACTGAGGACAGCTTCCACAACATGAGGGAGTACAGTGCCGGATTCGCCAAAAGCTTTTGTTGAAAGATGGAGCAAGGGGCGTGGCAGTACTGAAACACCATCTAAGCTGTTCGCCAATCACAACGAACTTGGACAGTTAACCAATCACAACACATTTTGTTTTTCGGAAGGCGGACCCGTTTTTCGAACCACCAAGCATGAGAGCATGTTCTAGAACACCCCCAAAACAAAATCAAGACTTTGTAAAAGAGCATAATAGGACCCCTTTAAAGTGAAGACAGAAAATATGAAAATAAAATCCAATTCAAAGTATTAACAAAAACTATATTAGTATATCAATAATACTAAACTAAAACTGTTATATGGAAAAGAGTTGTTCAAAAATGCACTTTTTGTGTTGCATGAAAAAAAGTTAAGTCAGATTTAGGAAGGACGTGCGAGTGAGTTTTTGGCTGAATTATTCCTTTAAATGTTGAGGAAACTTCTCCCCTGAACATTGTCTCGTCTTTATCTCAGTCCAGAGTCTTGGAAGAATTAATTAAGTTCTGAGTTTCTCCTCTCTCTTTAATGCCTGCAATTCTTGTCTAAATTTCCGTCCTTTCTTCTTTTCCGACCCATTAATTCTCGATTCCCGTGTCTCGGTAGGAGGCTGCGAATGAGCTAGAGACATCACAAACCTCACGCTCCTTTTTGGTCTTCCACCTTTTCCCCATTCGCCCCGTCCCAACACGCACTTCAAAATCAACTTGATTGACATATCAAGGGTAGTCCCCAAACACTTTAGTGAAAAACACTTTTTGAATTTAAGCAAAATTTACACACAACTTTAATGTGTCACTCTTTAATGTGTCAACGCATCTCCTGCTACCTCCTCCCGATGGATTTGCATGTTTACATACTTCATCAGACAGTTCAGGAGGTGACGAGAGTGTGAGCAAGGTGACTGCTGAGATCTGAACAATAGCACTGGCAGCTGAAGGAAATGTTGAGGTGGGCGGAGCCTCGGAGATTAGGAAACATCTTCCTGTCTGCAAACACTTTCAGCTCTGTGAATTTTTGACTATTTCTTTCTGAACATTTAGGATTGGACGGTCAGACTTTACCCCTTTCAGAACCAAAACACAAGTGTTTCATGCAAAGTATTTTGGAATAAACTTTAAATGATGCAGTGACTGTTGAAAATGTTGCCCCAAAACGTATTTGGACACTTTTAGAGACTTAAGTCACACTTTAAAATGTCTGAATTTTATTGCATTAGATGCTAAATATCAAACCAAGTAACATCACCAGTAGCATTTTATTTATTTCATCAACCCTATTTTAGTTTTACAGTTATTTGTTTGTTTATTACTTTGTATTTTAATAGTAAACTTCATTTTGTGTAGTTTTTATTGAAAAGTGTGCAAAACTGAATTCTGAAAGAGGCGATGCACAATTTTAAATGATATTACTCTATACTTACTTAATTTAGTCTTTTTTCTTGAGTTAAATAAAATAAATAAAATCAATTAAATTAAAGATAAATATTTTTTTAATTAAAACGAAATAAAATTAAAATTACATAGATGGTTATTTAGCTCTTCCATTTCTTTTATTCAGTTTTAGTAATTTAGTACTCCATCTCGATATCTTATTTTGTCTTTTTTTATCTAACCATTCAGTTCCTTATTCTTCACTATTTTCACGATTTTCTACTCTTAATTTTCAGTTTAAGTTTTAGTAATTTTTGTTATGTGCTTTTGTAATTTTTATGTTTTTATTTAATATTAATTTATTTCTATTTCAGTTTTAGTCATTGTTGTACTTCAACTTAAGGTTAAGTTTTTCAAGTTTAACTTGTCTCTTTCGTACACTCGGCTCCTTGTTATTGTGATGACCTGCGCTCAAAGAAGGTTGCTTGCCACAAACTGTTTTTCATTAGGCTTGGAAAGCTTGTCTGGGTCAGTACAAAGTAGCACTTGAAAAGCAAGATCATCCTACTTTTCTCAGATTATTGTAAATAATCAAAATAATCCCAGGCAGCTCTTTCACTCTATTAATAGTCTACTCACTATATACGCCCTTACAACGCGCATCCGCTTACTTCTCCGAATGCCCATCAGTTGGGTAATGATTTCTCCCACAGAAAAAAAATTCTCAGATGTCGGCAGTTAATTTTTTAAGCTTTCTGGTACTCCTCTGTCCAGATTTTCTTCAGTACATCCTGAATCACTCTGTGTGCAGGTATCTAGTATGAAAGCTACCACTTGCGTACTTGATCACCTGCCAATCTTGTTTTGACATTTTGTGTTCTACTGTTCTTTCAATCATAAATGATTCTCTGTCAATCGTCTATAACCTGGGTGATGTGCCAGCAGCCCCTTAAAACCTGCTGTGCTTGTATCACCCATGTTATAAAAAAAAAAAAAAAACTAAATATCGATAGTGGTGAGACAATTTATTTAAGCAATTTTCATCCAATCTCAAATCTTCCAATTTTTGGCAAAAATTTTAAAGGGTGTTGCTGCTTCTCAATTACACAAATAATTTGACTGTTAACAACCTTTTTGAGCCATATCAGTTTCGGAAACTGCACAGTACTGAGACAGCCTTGGTCAAAGTTACTAATGACATGTTATTGGCATCCGACTCTGGATCTGTGTCTATCCTTATCCTTCTGGACCTAAGTGCAGCTTTTGATATCGTTGAGCATGCGGTATTACTTAGTTGACTCGAATCGGTCTTTGGGGTGACGGAGACTGCTCTGGATTGGTCCAGATCCTATTTAACTGATCGTAGTCGTTTTGTTTTTATGGATGGTCACAGAAGTCGGTCCTGTTAGTACTGGTGTCCCTCAGGGCTCATTACTTGGTCTCTTGCTTTTCAGCATCTATATTTTTCCTCTTGGTCAGTTGTTAAAAGATCTCTCAAACTCTACTACCATTTTTACGCTGAAAATACGCAGATTTACATCCACTCAAATCCGGGTCAAGACATGAACATTTCCCATCTCTCACACTGTCTTTCTGAGATTAAGTTGTGGATGTCTGACAATTTCTTGTGTTTGAATAGCTCCAAAACAGACGTTATGCTTCTTGGCTTTCCCCATAAATTGCGTAATGCTGGATCTTTAGCTTTGTCTGTTGACGGTGTTGCTCTGGAGTTGCAAAGTAAATAAAAAAATGTGGACGTTATTTTCGATCCCAGCTTGTCGTTCGAGCCTTTCCTGCTGAACACTGTTAAGATTCTGTCAGGGGCCAGGGTTGTTGATCATATAACTCCTGTTTTGGAACTGTTGCATTGGCTCCCGGTTAGATTCCGTATTGATTTTAAGGTTCTTATGTTAACACAAGGCACTGCATGGTCTGGGTCCTCAGTACTTGGCTGAGCTTTTAATTCCTTATACACCTAGCCGCAATTTGCGACCATCAGAGTGGTCTTTTAGTCATTCCTAAAACACGGCTGCATTCTGGGGGTGATCGGGCATTTTCATCTTACACCCCCAAATTGTGGAATTCTATCCCGGCTGACATCAGGGAAGCAAATTCGTTGGGTATTTTTAAATCTCGTCTTAAAACGTTTTATTTCCGTCTTGCTTTTACCTGATTGTCATTCTGTATTTTTGTGTTTTAATTTGGATTGTTCTGTTAGCTTGTGTTGTAAAGCGCTTTGAGAAAGTACCCTTTTAAAGGCGCTATACTAAATAAAATGTATTATTACTATTATTAACTTTCATCTGATTTTTAACTTTTAATTTATTTTACCATTATTTCAATTAATGAAAGTGCTTTTTAATAGATGCAATTTTAGTTAACAATATAAGCACTGGCATGAGAGGAACTGACTTAATAAAGTCGCTAAAAATCACCAAAACACCAGTTGATTCAAAGACACTGAGCAAATTGAGAAGTGAAGTTAGTGAAGAGATATTTTGTATTGAGAGATTTTCTATAATTCACTGACATGTCAAGTGCTTTCCAGTCTCTTTGTGACAGTCTTCTCAGATGAAGTCCACAATGAAACGTGGCCTCCAGAAGGTCACAGATCTTCAGTCTTGCATAAGGACCATTGGATGGCGCTTTGAAATGCAGCAGTCAACACTTCAAAAAGCCTCCTCATGTTTCCTCTGACCCAGTTCTTTTAATTGAGCTTTCCCTTTTTTCCCTCAGCTGCATCTCTCTAATCCCTCATGAGTCAGTGTTTCTCCATCTCTGTGTGTGTTTTCCTATTTGATGCTGTCCTTCTCTGCCACTCTTCCTCCTCTACCTCCTCGCGTCTCATTACCGGCATCCTCCAATCCTCTCCACTTCTCCTTTTTCAATGTCCAATATCATTCTTCTCTGTCTCAAGCACTTGGCCCCCCGTCCGCCTTTTATTCAATCTATTTGTCTCTCGTTCCTCTTGAAAGCTTCAATCCCGTAGCTTCTCCATCTCCCGTCCTGCTTCCTGTAGATTCTGCAGCACTGAGCAAATCCGAAAGCTGATTTTGCCTCTTCCTGCTGGAGAGGCGAATCGCGTGTGGTATCTCTTTAATTTTTCAATTGCTTCTCCTAGATAGCAGTGAGATTAAATGGAGACTTTTGCCAAAGTCTCCTGCTTCTCAGACCACAGTAATTTCAGAGTTTCAGAAGAGATCTCATCCATCTCTTCTGAAGTCTACAAACAAAAGTCAAAGACCTCAGTATGAACTCAAAATGCTATCCTATTAGCTTTATGTTTCTGTTATTTTTCTATATGACATTTGACTTTTTATTTTATTTTATTCATTGCATTGCATTGCATTGTATTTCATTTAATTTCATTGCATTGGAAAAATACCCCATTAATCTCACATGTGTCTCCTCTACAGGTTTAAAAGAAATTGTGTGTCTCAAACTGTGTTGCAATCAAAACCCAGAGATACCAATATGAACTCAAATATTTCTCATTATGTTGGCTATGCTTTCCACATTTATTTTATATCTATATAGTCTTACTGTGTCAAAAATTGTCTTGTTTGTGTCAAGATCTCTTTAATATCACAGTTTGTTTCTCCAAGACACCAGCGAGGTTAAATGGTGACCTTATTTAAGTGTGCAGTATGTAATATTGACAGCTAGCGGTTGAAATGGGTCCTGCTCCAAATTCAAAATATTGGAGAGAGAGAGAGAGAGAGAGAGAGCTGTTTCTCCTGCTCTCTCCTCCTCAGACTTGAAACGTGGGTTGCCCGTTTGAGGACGCAAGAGGAATGAGTGAAATTGACAATGGAATGCGACAAGCCTTACACTGTAAGTTGATGAGTTGATTTATCCATGTTTTAATATTCCTCTGGTCATAGAGCTTTTAGATGGTTGCTTTTTAGGTCGGGTAGAATCTGTGATCTCATTTGCTGGCTTCCATTGCTGCAATGTGCAGTTTTTTACACCAACTGGCAACCCGGGCTGACGAAATACTATTGGGTAAATTGGCAAACATAAAATGCATATTATGCAAATATATTATAGTATTTTGATGCTTTAATACAGTCAAAAAACTACATACAGCACCTTAAAGGAATAGATGAAGTCTGAAGAAACCACTTCAGTATCTCCTCTAGAGTTTCATAACATATCTCATGTTTGCCATGACACTAAAGACACTAATATGATCTCAATATGAACTCAAACATTTCTTATTATTATCTTGGCTATGCTAGTATCCACATTAATTGTATAGCTTTATACGCTCCCTGTAAGACAATTCTTTTGTCTATGTATTTTTCTCATAAGGAATTCTAGGAGAATCGTCTGAGAGAAAAAAACTTGCTCCATTAATTCTCCTGAGCAATGAAAGAGCATCCTCTGAGAAATGACTTTTGCTTCTCTGAGTTTTCTGCAGAATTGAACAAATCTGATGCTTATTTTGTCTCTCCTCCTCATGCCAAGCACCTGCCACACAATTACCAACCGCAGTACCGGGTGTCTTCAGCGAGGTGCCTCCCCCGCAAACTCCGCAGCGACCGCCTCCCTCTCCACTCGAAGCAGCCCTACTGCCATCACCTCCAATTACCGAACCCACCAAAGTCCGGCCTCCCACCGAGCCTCGGCTGATTGTCTCACTGCCGCATCTGTCTTGCACTTCATGCCCTTCTCGTTTTGTTCCCCCAACAAAATTACAATTATCACACTAGCCTCTTTTTTTCCCGGTGTTCCTGGAGTTGTCTCCTCATCCCTTCTCTCATGCTCAATTCCCTCCGGTATCCGCTCGGAGGTTTCTGAGCCGTTGTTCTCGGCTTTAATTAAGGCGGCTCTCCACCGGTTTCTTCTAGTTCAGTACTACACAGGGAGTCAGCCATTTCTAGGAACCCCCTCCCAATTAATGGAGTCTTAAGAAGTACTTAAGATCAGCGAGCGAGAGGGTTGTATGGGGACGGGGGGGTCAACGAAGATTTCCCAGCTGTGTCATCTCCGCTCAACCTTTACACGCATTCTCCAGCGCTGCAGCGGGCGAGAGAGGCAGCTATCTATCTATCTATCTATCTATCTATCTATATATTATAAATTATTATATATCTATGTGTCTGTCTGTCTAACATTCTGTCATTCTTTTTATCGTCTTGTCGTTCTATCATTCTATCATTCTGTCATTTTATCATTCTATTCTATCTATTTCCTTGCATTCAAATCCTCTTTACTTCCTAAATTCAAATTCACTTCTAAATTGTATGTTTATTTTACATAAGATATATGCTTTAAAAAATTAGTGAAAAAACTAAGAGAGGCCTCAACAGAAAAATGTGAAAAGTTTTTATAAGTCATTTTATAACCCGTACACTGATCTGATCTGAGGTATTTTCTCATATCAGTGCTCCTCCTATATCTCAGAAATATGCTTGCTCTTTTAGCCCTTATTGGAGCTGCTGTCACTCTTCTCTTGTTTCTATGCCACATTCATATGACACACGTCACATAAACTGACTTGCTAATGATTGTGTCTATTTGAGAGGCACTAATAAATGCAAGCTGAGCTGGATATTTGTGCTCAAGCTGTTTTTCGTCCATTGCTTCCATTGTGAGTGATACTGTCAGTGAGCGGGATTCATTTTCTTTCTTGAACTAACGAGGAGTGTGAAATCTCTGCTGGCCGATTGGTGCACACCAGACAGGTACTGTTTAATGTTGACACGTTGCCTGGGAGGAAATGTACAAGTGTCAACCACCGACTGTTTTGTTGCACTTTATCATGTAACATTTATTTGGCAGTAACTATGATGATAACATGTTTTTTGGGTTGTGGACAAGTACCCGAGTGCTCAAGAACTTGTGTGAATTAAAAAAAAAAATCTGAGGTCCTCTGAGGGGTTGGCATCATCTCTTCTCAAGTGTTCTGGATCCAGACTGATGCTTGTGTAAATCCTAGTTACCACGGGATGTCAATCCCAGCAGAAACAGAGAAACAAATAGAGACATAATTAGCGTAGCTGCTGTTCTAACCAAGTAAAATGAATTTGTTTAACCCAAGCTAAAGAATAATAATGTGCATTTGATCAGATATAACTGCAGTACAAGATTATGAGATGCATTATTTGAATGCCTGGCCAAAGAGATGTGTCTTTAATCTAGATTTAAACAGAGAGAGTGTGTCTGAACCCCGAGCATTATCAGGAAGACTATTCCAGAGTTTGGGAGCCAAATGCGAAAAAGCTCTACCTCCTTTAGTGGACTTTGCTATCCTAGGTACTACCAAAAGTCCAGAATTTTTTGCGACCTTAGGGAGCGTGATGGTTTGTAGCGTGGTAGAAGACTAGTTAGTTATGCAGGAGCTAAACCATTTAGGGCATTTTAAGTAAGTAGTAATATTTTGTAACTGGTACGGAACTTAATAGGTATCCAGTGTAGAGACTGTAAAATTGGGGTAATATGATCATATTTTCTTGACCTGGTAAGGACTCTAGCCTCAAAAATTATTATTTTTATTATTTTTTGCAATTATTATATGTATTATTATTTTTTATTTTAACGTATTTTGTGCAATTATTTTTTTGTATGTATTTTATTATTATTTATTAAATTATATATTATTATATTATTATTGTTGTCTTTGATTAACAGAGATATGTTTTTTTACTTTAAAACATTTTTACAACTTCTTAAAAATGCAAAGTTTCACTCAAACTGTTATACTGACATTATAATTTGCAATAAAACATGTCTTTTGCCATACAGGAATGTATGCATGTCGACTCATTTGCCCTGGTTGGCTTCCAGGATGAATGAACGTGTTTCTATCTTTGTACCTGTTTGTTTAGCTTTGTGCTGATGGATAATTCGAGGTCTCTTGCTTGGCTAAATGCGGCGTGTTGCCTGCAGGTCAGAATTGCGTTTACTCTTTCCTCTGCTACGCCACTTTCCTAATTGAAAGCTTCCCTGAAAGTGTTTCATCGCCTGTGGGTTTTGAGGCACAGGAGACGTCAATCATCGAGATGTAGCAGATATGAGTGAAGTCTGCTTCACCCAGTTATTGTATTGCAGTGAAGTTTAACTTACTGTTCAAATCAAATGAGAAGGGCTTCTTTCTTGTGTAGCCAGACGCTTGTATACAGACCAGGTCTGATCCACATCATAGTTTGTTCAGAGACCAACTGACTGATATGTTAACTACATTCACAATTCGTTTAGTCAATGATTAAACAATTTGTTTACAGTGGAAATCCTTTTTTATTTAAAATGTTCATTTAAATCAGCTGTATATTTCATTTATATATTTAATACACACACACCCCACATATATATACAATGGGTACGGAAAGTATTCAGACCCCCTTAAATTTTTCACTCTTTGTTATATTGCAGCCATTTGCTAAAATCATTTAATTTAAATTTTTTCCCCATTAATGTACACACAGCACCCCATATTGACAGAAAAACACAGAATTGTTGACATTTTTGCAGATTTATTAAAAAAGAGAAACTGAAATATCACATGGTCCTAAGTATTCAGACCCTTTGCTCAGTATTTAGTAGAAGCACCCTTTTGATCTAATACAGCCATGAGTCTTTTTGGGAAAGATGCAACAAGTTTTTTTGGGGATCCTCTGCCATTCCTCCTTGCTGATCCTCTCCAGTTCTGTCAGGTTGGTGGTAAACGTTGGTGGACAGCCATTTTAGGTCTCTCCAAAGATGCTCAACTGGGTTTAAGTCAGGGCTCTGGCTGGACCATTCAAGAACAGTCACAGAGTTGTTGTGAAGCCACTCCTTCGTTATTTTAGCTGTGTGCTTAGGGTCATTGTCTTGTTGGAAGGTAAACCTTCGTCCCAGTCTGAGGTCCTGAGCACTCTGGAGAAGGTTTTCGTCCAGGATATCCCTGTACTTGGCCGCATTCATCTTTCCCTCGATTGCAACCAGTCGTCCTGTCCCTGCAGCTGAAAAACACCCCCACAGCATGATGCTGCCACCACATGCTTCACTGTTGGGACTGGGTAAACAAACAAGAAACAAAAAAAAGAATGGACAGGTGATGAGCAGTGCCTGTTTTCTCCACACATACCGCTTAGAATAAAGGCCAAAAAGTTCTATCTTGGTCTCATCAGACCAGAGAATCTTTTTTCTCACCATCTTGGAGTTCCGCAGGTGTTTTTTAGCAAACTCCAATGCGGGCTTTCATGTGTCTTGCACTAAGGAGAGGCTTCCGTCGGGCCACTCTGCCATAAAGCCCCGACTGGTGGAGGGCTGCAGTGATGGTTGACTTTCTACAACTTTCTCCCATCTCCCGACTGCATCTCTGGACCTCAGCCACAGTGATCTTTGGGTTCTTCTTTTACCTCTCTCACCAAGGCTCTTCTCCCCCGATAGCTCAGGTTGGCCGGACGGCCAGCTCTAGGAAGAGTTCCGGTCATCCCAAACGTCTTCCATTTAAAGAATGGAGGCCACTGTGCTCTTGGGAAACTTAAGTGCAGCAGAAATTTTTTGTAACCTTGGCCAGATCTGTGCCTTGCCACAGTTCTGTCTCTGTGCTCTTCAGGCAGTTCCTTTGTCCTCATGATTCTCATTTGCTCTGACAGCACTGTGAGCTGTAAGGTCCTTATATAGACAGGTGTGTGGCTTTCAAAATCAAGTCCAATCAGTATAATCAAAACAGCTGGACTTCAAATGAAGGTGTAGAACTATCTCAAGGATGATCAGAAGAAATGGTCAGCACCTTAGTTAAATATATGAGTGTCACAGCAAAGGGTCCTGAATACTTAGGACCATGTGATATTTCAGTTTTACTTTTTTAATAAATTTGCAAAAATGTCAACAATTCTTTGTTTTGCTGTCAATATGGGGTGCTGTGTGTACATTAATGAGAAAAAATTTACTTAAATGATTTTAGCAAATTGCTGCAATATAACAAGAGTGAAAAATTTAAGGGGGTCTTAATACTTTCCGTACCCACTGTATATCACATATATACATGTATTTATATATATATATATATATATATATATAATATAATATAGAATATATATAAATTATTTGTTATATAGAACTTAATTTGAATATAGTAGTTCGATTTCGTAAGTACTAGAACATTTAATTTGCTTATTTGTTTATATTTCATTTATATATTTAATATAATAGTATACACAGTAATTTTCTTGAATTTGACTTTACTGTATCGCAGTCTGTTTTTATTATATCTTTTAAATGTAAATTTTATGTAACATTGAAATATACAATTGGATCATTATACTATGAACACGACATCTATATAAATTATATAGTTTTCGTTGAAAAAATAAAAGTAATATTTTATAAAAGTAAACGAATAAATGAAATGATCACCATAATACTAATTTACTGAATGCTCAAGTATTTGTTAAGCATTCTAAAATAGTTACATTTTTTAAATAATTAAAAAATATTGTATTTTAACATAATAATATAATTAGCATTAATATTATAATTAAAAAACTGTTTTTGCTATTTTTGTATTTTTTACTATTATAAAATTAAAAGTCATTTTGTTTTTATGTTTTACAACATCTTATTAACACCGTATTGTTTTTAATATTGTATAGAGGCCATTTATTGAATTTCATTTATATGCCTCAATGAAAAGACCGAAGGGTCATTTAAAAGTCGTTTTGCAATAATTGTTTTAAATGAATGGAACGGAATTTATTTTTTCTAAATAGCACTTCTTAAAAAAACACTAAAATAATTGTTAATGGAACCATTCAAGAATAAAAACTAGGGATGCACCGATATGAAAACTTTGGCCGATACCGATAACCGATTATTCTTCATTTTTGAAAGCCGATAACCGATACGTTGGCCGATAAATCTATATCCAAATACTTTTTGAGAGCCTGATTACAAAAAAAAGTCTCATCATTAAAAGCCACATCCCAAACACTTCAACATAAACAGCCTAGTTTGAACGGTGTACGTTTTAAAAATATTTGTACTCTCCCATTACCAAATTTAGTCATAAAAAAGTCTTACAAATAGATAAAATAATGCATAAATAATGCAAACAAGTCACTGGACAACATTACTTATGTGTAAAGAATCAAAATGCATGTGCCATGGATCAATAAATTGGAATAGCCTCTGCACAGACAATAATTAAATTATTTTAATTACTAAACCACATTGTTGATGAAAACAATAAGAGAAAAATACAAGTGGTTGTCGTTATTAATAATGTATCGATGATTTTGAAAAAGTAACAAATACCACCGTTTTAAATAGCAGCCGTTTGAGCTGCGGGTGCTGAAGCTGAAGAGCTGAATGAAAATGGTAAACTGAAGCGTTTTGCTGGCAGATTATTTAACTCAAGGAAATGCATCCTAAGATTAATATTAATACAACATAAACATAAATATTAACAACTTATATATGTTCAAAATACGCAGTTATTGCGTGCTATAGTCCGAAGTGTGATCCTCTGTGTGTGAAAACAAAAGCGACTAAACCCATAGAATTCACAATGTTTTATTATAATAATTTTCTCATTAGAGTGTTATATACACGACATTCCCAATCATAGTTATTAATGTTGTGCACTGCTGTTTAAGCTGCGTGCGCTGAGCTAAAGATGATCACCGGTAAACTGAAGCGCTCTTTTTAACTTAACCAAACGCATTCTATATGAGATAAATCATATATACATCAAATAAACAATATTACAACGTACAATTGCACAAATGGCTGCAAACGAACAGCGCGCATCTGGAGTGTCTCTGAAGGAAATAATGCATTTAAGATTTTTAAGATATTGGCCAAATTTTCTTATCGGGCCGATACGATTACAGAAAAAATGAGCATTTATCGGCCGATACCGATATGGGGGCCGATATATCGTGCATCCCTAATAAAAACGGAATCAGATCCGGAATGGTTGAGTTTCTTTCAGTTTTCCTCAGTCGGTGGGCTCTCACAAGACAACAGAGCAGCCTTCATTTGTGACACTGAATCAAAAGTGTTTTTTTTTACCTCTAATCCTCCTCTGACTCGTAACCCCAATCTAACGAGACACGTCCCGCAGCCCGAGCATCAAAGTCGGCAGCAAACGGCCCTTCCTTCCAACTCATTTCAGAAGTTGCTTTGAAGTAAAAGTTCACTCAGTAGCATTTTGAGAACAACTTATCCTCTATCTGTTTCCTGTGTCATCTTCTGACAGAGAAGAAGAAGAAAGTCAGAAGAGTGCAGAAAGACGGATCAATGGCGGCGTGACCTCCCACAGTGGTATCAGACTCATGCTTCACAGCGATCATTAACCAATTGCACACTGTCAGTCCCGGCAGAAATACTCAAATCACTTCTCATCATTTGTTCCTTGCATATTCCCCAGTGAATACCCAACAGGCTAATTTCTCTGCGGTTTGCTCTGACTGTAAGATATCGCCTATTATTTAGAATCATTGCGAGACATCAGTATCTGAGCACAGAGCGACACAAAGACAAGAAAATGTCTAAACGGCGCAGCCACACGACTCACGCTGAGTTGGCGTATATGCCTCATTCTGAATGGCTGAATCAAATCTATTGATGAGCTAAATTAGAAACCATTAGACATCTTAAACTTTACTGCCAGCTTTCCCACTTTGAATGCGTTAATCAGAGAATGTTTTTATCACAAATCAACCAACTGATAACGCAATAGTTCACATAATATTTCACTTAAGGAAGCAGAAAAATTTCTTAGAAAAATGCATATTATTATGTCTGTGCTTCATAAGTGTCATATATTTGAATCTACTGGAAGTATTGCGTTATTGTCTGAGGAGAGGTCGTTTTAGAGGAAGTGAGTGATCATTTAATTTCTCTTTGATAAAATAAAGAGTAAAATCGAATAAAACGGTTCATTTGTGTTGAGAACATCTCTTTCATAAGTCTCTGAGGTGTCTTTATGAAAATCTTTATAAAATAAGGCAATATCAAAGTTGATCTTTCCATATTTTATCTGCTGATGAGTTCAATAAGGTTGAACCGGCTATGTTGAGTTTTATAGGGTTCTTTTTATTTTCATTTCAGGTATATATTTCATATTTAGTTTTTGAATTGTGATATGTAAGCGCTGTCACCAAAGTGTAAAAATAAATTGTTGTTAGATTTTTTTAGTCATTTTATGTTTGTACTGTTAGTAGGTAGCAGCTAGCATGAAAACAAAATGTAATTCCTAGAAGCTTGAGGGAAGTAGAGATGGACATCAATCCTGATAGGGGCTGGAAGATCACAAAATTAGATTTTTTTAATTTTAATTTTATTTTCACTGAAGTATTATCTTCTTTTTATTAGAATTTAATAAAAAAAATAGTTTTATTATATTATGTAAAACTAATTTATATATTATAACATTCAAAATAGATTTTTCATATATTTTTATTGCAGTAAATATATTATTTAAATATCAATTGTATACAAATGTTATTATTTTTACATAATTCGTCATGTTATAATTAAAATATAAAAGCTATTGCACTTCCTCAGACACTACATTTAATATATGATTAATATTCCAAATTGTATTTCTTATCAAATAGATTTTATATTAAAATATATATTAGAAAAGCTATATGAAAAAGCACCTACTTCAGAAACAATTTCTATATTGTATTTATTTCTTATTTTCCTACCATTATTGTTTTTATATTTATTTCATTAAACATTTTATTTTAAATTATCAGTTATTCATGTTAATACATTATTCAAATATTATTTTTGATCTTTTTGACTAGTTTGTCATCACCACCAGCTGTCACCACATAAATATTCTTCAGTAAATGAAGCTGTCATTTTGAAACCTCAGTGTAGTTTTAATTCATAAATCCTAATCGATGTTGAATTGTAAATTTGTCAGTATCCATTTAATAAATACCCTACCTGACAATGCTCATTATATTTATATCTGACAGTGTTGACATACTGAGTGAAAGATGAGGAATAGTGTTATTCGACTTTGTGCTTGTTTTTTTCATAAAGTCGCAGGTTTGTCATGGATTGAATTTTTTGGGTATCAAGAGTTACTTATTTTGACCTCTTTTGTTGCTTATTTTGTGCTTGTTTTGTCAGACGAAGTTCTGTGTTTTTCTAGAAAGGTCTGGCAATGCTGGCGTGAAAAACGCATTCATAAACTCTAATTTCTCAAGTATCAGTCTTCACAGTGAACTTTTAATCTCAAAGCCAGTTAACGCTCAGCTATTTGATCAAACCCTCCGTTCGGAATCGGCGACTCCCTGCAGAAGCCGCTCCCAAATTCCACACTGTAGGCAGACTGTATTGACTTCTCTTCCCCCTTTCACCTCCTCCTTGGCTTTGGCCAAGCGTGCAAATGGCAAATGGACAGTGCGAGTCCCCACGGCCCAGACAGCCCATGTCTTATTCATGAGCGCCGGCCTCTTGTGTCACACTCCATATGAAAGGACAAGCTCGGGCCTGAGCGAAACTCCCACGGCTGTCCTCCATGACATTTCTGCTTTACGCGCCACTGTGCTCCCGTTCTGCCGGGGCCCAGAGTAATAATAGTAATGGCCAAGCGAGACAGGAAAACACGGCTCCGTTGCTGCTTTCTCCCAGGATGCATGCGCTGTATGCGCAGCTGTCCGCATTGACATGGCAGAGTAATTGGTGCATCCCTGACTGTGCTGCGGTGCTGCTCACTGACTACACAGGCACATATTGAACCTCATGAGCCACTGACTGACTGCTTTCTGCATAGACAGCAACTTTTCACCTCATACAAATAATGCTCCTCATGTGGAGACTCAACTCAACAACTGATTCAGATTTACAGTTGGGAATGTTGCTAAGCTACTGATGCAATACTATGATAAACACACAACATTAAATTCACAAAAATAGTGCATAAACTATTTTATTGATACTTTCAGTGCTGAATGTATTAGTGTGCAATCTTAAAGGGGTCATATGATGCGATTTCAATTTTTCCTTTCTCTTTGGAGTGTTACAAGCTCTTGGTGCATAAAGAAGATCTGTAAAGTTGCAAAGACTAAAGTCTCAAATCCAAAGATATTCTTTATAAAAGTTAAGAGTCAACCACGACTACCTAAAACGGCTCGTTCTAACACGCCCCCACATATCTACGTCACGATGTGGGAAGATTTGCATAACGCCGCCCAAATGTTCAACTCAAGCAGAAGGCTGTAACTTTTATTCTCGCTGTAGTATTGTTGTTGCCGCCACCACCATGTCGTGGAGACGCTGTGTGTTTCGTTGTGAAAGCGAACCTACTTTGGTTGGCTTTCCAAAAGAGGACGATATCCGCTTCGTCATGCCTAGAGCTGATCCGTGCTGGTCGCTGAGGAAATACATCAACTTCGCGCGGTGGATCGCCGGATCAGCTTTCACCGTGGACGAAGCGGAGTCCAGCCCGGGGTCATCACATGTGTTTTCCGCAAGCCCTCCGGACGCTCCTTCGTCGAATCCGCCGGCCGATCCATTCTCGAGCCCGCCGGCCTCCGCTCACTCAAGGCCGGCGGTGTGTGACGCTGTTTCGTTGTGAAAGCAAACTACTTTGTTTGGTCTTCCAAAAGCGGACACGACTAGAAATCAGTGGTTAAGTTGTATTTACAAACTGTTCCAGAATTTATGGAGGACTGTTTCCTGATCCTGGAAGATTAGACTACAATGCCGGCTGTTCAGACTCAAAGACTATAAGTACGTTTTTTATATTTAAAAAAATTTCCACTGACAAACGTAGTTTGGGCAGTGTAGAGTATCGTTTGTGGTTTGTTCATTTCGCTTGATCAAATGCAGATGTGGTTTTATTTTAACGCGCACATGCAACACAACTTGTAACAGACAGTTAGTCATTATAATCATTAATTATTCCCTACGGGATGCACACAAATGCTCGTTTATAAATGGTTGTGTAATTTTTTGTCTCGTATCTCACAGCCTGACAGGGCATCATCACAGTATGGTAGGGGCGTAACATTTCCGTCACACGTTTGAGGTATTGGGCGGAGAAGAAAGGGAAAAAGCGGCAAGTCATAGACGGCAGAGGCGTGGACGGTGAGGAGCGTGGCGCGAGGGGGTACAATGAATTACACAACCTGAGTTCGTCACTTTTAGCATCAAAGCCGTGATGATGAAAACAATAAACTATGTGTGATTAAGCCCATACTGCTACATTCAGAAGGGTAACGATGGATGGGGCATAGAGAGAAACCTATGTACAGTGTGTGTGGAAAATAATGTGTTTTTTTCACCTTAAACCGCATAAACACTTGTCATTACACCAAATACACCAAATAATGTCTTTTTTAGCAACATCATATGACCCCTTTAAATGTTTTTGTAGCATTCAAATTTGAATTTGAATTTAGAATGCCTTTTACATTCCAATTCAGTTCCTTAATTTGAATCAAGGTTGCAAACAGGATGTAGAACTGCATTTTGAATTCATATAACTGTAACTTTTAACTGAACTTTTAACTAAACTAATTTTAACTTGTCAATAAAAAGCTTTCAAGTTCTAAGGCTTGTTAGATGCATGTAGATTTATTGTATTGAGTTTATACATTGAATTAGGTAGGGCTGAGAGATAAGAAATTTTATTTTCATTTACACAGTGGGCTTCACATTCTGAATTGTATTTGATATAGATTAGGGCTGTCAAAACGATTAATCGCGATTATTCGCAACCAAAATAAAGTTTTGTTTTACATAATATATGAGTGTGTACTCGGTATAATAGTATTATTTCTAATCAGACTCTTTACAAACATATTCAGGTATTATTAGAAAGTATGTTATTTTTTATATAATATATATATATATATATATATTATATATATATATTATATATACATGTAAATATTTCCTACATATATACGGTATGTATGGATTTATATTACTATACATAACACAGTACACATACATATATTATGTAAACAAATTTTTTTTTATTTTGGATGCGATTAATTGCGATTAATCCTTTGACAGCACTAATAAAAGTTTATTTAATACTTATTTTTAGGACTGTTAATAGTATTATGATATTCTTATACTTTTTCTTTGACAGTTAATCGATTTCCCCAAACTCTCAGTATCATTATATATGTATATATATATATATATATATCTCTATATATATATTTCTTTATATTTATATTATTTATTTATTAAATACCGATAATGAGAGTATATACATATAAGTTAACAAACACACCCACATCATATTGCATCCTCGCAAAACATAAGAAAGTTCAAGCAAATCCACTGACAAAAGATGATTTTATAAAGTTCCATAAATGCATTATGCTTTGAAAGTCAGTGAGTTATCGTTTTAAATAAGCGTGATCTCAGTGTTGACCAAAATAACTGTGATTATGATTTTTGCCATAATCGAGCAGCCCTACCTTCATATTTACCAAATTGACTTATGACCAGAATGAAAACACTTAATTTCCCAGAATGCCTTACCAGTAAATCCTGTTCTTGTCACTCCAATTCGATTCTCGTGTTGTTGTCAATTCCATTCAAAGCCAATTCTGATCAGTTTAAATTCCAATGCAATTCCTGAATTTGAATTGAGGTTGCAAACAGGAACTGCAGAACTGCAATTTGAATTCATATAGCTATAATTTTAACTAAATGTTTAATTATACCAATCTATTTTTAACTAAAGTTTCAATTAAAAGCCTTGGAGTTTGAGGGTTTATTAAATGAATGTAAGTTTATTTCATGTAGATTATCATATTCCTTCATACAGTATTTAACAAATTCACTTTGACCAGGATGGAAAAAACACTTAATTTCCCAAAATGCATTACCAGTTTTAATTCAGATTCCTGTGTTGTTCCATTCAAAGCCAATTCATCAGTTCTGAAATGGATAAACTCAGTGCTTTCTTAAAATGTGGCCATGAAGTGTCTGTAGTGTGCTTATATTGTCTTAAATGCAGCTCACTAGAACCAGAACGCAGAAGTGATTATAAGAGCAGCTGATACCAGTGGATAAGCGGCCCACCAGGCAGCCGGGATGAATCAAGACTTGTCTTCATGGTTTAATGCTGATGAATATTATAGTGATTTATCTGAGACAGACAGTCTGGAAACATTACATTAAAGGTGTAGCTCACTCAAAAATGACCATTCTGACTATTTACTCACTCTTAAGTCATTTTCCTGTGGAATACAATGATGAGGCATGTGGACATAATTTTTATTTTTGGGTGAACTATTGCTTTAAGTAAAGTGATTTCATGAATAATTAACTTTTAAGTGATTGGCTGAGGAACTGATGATTGTCTGAGAGTCAATGAATTCACTGTGATGGAATGATTTGCAGGAAATCATTTCTGTGAAACTGTCACCACTAACGTACGCACGCGTCCCAGATCTCCAGGTCTGCACATACAGGTCACAGTCGCACAGGTCGCTCTATTCCAGCTGCAACTCTCTACATACTGCGGATTTGTCAAGCATAAATTGATTGATCAAGTTTTAATGGGATCTGCTGATTTGCGATCAGCCTGATTTAGAGCTTCAATCAATCATTGGTATTCTTCTTTTTCTTCTTCTCATTAACTCGCTCCGTCTATCTCTCCTCTCCCATTTAACTGCATTCGGAAAGGGAAATTATGCCTTTATTAAAATTGTATTACAGGCAATTCGATAAGTCTTAGTTATTTACAGATAAGATTTGAGTGTGTTTGTAAAGCATTTTAGC
Source organism: Sinocyclocheilus anophthalmus (assembly GCA_018155175.1). Lineage (NCBI taxonomy): Eukaryota > Metazoa > Chordata > Actinopteri > Cypriniformes > Cyprinidae > Sinocyclocheilus > Sinocyclocheilus anophthalmus. The sequence goes on from JADLZN010007036.1 coordinate 60,069, forward strand.
ATTATGATTCTCTGTGAAGATTACCATTAAGATGCAATTCATTCTCACATCAGTTTGTGCTTACTTAAAAGCGTATGCTTGTTTTATATGACCTTTCTCTCCTTTTTTTTGATGTGTTTTCTATTGAATCCAAAGGACATGTCTTTTTATTTTTAGCCAGTACCTTTTACTATAAGACACACTGCAGATTATGATTTGCTACCTGATGTTAGTAAAGAACATTACACTGCAAATAAATAAATACATACATATAAATAAATACATACAATTTAATAATATAATAATAATAATAATAATAATACTTTCCTTAATCAGTATTTTTGTACTGTTTTCCAGTTGGGTGTTCTTAAAGCAAAACATAATAATAATAATTACATGAGAAGCCAAAGTGCAAAACATAATAAGACTTGTTTTCACAGATTATACATCTTAAAATAAGTTTATTTCTTACCCTACTGGCTTTTGTTTTGGTTTTGGTTTTAAGTATAAACCTCATACAATTTTGTGACAGAAAAACTGTTTGCCACTGCAAGAAGAAAAATAAACTTCAAGATACATTCTCTGAAAACAAGCCTTTATTACGAATGCAATTTTGCTTTTTAAGTAAACAAGTCAATCTTGTTTGAAATGGAAATGATGTTTGCAGTGGGAGGGACTTTCTCATTCTAGAGAGCTTTTGATTGGTCAAAAGATTGTATACACCTCTGAGTGCATGATGATGTCAGCAATATTTTAGTCCAGAAACTGTAACATTTAAATCAGTGTTATTTTAGTATCAATAAGATACTATTTTTATTATTAGCTTGAATAATTTTCATTTGTATATATATCTGTATTGTATATATAACATTTTTGTTAAAGTTTTTATTTTTTTGTGTGTTTTTGTCATGTTTTTGTCGTTTTTGGATTTTTTCAAATTCCAGTTAAAATTCAATAAATGTTTGATAGATGATAGATAGATAGATAGATAGATAGATAGATAGATAGATAGATAGATAGATAGATAGATAGATAGATAGATCTTTTTTTATTTCAGTTAATATTTCTTTAAATTTGATTTGGTTGTAAATTCATGCAAACCAAATAAACCAGAACAAGGTGTGCAGAAACACACTGGGCTTAAACTAAAGATTTGACATTAATATGATATGCACCGACTAGACATTTGTGTGCGGGTGACTGCTTCATAATGATTTTATGGGAACACAGTGCATGAACGCCCGCATACGTGAGAGGAAAAAGCCTGTGCATGAAAGTATGTGTGTGTGTGTGTGTTTATGTGCATATATGAGTAATACACTGCAGTGCTCTGGTGCAATGGGTCCGTGGAGAAATCTCTAAAGGGCTCAGATGACATGGTCCTTCCTTTGCCCCATATAGAGGTTTGTCCATTCTCTAAACACATCACCGTGTGTGTGTGTTTGCTCCGGAGAGAGAGGAGGGAGGCTTTGCAGCATCCCTTTTTGCTGAGCTTCATAAATCACAGGCAACACTGTGGTGGGATTGTGTTGTCATGAAAAAACGGCGAGCGTCTTAGACAGGTGGAGCAGTATCGACAAGCTATTGTACAGTGTTATTTAAAGAAAAACACTGTGATATGCAGCCGTACATGAAGAAGACAGTACGAGTGGAAAATAAAGCCTTCTAATGGTACATGAAGAGGACTTTCAAAAATGAAAGTTAGAATAGGATTAAAAGGAACAAGACAAAAGAAAGTGTGTTTGAGAATCGGGAATAGATATAGCATGAGGAGACAGAGAGGATTTGTGGAATATGGCTTGAATAAAAGTGTAAAGAGACTAAAGTCTGCAGTTCTCAAGGCCTGATCAATAATTTAAAGCATGCAGATTGGCAAAGAAGCCCACAAATGCTGCAATGACAGTTGCTCAATGCCTTAAAGGCATAGTTCATCCAAAAATAAAAATGCTTTCATCATTTACACACTAATGGTCCCCTGAGTAGGGAACGAGACACTGTGTCCTCTAGGTTTACCCATAGCGACCCCTAGAGGACGCAGTTCCAAGTTCCCTTGAAAGGGAACGTCTCAAGTTACTTATGTAACCATGGTTCCCTAGTAGGGACGTAGCACGGTCCTCTAGGTTTTACCCATAGCTACCCCGTAGAGTCCGCATTCCAAGTTCCCTTGAAAGGGTAACCAACATTTAAAGCCACAATTTAAATACATAAAATTAAAATAAATTAGGTTGACAATAAATGTTTATATTGATTATATTGTTTTCATAATCAGGAAATAAAATAAAATGAATTGCCCAGCCCTATTTTAGCTTGCCATTTTGGGACAGGTTTGTCAGAGATCTTGAATAGATATAGTTTCTCTAATGCAAAAATTTTTAGGCCTAAATGGTGGTTTTATATGTCTTTATAAGAATTTCCATCCAGTTGTATTACACCGTTTTAACATAAACAAACTAATAAACTTAATGTGATGCATATTTTTCAGTCATACAAAAAGGAAACGGGTCAGATTTCTGTAAAAGTACTTATAAACTGAAGTTTTACATAGACAACAACCGGTTTTATTATTAATATATTTATAATCCAGTTGTTTCAATCTCATTTTTAACTAATTGAATATTTCTTGTTCCACAGCTATAGCCATAGTTCAACCCTTTTCATACTTTTTAACCAAATAAATGTAATTCTTTTCACAATTAACTGCTTTATGCTGATAGTAAGCAATTTTTTATACATGCATTTTGAAAATGTTTGATTATCTAAATCAAATCAATTTTTTTTATTAAAACTAATAATTTAACTAAAACTATATAGACATTTTAAAGAAATTGCACATACAATCAAAAATATAAAATTAAACATAAAACATTACAAATAAACTAAAACAAATAAAATAAAAAGAGAATATTTTAACCATGTTTTACCCATGTTCATACTTTTTTTCACAATGAACAGATTTAAGCTGATTCTAAGCGGTTTGAACAAATGCATTTTGAAAATGTGATGCAAATAGATAAAATATGCCATGATTTTTTAAAAAGCAGAAATCTTATCTGTTTCTTACCTGTTTCATGTCATCATGTATGACTGACAAATATGGATCACATAAAGTTTATTAGTTAATAATGTTAAAACGGTGTAATTCCAATACATCATTTTCTCTATTTATGCCAAAATATTTTTTGATTGTAGACCTCTGTAGAAAAATAGCAAATAATAATAAATTGCAGGAAATGTGTGTAGACTTCAGAATTTCTGTCAGTCCAAAAGTACTAATAAATGCATATTATTTCACTGATTTAGATATCAATCTCTGATGTAGATATTGAAATTAAGATTTGAAACCCCAAACTTAGATATCCTCTAGTTCTTCAACATTTTATCCTTTAAGCATGATTTTATTGCACAATTTTCTTTAAAAATAACCCATGCACCACGTCCACCTGAAGTGCCATTGCTGTTGGGTAATTTAATTAGGAATTGCAATTTTCCCAAGTGCCTCTGAGTTTTGTGTGTAGATGGACTGTGGGCGGTCTATGGGTGTGCCGACGGAGGAGACTCCCACCTGGACTCATTCTGCTCGGAGCAGATGCAAAGAGGCATGACATTTTAGAAATGTGTTTTGAAATGAATATGAAAAATGGAGGTAGAGAGCAAGGGAGGAGAGTGAGGGGTGTATAAAGAAACTCTTGATGGTTCCTGTAACTGAGGGACATCCTCTGGGAAGCCTGTTTTTAGACAGCAGAGAGCCGAACAGCACTTTGCAATTAAATAGAGTAACAGGATAAAGGGCTAAGAAGGGCCTGACAAAGGCCAGGAAATGGTCCGGAGGGAGAAGCAGATGGAGGTGTGTGGGATAATGGAATTGCAGAACGGTCAATTTGATTTCGGTGAGCGGCTTGGCCCAAGGTTTGAAAAACCAGCGGTGGCAGGAGCTTCTCTCTACTTCTTCTCGTGATTTGATGGCTGCTTGTGCCAGTCTCATGATGTAGAGTCCAAAAATAAAAGCTGAAACCTGTCTGAGATGCTTTGCTGCTCTGGTTTGTTGTTTTAGAGCAGTTTTGGGTGCTTGTCAGCTGGTCGACCAGAGGAAAAAATCTGTAGAACTGGGAAATATACATTATCTGTTAAGTTTATGGATATTCTCCTTAACCTTAAAACACAAAACAATGCCATGAAAAGTAAATACAGAAAATTCCATCATAAAAACACTGTACACTAGATTAAAGTAAAATAATTTTCTACATGCTACAGGTTAGTTTTATAGGTTAGATCCAGTTCATTACAGGGTTATTATTGTTAATTATAACTGAAACCATAAAATATGTTTTTATTGCTTAAAATTAAATCAATATTAAATGAAATAAAATATTTTTAAAAAGTAAACTTATTTTATATCAGCTAGTTACCAAGTCAAGATTTCTCATTTTAGTTTTAGTTTTAAAACTAAAAAACTAAATCGATCCTAATATTATAACTTAATAAAAACTAGTAAATATGTTTTTGATAATTTAACATAAATTTTTTTTTAATTAATAATAATTACCAAAAATTAGAATATATAAAATCAAATCTAATTTCCAAATATTAACAAAACATAATACTAAATATAGCACTGGTTCACAAAACCGTCCAGTTTAGTTAATAAAACTAAAAAAACTTAAAAACTAAAACAACAGATTTAAATAATTAATTAATTACTTAATTTAATAAAAACCGTACAATCAAAATATAAATTAAACACAAAAAATGTAAATAACTATTACATAAAAACAGAAAAATAAAAATTTAATTTATTTAAAATATAACAAAAACGAAAATACTAAAATAACTCTGGCTCACCAAACGCGGTCTGTTTAAGTTTCATGTTGTTTCCTAAAATACCTAAAACTAAAAAACTAAAAAACTTTAACTCGATTAAAATAAAAAAAATACAGTCGATTAAGTGGATTTAACGAAAATACTAAAAATAAAGACCCCTAAAAGTTTAATAAAAGACTATTAAAAAATATTTTAAATATTAATAAACCCCAAATTAAGCTGATTTATGAACCTAAACTAAAATAAAAAATAACTTAATAAAAAAGATATAGACATAAAAAATCTTAAAATTAAAAATAAATTGAAATTGAAACAGAAATATAAAAATTAAAATAAAATCTAATGAAAAACATTAACAAAACTATAATACAAAAATTACACTGGTTCACAAAACCGATCTGAATGATTAAGTCACAAATTGTACTGATTCATTCGACACAATGATTCAATTCGGTCACAGCAGTTCGCAGGTTAAGAGAAGCTGTATAGTAGTGGATTATGACTTAAATGTGGGTCTGTTCCTCACTATTGTATGTACTTTTATTGTATGACTTTTATTATGTGTATATACAGTGGGTACGGAAAATATTAAGACCCCCTTAAATTTTTCACTCTATTATATTGCAGCCATTTGCTAAAATAATTTAAGTCAATTTTTTTTCCTCATTAATGTACACACATCACCCCGTATTGACAGAAAAACACAGAAATGTTGACAGTTTTGCAGATTTATTAAAAAAGAAAAATAAATATCACAATGGTCCGAAGTATTCAGACCCTTTGCTGTGACACTCCTATATTTAACTCAGGTGCTGTCCATTTTTTCTGATCATCTTTTAGATGGTTCTACACCTTCATTTGATTCCAGCTGTGTTTGATTATACTGATTGTGGACTTGATTAGGAAAGCCACACACACCCGTCTATATAAGACCTTACAGCTCACAATGCATGTCAGAGCAAATGAGAATCATGAGGTTAAATGAACTGCCTGAAGAGCTCAGAGACAGAAAAGTGGCAAGGCACAGATCTGGCCAAGGTTACAAAAAAATTTCTGCTGCACTTAAGGTTCCTAAGAGCACAGTGGCCTCCATAATCCTTAAATGGAAGACGTTTGGGACGACTGAAACCTTTCCTAGAGCTGGCCGTCTGGCCAAAATGAGCTATCGGGGGAGAAGAGCTTTGGTGAGAGAGGTAAAGAAGAATCCAAAGATCACTGTGGCTGTGCTCCAGAGATGCAGTTGGGAGATGGGAGTAAGTTGTAGAAAGTCAACCATCACTGAAGCCTTCCACCAGTCGGGGCTTTATGGCAGATTGGCCCGACGGAAGCCTCTCCTCAGTTTAAGACACATGAAAGCCCGCATGGAGTACTCCAAGATGGTGAGAAATAAGATTCTCTGGTCTGATGAGACCAAGATAGAACTTTTTGCCTTAATTCTAAGCGGTATGTGTGGAGAAAACCAGGCACTGCTCATCACCTTTCATCACCTGTCCAATACAGTCCCAAATGTGAAGCATGGTGGTGGCAGCATCATTCTGTGGGGGTGTTTTTCAGCTGCAGGGACAGGATGACTGGTTGCAATCGAGTGAAAGATGAATGCGGCCAAGTACAGGGATATCCTTGATGAAAACCTTCTCCAGAGTGCTCAGACCTCAGACTGGGCCGAAGGTTTACCTTCCAACAAGACCATGACCCTAAGCACACAGCTAAAATAACACAGCTTCACAACAACTATTTGACTGTTCTTGAATGGCCCAGCCAGACCCCTGACTTAAACCCAATTGACCTCTCTGGAGAGATCTAAAAATGTCTGTCCACCAACGTTTACCATCCAACCTGACAGAACTGGAGAGGGTCTGCAAGGAGGAATGGCAGAGTATCCCCAAATCCAGGTGTGAAAAACTGTTGCATCTTTCCCAAAAAGACTCATGGCTTTATTAGATCAAAAGGGTGCTTCTACTAAATATTTAGCAAAGGGTCTGAATACTTAGGACCATGTGCTATTTCAGTTTTTCTTTTTTAATAAATCTGCAAAAAATGTCAACAATTCTGTGTTTTAATTCTGTCAATATGGGGTGCTGTGTGTAAATTAATGAGGAAAAAAATGTACTTAAATGATTTTTTAGCAAATGGCTGCAATATAACAAAGCGTGAAAAATTTAAAGGGGTCTGAATAATTTCCATACCCACTGTAAATTTATATAGTCCGTGGTCATATGACCACTTTTATGGGGCTTTTGTCCTTTTTCATTGTAATTGCATTCAAAACTTCTCCTTTTTGTGTTCCACACTGAATAAAGAAACTCCTACCAGAGAGTTGAAATTTCAGAGTGAGCCATTCAATTAAGTGCCACCTCTCATTAGCGAACTTCATTAACGGCCTGAAGGTGAGGAGGACGAAGACGGCAACAAAGAAACGGGAGGAATGAAGGAGGAAGTCGAGGTGGTGAGAAAGGAGCCGTGAGATCTGTGTGATGAATCTTCAGCGCTGTCTTTGAGCCTGTCAGACTCTGACTAAAGATCTGGCTTTGTGTGACACATCGCTACAAAATCTTCATCAGACAGTTCCTGTCGGTCTTTATCTCTGGCCCAGGGGGTCTCTCTCTCTCTTCTTCTTCTTCTTGTCCCGTCTTTGCGTTCGGTCTGTTGGTCTCTCTCTCTCTGGGGGGCTGAACTGTGAAGCGCTGAGGGAACTCCTGTGCTCAGATAAGCTGGAGAATTAGCAGCAGAAGATCAGGCGCACCGTCAGTGATGAGTTCAGCGAGTGGATGACAGAAGCCCCTTTGTTTGATTATATGCACTGATCCTTCTTTTGGAGACATTGTGTTACAATGTTTACATTGTCATTTATGCATTTGGCAGATGCTTTGCTCCGAAACTACTCAAGGTATAAATTTTTTATCTTCTCAGACCTAGATCACGGTGTTTCTATTTTTCTGTGAATTCTGTTTTTAGGTCCACACAAATTCTGGCTTTTTTAACTTGAGGCCATCTGATTTTTACATGCCATTTAACCCTATAAATACTGTATCATATCTGATGCACAGATTTCTAAATGATCAACATGATCAAAACTGTTGCACACAAGCTACTACATTCCTTCTGTCATCTGTTGATATACGTGATTTTTTTACAAGTAAAAGGCCTTTTAGTATAATTGTCTAAACTCCACCTTCAGCTCATTCTTCATTCTTTTTGTGCTGGAATCTTTACTGATTTTAGAATATCAAAGGATAACTTTCAATATTTTTAAGATGAACACTTACTGGACACAGCAACCTCAGCCTTACGTGATTTATCGAAATCATTTTTGTGATTCTCATGTTGACACGCCGTTAGTTGTTCATCTCGCATCGTCAATGTTAGCATTGCATTTATAATTTTTGATCATAAAACTAAGCATTTAAATATAATCTAAGATGTATTATTGGGAGATATTGAGTGATGACTTTTATATGATGATGAAATTTATAGAATTTTATGTAAGTTTTATACATAAGTTTTATGCATCTACTATACTGTTTAATTGATTTACATTACAGGCTATCAAAATGTCATCACTTTTTGGCCATATAAATAATATCTGCATATTTTTAGTTTGGGTCTCAAAATAAAATTGAATAGTTTTTTTCTCCATACTCTCACTATATCATATTATTTGTGCCATAAAAGCCTGTCTTGATACTGTACGGTAGGGTAGGTGATTTTGGAAAGGCTAGCAATAGCAAGTAGTCATTACACAGGCAAGCAATCCAAACAAGCAACAAGGCAGGAAACGCAGGCAAAAGGGTAATCCAAGAGACAGGCAAGAAATCCAAAAACCAAGAGACATAAAACCAGGGAGAATGCTCAGAATTGCAGAGTAACAATTGGCAAGACTTGTGACAGAGAAAACACAGGGCTTATATAGGCAGAGGTAATAAGAAACAGGTGAAAACAACCAGGCAGGATGAGTCCGGGCATTGGATTATGGGAAATGCAGTCCAGATTTGAGGTTTGCAAGGTCTGTTTTTATATTATATATCTAATATAATATTCTTTATAGTTATTTTCATATGCCAGACTTTACAGGGTTAAGCACAGAATAGCATAAATTCTAACAAATAAACAACATAAATAAATCTAAACTTAATAGTTTTAACAACACACATTTTAAAATCAACATGAACTCAGAATAGCTCCTTTTAAGTCCAAAATACATGATCCTGATCTTATTATGCATGATTGTGCTCTTCAGAATGTTAAATGTTTGTCTTCATATATTTTCTCTTTTTTCCTCTCGATTTTTTTTCTTTTCAGCTGATGTCATCAGTTTTTCTTATTTTTCGTTATATGGTCATATCGAGACCACTTTCACAATCCCTTGAACTTGCAGTGGATGAAATCAAACCTCATCCTATATATTTTTTATTTTTTTCATTGCAGAAGTGGATTCGTGTTGAATTTAATAGCATTTTATTAAATGCAAAACAGAGATGTATTGTTTGCTGTGAATGTTATGCATGCAGATTAAATTTATAACCCAATTGACTTTATGTTGTTATGAGCTGAATAATTTCTGCTGTAGAAGTTGATTCTTGTTTAAGTTGTTGTTTAAGACACATGAGACATATCTGTATTAGGCGCACTGCTGTAATGTAGGCATTATGTCTAAGACCAAATCAATATTTGTCACAGTGGTATTTTCAGTAAAAGCGCTGAGGACATTACGTGGCCTGAACACTAATCAGGGTGGGAGCAACGAACTCCACTGGAACATATGAAATTACAATAAGCACCATAATTAATGTAACGTAACCGAAAAAGCTATAATAAACAGCAATATGGGCCTGCATATGGCTTTATTAGAATGTGCTAGAGTGTGTAATGTGCCACGCCGGGACGCCAGAAAACATGCTATATGACGAAATTATGAGATGACAACTTTTCAGAATAGCATGCTTTTAGTATTTCAGCAGTATATTGTATGCATTGCATGTGCTGATAAATGTGTTTTGAGGTCATAGCATAGTATTGTGAATATGAAAATAAGTCTTTATCAATCAATAATATGTCTCATAATTCTGTCTCATAATCATAATTTGTGTAAAAAAAGGAATAAAACTGTTTGGCTGTGTTTTACAGCCACTAGTGGTCATTTCAGCTAGAAGCTGCAGTGAATTGTATGTAAACGTGCATTATTTTGATTTTATTTTGATTTTTTTTGTCTCTTCTGCTCACCAGTGCTACATTTATTTGATAACAAATACAGTAAAAACAGAAATATTGTAAAATATTTTACAATTTCAAATATCTGTTTTCTATGTGAATATGTTTTAAACTGTAATTTATTTCTGTGATGCTCAGCTGAATTTTCAGCATCATTACTCCCAGTCTTCATTGTCACATATCTTCGAATCATTCTATAGCCCTGAATTGCTGCTCAAGAACATTTCTGAGTATATCAATTTTGAAAACAGTTTTGCTGTGAATATTTTTTGTAGAAACTGCAACATACTACTATTCAAATGTTTGGTGCATGAAATATTTTTTAAGTGAATTAATACTTTTATTCAGCAAGGATGCATTAAATTGATCAGAAGTGACAGTACAGACATTTACAATGTTACAAAAGATTCAAATTTTAAATAATACTGTTCTTTGCACTAAAAATGCATCACAGATGTCTCAAAATATTAGGCAGCAAAATGTTCCATCAGTGATGTAATAGAACCATTATTAATCACTGCGACCCAGTATTGAAGCAGTCAATCAAGCATATTAGAATGATTCTGCAGATCATGTGACACTGAACTGGGTATGATGCTGAAAATTCAGCTTTTGATCACAGAAGAAAGTGCCATTTTAAATAGTTAAATAGAAAGCCGTTCTTTTAAATAATAAAAAAAATATTTCCCAATATTACTGTTTTTTTCTGTATTTTTGATCAATTAAATGCATCCTTGGTGAGCAGAAGATCAGAAATATTTTAAAAATGGTAATGATTCCTTATGACTCGTAGTGGAAGGTTTTTTTTTTTTTTTTTTTAACAAATGCATACATGAATTTAGACCGTGGCATGTTTTTTCCAATAAGCTAGTTGCAATAAACTGAGCAATATTCCATAAATAATACGGTTTGTATTGCGTTCTGAACACAGTCGAACTGTTTGAAAGAAGCAGTTAGGCTGATTTCTCATTACCAGAAGAGAAGGAAGAGCAGACATGGTCTCTTTTGCCCACATCTCTCACTAGCAGCTATTAACATCACACACTTACACTACAGCACAGCACAAGGGCGATATGGACACGGCCCTTACCGAAGTCGAGCAGATTTGGGTTTGAGAGAGTCATGTCGGACTTAAGAATTGATTAAACGCTCGAAGGCGGCCCTCGGGCTCGTAATATCAGAGTTTAATTGGAGCTGTCAGATGGTAAATTAATCCAACCTCACGTAAATCTGTGGAGATATTTCCGATGAAGGACCAACTGATGTATGACAGAACGGTCACGTTAGCTCCTCTGCCTCGAGCCAACACCAGAATAAATCACAACATCGTCTGTTGTTCATTTATTTTTAAACCCACTTTAACCGCATGGCGCACACTTGAGGAGCTTCTGGGCACTTGACACTTCTAAAAGCATGCTAAAGTCTCAAGGATTTGTCATTTAGACACATGGAAATGGAGAATTAAAAAGTAAAGAGGCCAGAATTAAAACAGGCTCTCCACCAAAGGAGAATCCTGCTGGTATATTCCTTTTAGAAAGTCAGAATTTCCAACTTATGTCTTGCAAAAGTGCAAAAGAACAGCATTTGAACTAGGACTTACAACCCACAAATCTGATTTCAGTCTTATCAAGATTTAATCTTTATCCTCCAGAACACTTGCAAAGATTATGGTAGCCAGTCCTGGGTAGTTGCTGATTATATGTCATTTGGATTACATGATCAGATTTCAACAATTAGATTATATTGCATTTTAAAATGCTTATACCAACAAAAAAAAAAAAATTACTATATTTTCAAACCTTTTAAATATATATTTCGGAAAATATATTTTCTAAATCTACCAATGTATTTTGGCCATTTTTTGTATGTTTTAATATATAGGTATATATGTTTAAAGCTATGTATTTAAATCCAAGAAAATACATTAGCATATGTTGCATCTGAGAAAAAAAAACTTTATTTGTTGTCTATAACACATGTGAACATATAACACATTTGAAAAAAGTTCAGCATTAACATTCGTCTCATGTCCAAACAATACCATATATATGCAAATACTTAACTGTAAAAAAAAACAATTTTATACTTTAGTCGAACAACAGGGTAATGTAATGGAAAGGTATTTTCTTACCCCTTTTGAAATATAGTGTTGATATAAAGTTCAAAAATAAATTCAAAAATATATTTCATTGAGCTTCACTGTTTACAACATATATTTAGTGTATATTTTTACACAGTTTTAATACACAGAAGCAGCATAAATGTATTTACAGGAATCACTATCATGGGAAACACTGTATCAAATGCTGTGTGTTGATTCTCCTTCACAGCAGACAGAAAACAATGCATGCACTGACTACTCTGACATGTTGTGTAAAGAATCAGAGCGAGATTAGAAGTGCTTAAGGACATGAGCAGAAATAAAATAAAAGCATCAGATATTATTGTACTATAACTGCACCATTTAACTGCAATTGTAATGGGAAAAAATGGTTTTAATTTTCATGCATTTATTTATTTTATCATGGATTGAGCATGCAATTAAAACAATTTTGATTAGCACACACTTTTCATTTGCATCTTTGCATGAAATTGGCCATTTCTCATTGCAAGCTGTTCCCAAAATCCTGCTCAACTCCAATAGAAAATGAATTGACATTTTTAGAGCAGGATTCATCAAACATCCACTAATATTACTCATTTCAGACTGATGAAATACATGAGTCTGATATTTTACAGCCTCTGCTTTGAGATTGAAATAAACCATGCATTGTGTATTATCTTTCTTGTTTGTTTTAAAAAAAAAGTTATTCTATAGTTACTGCAAAACCTTATTTTCTGATGCTTAGATCTAACACAACACTGTGAAATTCATGGCCATGTTTAGAATAACATACTGTAGTCCTGCACATTACCCAGCATGCATTGCATTTATGATATAATTGTCTGTATAATTTAGCCTATCAGTAAAAGTGGGCAAAACGAGTGTTTACAGCTGCTTGTTTTGTGAATTGCCATAGTGCTCTGATAGTAGCATTGGAGTGTTATATACTGTATTTGTGTTTATAACAAAATCTGCTTGAATATATTTCTATATAGTACATACGTGTACACTACAGTATGTAAATTTTTATATGCATATCCGAGTCATTTACTAGATATGCCTAAATAAAGCAAACTGCATTGAACACTGTATCCTGCAGTGCAATGTACTCAACTTGACCTTCCATTTTCAGTGATAAATGAACCGTATTAATTAGATATATTTTCAAACATCTTAATTGACTCAATATTAGATATGTCAGCCAAAAAAAGTCTATTTTACTCCAAATTGAATGAAAAATGCATAAAACGGTGCATAAAACACTAGGAATTGATCACAAGAGCTAGAAAGTAAACGAATCACAGGAACAGTTTCTTTGCTTTTCCGAGAGCGACAGTTCTCATCAAAACAGTTTGAGGTCTTTATGCAAATGTAAAGTTCAAATAGTATGTGCTCATAAGCTTGTAAATACAGCTCATGTGGTTTATGTGTTTGCCTCATTAAACTTTTAATAGATGGGTCTGCAAAATATTAATCGAATGAATCACTGATTGAATAAATGAACAGTAAAGGTGTTTTAAGCTATTTTGCCACACCCTCTCTCTGCAAAACCCCGCCTCCAAAGACATTTCAGCCAATCCTGAACATACAAAGTTTGCATTCATGCATTTAGCAGATGCTTTTATCCTAAATCCTCCACGGAAGTTATTTCTCTTGATTATGAATGCCAGGTTGCAGCATATTGTGTGCTATTCCATAAAAATGATGAAATCTGCCATCCAGTTGATCAGCATTTGTTTTTTACGGTTTCTAATTTGTTTGCATTTTATTTCGTGATTTCACTCAAATGGAAAACAAACCATGGAGCTTGTGTCAGAGAGCTTACTAGTGTGACTCTCTCCATTGGTAACCATGACGACTATTCGGCAAAACATGACAAATGACAAATCAAAGCGCATGAAAATACAACAACTAAATTGCAACTCCTGTTTGACAATTGGATACGCTTCCTGTTTATTAGATCCATCCTGCCGTGAGTTATTTTATAAAGTGGTGGGCACAAAATCTCATCATGTGCATAATTACACACAATCCATTATTTGTTGTCTGAGGTTAGTCATTTGGGTGTTTTAAAGGGGTCATGGAATGCATTTTTATTTATTTTTTTATGATTTTTCCAGAGTTTCTCTTTTTTTTCCTCAAAAAGCAATCGTCATTTAGATAGAAATAGCTATTTTCTACCTTTAATTTAGCCTCTGATTTGAATGGGGCATGTCTGCTGTGAGACTCAATAGAAACAATCACTGCTGTGACTGGCTAACATCTTTGCATATGAAATGATCATTGTATGTGGAACTGTCTCAAACTTTTACAGTTTTGAGTAAATCACAGTCAAGTCTACTGAGCACATGATGCAATGATCGAAAAATGATCTCATCATAACTAACACAATGAAAACATGATGTAAATAAGAGATACTAAATACTTTTAGTAGATTTGTGTGCAAATCCGCGACCAGACTGTGAGACATTGATACGTCTCTTGTCCGAAAGACGGGTGCAGTAGAAATTGTGATCTCCCAATTGCCCAGCCACTCTAAGCCAGGTTCTGAAAGCAGATTAAATGGCTCTCCATCGATCGCTGCCCTTTAATGCGTCTTCGCCTCGAAAGCAAAGACCAAAAATATGCCTCTCGACGGCTGTCTTACGAGGACCACGAGGACCTGAATTGGTATACTAGCTAATGCTGTCATTGAGGGAAGCGCGCTTGTGTAACTGAGCCGCCGTCGCAACGCCAAGTGTTTCGTCTCATCCATGCAAAACAAAACCGGCAGAAGCTAACAACAACAATAACACAAGTGCGTCGTGTGGAAGGCAGCCAGGAAACTCTCACAGCCCAGACAGGCTTCTGGAGTGGCAGCGCTTGTATTTGAAGTTTTATGGAGAGAATTATGTTGAAGATCAGTGTTGAATGTTCAGGGTTCGAATAAATATTAGCTTCAAGAGCTTTATTCTGCTCTCTATGACATGATCAGCAGTAAAAAGAAAAAAAAACAAGCCACTGTTGTGGAATGAAAATTAAACACATGTTTGGAATAGCATACTACTATTTCTACAGTATAATGTGCACAGTATGACATTTTTTTTATATGTATACTTAAATGGAACACTATTTTTCTACTTACTGAATATTGCACACATTTGCAATACAATTTTTAAAATGCAATGCATTTTGCACTGATTAACATTTAAGAAGGTAGTATACAACATTATTATAACATAACCTCATCATGCTGAGTATCATCATTTTATCATCTAAAACTGTATTTTCAGACCACAAAAATTGCACATTTTGACAAAAACTGCACATCCTAGTACTTCATGCAAACTGAAAATTTGTTAGTATGCATCCTATATACTGCAGAAATAGTAATAGTAGTATACTAGTATGCTGTATTGTCGTTTAAAATCATATCTGATGTCACTTAAGGTTCATTCGTCACTTTGGAGTCAAGTCCAATGCATTGCATTGTGGGATACAGTATTGCACATATTGAACACATTTTTTTTTTTTACTGCACATCTGAGCATTTAATGTGTGCTGAAATATGCTTAGTACACGCAAGATGCATCATATATGCTGCAAAAATATTTCTAGTCCTACAGTTGAATATCATGTCTGATATCATTTGTTTCAATTGTCATTTTGGAAATGGAAGGTCAATTGCAGCATTACATTGTGGAATGCTGTATTTCATGCATTGAGCTCTTTCTTTATTGCACAGTTTGGCACTTTGTGGTTCTTGTGCATACTTAAAATTTCCTTAGTATGCACAGTATGCATCATATCTACTGCAGAAACTGTAAGAGTAATCTGATAGTATGCTCTCCTGCGATTGAAAATCATGTCTAATAACACTTCCAGTTCATTCGTCATACTGGAAATGGAAGGTCAAATCCAGTGCATTGGATTGTGGGAACATAGTATTGCCCTCATTGAGCTCTTTTTTTATTGCACATTTTGACAAAAACTGCACACGTTGGTACTTTATGAATACAGAAAATGTGCTTACGATGCACAGTATGCACAGTTACTCCAAAGATAGTAAGAATAGTATTATAGTATGCTGTTCTGCGGTTGAAAATCATGTCTGATGTCACTTCTGGTTCATTCATCAACTTGGAAATGGAAGGTCAAGTGAAGAGCATTGCATTGTTAGATACAGTATTACATGCACTGATGCATTTTTACTGCATTTTGACAAATTACACATTTTGATGAAAACTTCACATGCGTACTGAAAATGTTCTTAGTGTGCACAGTATGCATCCTATATACTGTAGAAATAGCATGTGTATTTTAATAGTATGCTGTCCTGCGGTTGAAAATCATATCTAATGTCACTTACGGTTCATTAATGATATTGAAAAAGGAAGGCCAAGACCAGCACATTGCATTGTGGGATACAGTATGGAATGCACTGAGCACTGTTTTTACTGCAAATTTTGGCAATACATATAGAAAATAGTATGCATCATATATACTGCAGAAATAGTAAGGTTAGTATGCTGTCCTACAGTTGAAAATCATGTCTAAATCATGTCCGGTTCATTCCTCATCTTAGAAATGGAAGGTCAAATTCAGCACAATGCATTGTGGGAACATAGTATTGAATGCATTGAGCTCTTTTTTATTGCACATTTTGGCAAATTGCACATTTTGACAGAATTGCCCATCTTGGGACTGAATCCATACTGAAAACTTGCTTACTATGCACAGTACGCAGTATACTACAGAAATTGCACAGTTAGTATGATAGTATGCTGTCTTGTGGTTGAAAATTATGTCACTTCTGGGGATTTTGTCATATTGTAAATGGAAGGTCAAGTGAAGAGCATGGCATTGTGGGATATAGTATTGCACGCATTGAGACAAATTTTGACAAAAATTGTACACCTTGGCACTTGCATACTGAAAATTCCCTAGCTATACACAGTATGGATCCTAAATACTGCAGAAATAGTAAGACTAGTATAATACTGTGGTTGAAAATCTGGAAATGGAAGGTCAAGTGAAGAGCATTGCATTGTGGGATGCTGTATTGCACACAGCTTGCTCTGGTCCTGTTTGTGCAGAAACAGTAAGAGCAGCATGTAAGTATTCTATTCCGAACACAACTTCCCTCTTTGGTTTTTTAATTCTCTCGCGTCTTCATCTCTCTCTATCTCTTACCGCGATCTGACAGCATGCCTCCGCCGCCACCGCTGCTGCTGCTGCTCCTCACCCCTCCCAGAAACCCTAGAGCTCTCACTCTCCTAAGCAGGTGTTCGTTGATTTCTTCTCCCCGAGGTAACCGGGTTTTGTTCTTAGCGCCAGTGCCGAATTAAACTGACGGAGCAGACTCCTGGGTAGCAGCCCGCGTAACCTCCCCCGCCCCGCGCCCTCCGGCCTGCTCACATTTCCCTGTCTCTCCTCCTTAAGGACGGCGCCAGATGCCCAGAGCAGGGCACTTCCGCCCACATTCTCTCCCCCTGTGACATGGCACTGCGTGCCGGCCCAGACATGCACGCTGTAGCATGCATTCAGAATGTGAATGTGAGTGTCAGGTTGATAATTCTGAAAGAAAGTTTAATTTATCAATGTCAAAGAGAAGATGGTTGCTGAAGACCCACAGGTACACTATATATCCTGCGTGTTTGGTTAGTTCAGCTGAGACGGGAAGTGATGCGGGGCCTGATGTAACGACCAAGAGCTGAGGAAACTGTAGCATAGGACTTCAAAGTCAACATGAAATCAAAATATAATATTTTTTTTCTAATACATGGTACTGGTTTTTAACATGTAGAATATCATCTTGCACTCAAAGGACAGCAATATTAGATATTAGATAAATATTAATATATTTAGTATTATTATTTTCAGAATATATCATCACAGTACATAAGCACATATATCGATATGTACCGTAATGTTTTGCAATGTTAAGATGTTGATATAATTTGACTCAAAGGACAGTAACATTTACAACTTTTTAAGATAATTAATTATATAATTATATATTTTTAGCAGTTGACATTATTTTCCATTCTTTTTGTTTTATTATTATTTATTTTTTTCAATTCTTATGGTGCATGATTCCTTAGAAAAGTCATAAATTAGTTTGTCCCATGTTGGTTTTATTAATTAAAGATTAGTGATAAAGCTTACCAAATTCTGCAACTAAATATTATTTAGCTGGTTGATATACTTATAATCAAACTACATTCTGTGGCAGCATATGAATGATGAAGCATCAATTACACATGCACTGCTCTTTATTTGTTGCAGCACAGGGTTAAAAATCATCAAGAAGTGAAAAAGTAATGATAAATAATCAGAACTATTTATAATATTTGCCATTTACCAGTTATTGGCCAAAACATGAAAATGAATCAAACTAAATAAATATAAACTAAATGCATATTCATTCTGAGTGGTAGCATTTCTTTGTTACATATCCAACACTTTTAGTCAACAAGTTTCTGATATTTACCTTTAATCGTTTCTGCAGATTTAGATTAAAAGGATAGCAATAGATTTAACACTTCAAGAGCATTTTGTATGCCTGTTTTCAGCATTTAAGCTTTATTTTCAATTCAAACAATAGGAATGCAAGGTTTTTCATACATTATCATGTTTTGATGCCCAAATTCACTTGCAGCACACATTTAACTTTGTAATATTTTCTTTTCTTTTTTTAAAGGAGTAATATTTTGTAATATCTGCCATAGCTATCTGCCATGTATTTTGCACAAAATATTGTGTGTAGGCCTATATATTACCTCACCGCTCTATCTATCTATCTATCCATCTATCTATCCATCTGTCCAATTACAGTATATGCAATCGACCTTAACATGAAAATAAATCAAACCTATTCAGTGGTGGCCATTTCTCTGTAACATTTCCTACAGTTCCACATTTCCTATAGTCACAAGTTTTGCAGCAAAAGATTCAATTATTGGGAAGCGTTCAGCGCATGTTCAGGAGTCATTAATAAGCTCGTTCCATTGTGACACACTACAGCGCTTAAGCATAGAAAAATTAAACAAAAGGCAAATGAGATCTAAATGCCAGCACGAGCACGAATGTGCTTTGCTCAAAAATTCAATTTGCAATGCGTTTTCAGCACTTTGGCTGGAGAAAAAGAAACTCCGTTCTGTTCGCTCCATTTTTCAAGCAGACAGCGCGACTTGATGAGTTTAACGTTCACTTTAATCTGGCTGTTTTGAAACAGACTCAAACCGTTTTCCACAAAACCGTCAAAATGAGCTGCGGATGCATTTGCGTGGTACCGTGGGGCCTTGTCTTTGGGCCGGAGCGTGTGAGGTTTTCTGTGAATCTGGTAACAGTTTAACTGATGTATTGATCTCGGACTGCTTTGGGTTTTGGGCTTTTATCCAAGATAGAAATGGGGTAAAACTGACAGGTCTTGGGGGATGTGGACCTCTGCGCTGACAGAGCTGGAAGGTTCGATGGTAAAGATCTCTGCTGGAGTTTATCGAGCGGATTTCGGTCTCTCTGTCTCGTGGTGGGGCTGTGCATCGATGGATATGTGGAGAGGGAATTGCATCCGGAGAACTGAGCAGTATGTAGACATTACATGAACAGATTGAAGACATCAGCATCAGTTAACAGGACCGTGCATTACGTTGCATGACATGTTTTGTAGGAAAGATCGGTGTTTACTGCGCGGTGGGTTTACGCACCATATAGGCTGGTAGACTACACGTGTAATCAATACAAAAGCATGTGTAAAACGAGGTACAAAATCCCTTAATCTGTTTGCAAACGAAGCCAAATCTGTATCTCACGACACCAGCTAAGTCAATAGGCGATGTGAACTAAGTGGAATTAATGATCCAAATTCAGTCCATGAACCACTCCAACCTTTTTTGCATACTTTACACAGCCGCAAGTTCCCTTAGATCAGCATGTATTCCTGTTTTTGCTGGTTCATGCTGAGCTGTGCTGGTCTAGGTGGTCACTAGCTGGTCAACCGTGCTAGTTTTGCTTGTTAAAGGGATAGTTCAACCAAAAATGAAACCGTTTTGTATATATACAACTGTTCAGAAGTTTAGGGGCAGGAACATTTTTAATAAAAAAAAATTAAAAAATTTAAAAAAATTATTTGCCAATGGTGCATTAAATTGATCAAAAGTAACATTAAAGACATTCATAATGATACAAAATATTTCTATTTCAAATAAATGTTTTACTTTTGAACTTTCTATTTATCAAATAATCCTGAAAAATATGAAGCAGCACAACTGTTTTCAACATTTACTGCTAATAATCAGAAATGTTTCTTGAGCAGCAAATCAGCATATTACAAGTAGGAGTAATGCTGCTGAAAATACAGCTTTGATCACGCAATAAATTAAATTTGACCAAAATATTTCATTAAAAGTTATTTAAATAATAATACCAAAATGTCACAATAAAACAGTTTTTACTGTATTTTGATCAAATAAATGCAGCCTTGAAGAGAAAAAAAAATGACAAACCCAAAACTTTTGATATTCAGTATTGGATATTTATTGCATATTTTTCCTGCATATTTTAATATTTAGAATGTCATCTAGCACTACTTTAAATAGACAGCAAAAGATTATAACCAAAGCAAATTGTTATGAGATTTTGATTATATTTTCAGCATTAAGCATGTTATATTTTCTCTAGCAGATATAGGAATATTTATTTATATACTTTTCATTATAATTTCGTTATGCTTAAATTTCACTTTTAGCATACAAATTATTTAGTTTAATTTCAGTTTTTTATTTTCTTTTTAAAAAGGTATGTGACCCGGAGCACAAAAGCAGTCTTAAGTCGCTGGGGTATATTTGTAGCAATAGCCAAAAGTACACTGTATGGGTCAAAATTATTGATTTTTCTTTTATTCCAAAAATCATTAGAATATTAAGTAAAAATCATGTTCAATGAAAATATTTTGTAAATTTTCCTACCGTAAATATATAAAAAAAACTTAATTTTTGATTAGTAATATGCATTGCTAAGATCTTCATTTGGACAACTTTAAAGGCGATTTCTCAATATTTAGATTTTTTTGCACCCTCAGATTCCAGACTTTCAAATAGTTGTATCTCGGTTTTATTTGAGAAACAGACAACATTTTTCACTGATAATCTTCTTCTCTGCTTTAAATAATGACAGAATTTTTGGCTGAACTATTTCTTTAAGTGGTAATGGTGGTAACCAGGCATGCTGTCTTTTCAATAAGGAAGCTCAAATCTCCCTTCTTGCATGTGAAATTCAGAGCAATCCGTCTTGTTCTTGAGTAAACGGTGACCAGGTGGTTGAAGTCAGTGGGCCGTGGTGCTGTGGATGTGACAGGTGGCCAAAGGGCAGGTATGAAGCCACGATCTGAACTCGGCTGAGAGTGGAGGGGGCTTCACACGGCCCAGCCGGAGTTAATGGGATCAGACGTGGAAAAAATGGATCTATCTGCCAGTTAATGTTTAATCCGCTCCAGCCTCAGGCTTCAACCATCTGATAATTTTGGACTGCCTTTCTTCATCATCAAGGTGTCAGAAGGAAGAGCCTAAAGAGAGTAAATATTTAATTGGTATGACACCCACTTCACGTCTTTTTTGCAATGTTTTGCTGTGGTCTTTTTCCATGCCACCCCAGTGACTTTTGGTCAACTGTAATATTGCAATTCAGGGGAGGCAGAATTTAACAAAACAATGAAACTGTTAAAATGAACAATTTTAATAATAAAATAAAAAAAATTAAAAAATATTGTCAATGTCAATAGGTAACGTACCTTCATTTGTAAAGTTATTTATTTATATATGTACATAATTTATGTCTCTTTATAAATTGGATGATTCACTAAATAGATATTTCCACATGTTGTTTTAATATGTATAAAAATAAAAACAAATAAAAAAATAATCATGCATTATTTTGCATTTATAATGTATTTTATTTATATATTTATTATTGTTTATATATTATATATTTTATTATATATCTTTTGGTTTGATATATATAGTATTTCCACATGTATAACATCAAAACAAATACAAAAATTCAAATGAGATTAATTAATTTCTTTGATTGTAAAGCTTATGTATTATATTTTTTTTATAGAAATTTATATTTATATATGCTTTTTGGATAACTCACAAAACTATATAGTTTTTCTGATTATAAAAAAAAAAAAATATATATATATATATATCTATATATACACACAAGTGATTTATTATTATTATTATTATTAAATATAAATTTGCATATTTTATAAATTCACTTTTGGATGATTCACTAAATAGATATTTCCATGTGGTTTTTAAATGGGAATACAGTGGAGCAAAAAAGTATTTAGTCAGCCACCAATTGTGCAAGTTCTCCCACTTAAAAAGATGAGAGAGGCCTGTAATTTTCAAAATAGGTATACCTCAACTATGAGAGAAAAAAAAAATCCAGAAAATCACAATGTAGGATTTTTAAAGAATTAATTGGAAAATTCCTCTGTAAAATAAGTATTTGATCACCTACAAACAAGCAAGATTTCTGGCTATCACAGACCTGTAACTTCTTCTTTAAGAGGCTCCTCTGTCCTCAACTGGTTACCTCTATTAAAGGCATCTGTTTGAACTTGTTATCAGTATAAAAGACACCTGTCCACAACCTCAAACAGTCACACTCCAAACTCCACCATGGCCAAGACCAAAGAGCTGTCAAAGGACACCAGAAACAAAATTGTAGACCTGCACCAGGCTGGGAAGATGAATCTGCAATAGGTAAGCAGCTTGGTGTAAAGAAATCAACTGTGGGAGCAATTATTAGAAAATGGAAGACATACACGACCACTGATAATCTCCCTCGATCTGGGGCTCCACGCAAGTTCTCACCCCGTGGGGTCAAAATGATCACAAGAACTGTGAGCAAAAATCCCAGAACCACACGGGGGGACCTAATGACCTGCAGAGAGCTGGGACCAAAGTACAAAGGCTACCATCAGTAACACACTACGCCATCAGGGACTCAAATCCTGCAGTGCCAGAAGTCTCCCCCTGCTTAAGCTAGTACATGTCCAGACCCGTCTGAAGTATGCTAGAGAGCATTTGGATGATCCAGAAAAAGATTGGGAGAATGTCATATGGTCAGATGAAACCAAAATAGAACTTTTTGGTAAAAACTCAACTTGTCGTGTTTGGAGGAGAAAGAATGCTGAGTTGCATCCAAAGAACACCATACCTACTGTGAAGCATGGGGGTGGAAACATCATGCTTTGGGGCTGTTTTACTGCAAAGGGACCAGGACGACTGATCAGTGTAAACGAAAGAATGAATGGGGCCATGTATCGTGAGATTTTGAGTGAAAACCTCCTTCCATCAGCAAGGGCATGGAAGATGAAACGTGGCTGGGTCTTTCAGCATGACAATGATCCCAAACACACCGCCCGGGCAATGAAGGAGTGCCTTCGTAAGAAGCATTTCAAGGTCCTGGAGTGGCCTAGCCAGTCTCCAGATCTCAACCCCATAGAAAATCTTTGGAGGGAGTTGAAAATCCGTGTTGCCCAGCGACAGCCCCAAAACATTACTGCTCTAGAGGAGATCTGCATGGAGGAATGGGCCAAAATACCAGCAACAGTGTGTGAAAACCTTGTGAAGACTACAGAAAACGTTTGACCTCTGTCATTGCCAACAAAGGGTATATAACAAAAGTATTGAGATGAAATTTTGTTATTGACCAAATACTTATTTTCCACAATAATTTGCAAATAAATTCTGTAAAAATCCTACAATGGATTCTGGATTTTTTTTCTCATGTTGTCTCTCATAGTTGAGGTATACCTATGATGAAAATTACAGGCCTCTCTCATCTTTTTAAGTGGGAGAACTTGCACAATTGGTGGCTGACTAAATACTTTTTTTCCCCACTGTATATAAAAATCAAATCAGATCAGATTAAGTACTTTGCATTTATTTATTTGTTCATTCATTCATTTTAATATAAAATGTACATATTTTAATATTCTCTTTTGAAAGATGCACTAAATGGATATATCCACATGTTATTTTAATATTTATAAAAATAAAAAAATAATCATGCATTACATTGTATTTGTATTTGTAATTGTATTTATTCATTCATTTATTTATTTGTTTGTATTATATTATATACATTTTTATATTCTCTTTTGGTTGATCATTATATAGTATTCCACATGTTTATATATATATGTGTGTGTGTGTGTGTGTGTGTGTGTGTGTGTGTGTGTGTGTGTGTGAAAAAAAAAAAGCTTTTTCGAAATGTATATTGTTACTATAAAGTAAAATTTTGGTTATATCACCCATCCCAACCTCTGATATTATAACTGGCAATCAGGGCGAAAAATATAATACTTCATACTTTAATTACTACATGCATACATAATATAATTACTTCATACTTTTCCTCCCGATACTGTTTTCGGCAGGTTATTGTCATGCGTTTATTATATTCTCTAGATCCTCATCATTCGTGATGGTTTGGCTTTCAAAAGTTTCAGTGTATATTTGATGATCAAGGTCAGTGAGCAATAGATGTGCAGTACAAAGGCGCAGCGGTTCTCCGCCGTCGAACTCCAGCACGCTTTTGTTAATAACTTTGTGCCAGAAGCAAGTGCAATTACAAACGAGAGCATGTAAAAGTCAAGGGGATACAAATCATGTTTGAATTAATGTCCCACAGGTCTCAGGGAATCAAGCCCCGAAGCCTCCGTGAGGCGAAGCTCCAAACACCGCAAATGATGCATCTGTTTTAGGCCCAGTGAACAGTTAAAGGATGCTGAGGGTGTCTCTAGACATGGGTGAGACGCTTTAGGAAGACATTTAACTTCGAAGGACAGAGCTAAAGAGAGCTTTGAGTTGTTGGACCAAGAGATGAAATGTAAGTGCTGCTGAATGAACGCCAGAGCTGCAACATGGTGTTAATGATCTGGAGAAAGTAGCTGCTACTGTGAAAACGTCTTGGTTAAGTATGTAACCCTCGTTCCCTGAAGGAGGGAACGGAGACATCACGTCAGATGACCGACGAATTGGGATCTCGCTTAGAGGGACCAATCTACTTCGAGTGTAAACTAAACGAGCCAATGCTCATTGGCATTCGATTATTGCATCCAGCTGCTGCTGATCACAGCGTGAGTATAAGTAGGCAGCAGATGCAGCGCATATTCAGGTTTTCGCTGAGGAGCCGAGCCGGTGACCCGGCCGCTCAGCGGTGGTACAGGAGCTGTGGCGACGGAACGTGACGTCTCCATTCCCTCCTTCAGGGAACGAGGGTTACATACGTAACCGAGACATTCCCTTTCAGTCGGTCACTCTCGACGTCACGTTGGATGACCGACGAATTGGGATCCTACCAAAAGGCCACAGCTACTGCCCCTTCCAGTGTCCTGTGGAAGCCACCTGCGCCCCTACTTTTTGGCGTAGGCCAGGGTCTTCACAAGAGGACCAGCTACTGCTACTATGGCACTACCCAATGAGTAAGACTGGATAACACTGGGAAAACATACCCGTTCTACTTGGAACAGGGACGTTACGAAAGCTCCAACCTTCCCGAAGGAGATTTCAGAAGCAAATACACATATGAACATACCTTAGGTGCATATGGAAGAATGGAGATGATTGAACCCTCTTGGAATGGCAGAGTCTGCCGGGGAAACACGGGCTCAAAGCTATACCATGGACTTTACACATATGGGAACCACTTAGGCCTCTACATATGGAACCCAGCCCTCTACCGGTTCTCACGGATTCAACGAGTGAGGGCCTGGCACCGGACGTTCCGCCACGTCTGGCTGCCGAGGGGACGGAGGAACTCAACAGGGTCTACTATATGGACTCTCTGGAGTGGTTTTTGCAAGCCGACCCGAAACCGGGGCCTCTCAGTGCTTCTACCCGTTTGAGGTGAGAACACAGGAGGAAACCGGCTCCACACGAAGACTATAGAATCTAACGAACGTGTTAGGGGTCGCCCAGCCAGATACAGATATCCGCCAGCGAGGCGCCACGATCCAGCGCCCAGGAGGATGCAACACCTATAGTTGAGTGAGCTCGCAACCTGAACGGGCAGGGCACACCTGTGCCTGATAAGCCAGGGTGATGGCATCCACTATCCAGTGGGCCATCCTCTGCTTTGAGACGGCATTCCCCTTCTGCCGGCCTCCATGACAGACAAGAGCTGGTCTGAGGTCCTGAAGCTTTGCGTCCGGTCTACGTAGCACCTTAAGGCTCGGACGGGACAGAGCAAAACTAGGGCTGGGTCTGACTCCTCTGAGGGCAGCGCTTGGAGGTTCACCACCTGATCCCTGAAGGGAGTAGAGGGAACCTTGGGCACGTAGCCGGGCCGGGGCCTCAGGATTACCTAGGAGTCAGCCGACCCAAACTCTAGGCACGAATCGTTGACCGAAAATGCATGCAGGTCCCCTACCCTCTTGATGGAGGCCAATGCAAGCAGGAGCAAAGTCTTCATCGAAAGGAACTTCAACTCAACCGCCTGAAAAGGCTCAAATGGGCCCTGCTGTAGTGCAGTGAGCACCAGAGTCAGGTCCCCCGATGGAATAGAGTGGGGCCGTGGAGGATTTAACCTTCTCACACCCCTAAGGAATCTGATGACCAAGTCATGCTTCCCCAATGACCTCCCTTCTACGGGGTCGTGGTTAGCAGCGATTGCAGCGACATAAACTTTAAGGGTGGAGGGAGACAGCCTTCGCTCCAACCCTTGCTGCAAAAAGGACAGCACAACTCCGATCGGGCATCTCCGGGTGTCTTCTCGGCGAGAAGAACACCACTCAACGAACAGGTTTCCACTTCAAAGCGTATCGTGTCTCGTAGACAGAGCTCTCGCTGAAGTGATGGTGTCAACTACCTCTTGGGGTAGGCCACTCAGAACCTCCACGTCCCGTCCAGGGACCAGACATGAAGTTTCCCGAGGTCTGGACGCGGGTGCCAAAGGGTGCCCCGTCTCTGAGTCAGTAATCCTTCCTCAGAGGAATCGACAAGGAGGGGCTGTCGCGAGGAGCATTAGTTCCGGGAACCAGGTCCGGGTAGGCCAATAGGGTGCCACCAGCAGGACCTGCTCCTCGTCCTCCCTGACCTTGCACCGCCCAACTGTGGGAGAAGGCTCACTGGGGGAAACGCATATTTGCGAAGGCCCCGCGGCCAGCTGTGTGCCAGTGCATCCGTGCCGAGTGTTCCCTCGTCAGGGCGAAGAACAACTGGCAGTGAAATGTTTCTGGAGAGGCAAACAGGTCTACATGAGCGGCTCCGAAAACGTCTCCAAATCAGCTGGACCGTCTGGGATGGAGTCGCCATTCTCCCGGGAGCGCAGATCGGGACAGCTCGTCGGCTGCCCGGTAGAGCAGCCCAGGAATATGAACAGCACAAAGCGACCTCAGATGCTTATGACTCCAGAGGAGGAGATGGCGGGGTGGCGCGCGACTAGGTGCGATATAAGCGACGGGAGTGCAGACCACCTTGTCGGTTGATGTACTCAACGGTCGCTGTGTTGTCCGTGCGGACCAGTATGTGCTTGCCTCGTAAGTGCCCTTTGAGATGGATCAAGGCAAGGCGCACTGCCAGCAACTCTAGGCATTTGATGTGCCAGTGCAGTTGGGGCCCGTCCAAACCCCTCAACACTGCATGCCCATTGTACATGGCCCCCCAGCCGGTGGTTGAGGCATACGTGCAAACCACAGAATGCCTGGAGACCTGTTCCAAGGGCACTCCTGCCCGGAGAAACGAAGGGTCTGACAATGGGGTGAAGGTTTGGCGGAAGGCCGGTGTCACTTGGACCCGGAAGGTGCCGCCTTGCCACGCCCACCTCGGGACTCGGCCATGGAGCCAGTGCTGCAGCGGTCTCATATGGAGCAGCCCCAGCGGCGTGACTGCCGCCGTGGCTGCCTAATGCCCCAGGAGCCTCTGAAACTGTTTCAGTGGGACCGCCATCCTGCTCTTGAATGTATTCAAGCAGTTCAACACCGACTGAGCACGTTCCTGCGTGAGGCGTGCTGTCTGTTCGACCGAGTCAAACTCCATACCGAGAAAAGAGATCCCCTCCCAGTAGAGTTTGCTCTTTTCCCAGTTGACCAGAAGGCCCAACAGGCTGAGGTGTGAAAGCACCAAATCCCTGTCGCACAACTGATCCTGAGACTGAGCGAGTATGAGCCAATCGTCGAGGTAGTTGAGAATGCGAATGCCCTGTTCTCTCATGGGAACAAGGGCTGCCTCCGTAACTTTCGTAAAGACACGGGGCGACAGGGACAGCCCGAAGGGTAGGACCTTGTACTGGTATGCCTGCCCCTTGAACGCAAACCGCAGGAATGGCCTGTGGCGCGGAAGGATCGAAACATGGAAGTACGCGTCCTTCAGGTCGATCGCTGCGAACCAATCTTGGGGACGGATATACCTGAAGATGCATTTCTGCGTGAGCAGCTTGAACGGGAGCCGGTGAAGGGCCCGGGTCACGACGCGCAGGTCCAAGATTGGTCGTAACCCACCGCCTTCTTGGGTACAATGAAGTAGGAGCTATAAAACCCCGTCTTCATATCGGCTGGAAGGACCGGCTCTATCGCATCCTTCGCCAGTAGGACTGCGATCTCTGCACGCAAGACAGGGGCATCTGCTGCTTTCACTGACGTAAAGTGGACGCCCCTGAACTTGGGAGGGCGCCGGGCGAACTGAATCGCATAGCCGAGCCTGACGGTTCGACGGAGCCATCGCGACGGGCTGGGTAGCTCTAGCCAGGCCCCCAGACGCCGCGCAAGTGGCATCAACAGAACTACAGGCGTACACGCAGTGGGGCAGCACGGAAAAACGCACGGACCCGGCCCGGGCGTCTCATAGCCAGTCCGAGGCGGGGTATGGGTGTGTGTAACACTGACCTGCGTTTGAGCAGAGGGTGCGTGGGTAGTCCGTTGGTTCGTCCTCCCGATCCGCCCACTGCTGCTCACTGGCGAGAGAGGAGGGTGAGTGTGATACGGCTCTGGATCGTCCACAACCCCCCATCCCCTCAGGGGACCCAGAGAAAGAAGAAATTGCTCTTTTGTCGAGAATTTGGGTACCACTGGCCGCGAGGTCAGTGGCAGAAAAAAGGAAACAAAAGATTCTCAGCCTGGCCCTCCTCCGAGGGAGGGAGTGGTGCGTTCACCATCTCCCGAAGAGCAACTCACTCCATCTCTGGGTCGCCCATCTCAGGGCCTATTGCTCCTTCACTTACCACCAAGTCTGGCGGGGGCCTGGCCGGGCGGGGCGGCTGCCCTGCGACCGACTCCACGGCACAGCTTTGCTGGAGGCTGCCTGCGGACTGAAAAAAATTAACTGTTAAATTATTGTTTTTTTTACCAATTGGCTAATGGATATATAAAAGCAGCTGGCATATGCTTTTTTAAAATGCAATTTAGAAGTTGCATTTTTAAAATATCTTATTATGTATTGTTACATTTAACTACACTTTGTAAACATTAAATAAATTAACACTTTTAAATGTAACTAATTATGTAGATTATTTTGAAAAAATGAAATGTCAAATAATATATATGATGTATGTGTGTATATATTATTATATATTATATATATCTATATATCTATTATATATTTATATATATATATTAGATATATATATATATCCACAGATGGGCTAATAAATTAAAAACAGGTTGGCAAATGCTTTTTTAAAAGCAATATATTATCTTTCATAACTAACATTATGTAAATTAGTTTTATATGTATATAACTATGTATATTTATTTCAGGGGAAAAATAAACCGTCAAATTTTTTTTTTTCACGAGTACTTTAAAAAAGTGACAAATGTTTTTTTAAAGACAATATTAACAGTCCATTTTAAAAATATTTTATTACTTGTTGCATTTTTTAATATTTATTAAATTAACAGTTTTATATGTATATAATTATGTATATTTGAAAAACAAAAATTCTACAATCCTTCATAAAATTCGAGATAGAGCCGTAAAATGAACAACTTTGGTCTGTTTCTTTTATATGTCAATCAGGTGGACGCTCTTTGAGAGATGGCGACTTTGTACTGAATCTTTCACAGCTGTTTTCACATGCTGTCTTCGGTTCATAGGGATCTAGATTGAATTTTGACAGCTCTGAGATGGTGAAACTCTAATGTTGTGGATCCTATAGCACACCCATGATTGCCCTCACATTTATATTATGGTTAAATCTGCCTATCTACAGTGTTGTTTTACATTGTATTGTACATATCTGGTACGTTTCCGCAGTCTTTTTAAAGAAATAGTTACTCACCCTCATTTCTATAATGATTTTGGATCTTAGACTACAAGTTAATGTAATTTTTTTTTCTGGCTGTAATATGTTATTCTAAGTTGGATTCCTCGCTGCCCCCAAATATTGTTTTATCCCAGTAAGCAAATCTGGTTCGTCGTCTCATTTCTGCAGGGAACACCCTGGGAAAAGACCAATGTGGTTTGCACAACAGAGCGAAAATAGCATGGAGCACTCATAATCAAGCATATTTGTGCATGCAGCGTGTGAGTGTTGACCCAGCTAGAGATATAAAATGCCAGGCTGGGGAGCAGAACCTGCCAGGTATTAAAATCTGAGGTGCCAATTGAGCTGTGAAGATAAGAATTGAAAAGGGAATAGGGAATAACCCCCTCTGTTTTATAACTTTCCCCATAATGCATTGGGACTTTACAGTGTGCATGCATCATCCGTTTGATGCAAAGTATTCCAGTGTGTGCGTGTGTAAAGAGAAGAAACGGAAATGAGTAATACGAGAAAAATAACCCTCAATGCTTTAAGTTTAATGCTCGTTTCATTGAACTGTGCTGTTATTTGTCAGGACGTCTACAAGGTTGTTTCATGCATCAAGAATAAAGCGCAACAGTAGAAGGAACTTTGGCTTTTCTGAGAGTGGGAGGAAAATGCATCCTGCATCCTGAAGTGCATAGCAAATAAATGTGCTTTTAGGCCAGAGAATTTCAGAAATGTTCAGAATGCAATACTTGCATGCCAGTAACTGCACAGTGAATACTATGTGTTGCATGCTGTTTAAATATGCATTGGAAAATGTGGTATGCTAATTTGCCGCTACATAACATCAAGTTGTATTTTTAATTTTAGAGAGTTAATTTTAGAGATCTTGGAAATAGATATGGTTATTTTGCATTTAAATGTCTTAAGTTTTGACTGTCGGAACAAATATGTCAAAAAGATTTTATTAAAAAAGTGCTTCTGTAAAACTCATTCATCACACTTGAAACTGAAGGTCATGTTGGGTTTGTCGCGCTGTAAGATACAGCAGTATACAATACATTAGTGTTCTCTGATGGAATAAATTAGTAATTTTTCAATTTATAAGAGCCAGAGATATTATCTGTGATTCATTTTATTTAGTATAATGTAATGCAAAGTGTGTCTTGGGCCCGTTCGTGTTCACTGGCGTTTTTACTCGATTGGCAAGCAGATATAGAAAAGCAGTTGGCTAATGCTTATTAAAATTGTTTTATTGTTGCATCTAACCATATCTTTATATATGAATACAATTAAAATTTTTATTTGTATATAGCTATGTCTGTCAATTAAAAAACAACACTTTTTATTTTACATTTATTTTACATTTTTTCATGTAATTAATAAATTGATGATTTATTTAGTTTTTTAAGTGCCACTCATAGGCTGTTTGCAATGCATACTAATATACTTCTCAGTACTGTATATAGTACATATACTGTGCACAGTATGCAGAATGTCTGTATGTATAGACATTGCATGTCATAAATCCCACAATGCAATGCTCTCAATTTAGGAATAGTTCACCCAAAAAAAAAAAAATTTTTGCATTAAATGAAAAAAAAAATGTAATCGTCCTCAGTCCACCCGAGATGTAGATGAGTTTGTTTCTTTTGGAGAAATGTTGCATTGCATCACTTGCTCAGCAATGGATGCCCTGCAGTGAATGGGTGCCGTCAGAATGAGAGTCCAAACAGCTGATAAAAACATCACAATAATCCACAAGTAATTCACACCACTCCAGCCCATCAGTTAACATCTTGAGAAGTTAAATCTGCGTGTTTGTAAGAAACCATCATGAAGAGGTTTTAACTTTAAACTGTTGCTTCTGGTCAAAATACGAGTCCATAATCCATAATAATGCTTCCTCGAGTGAAAAAATCCATCTCCTGTTGTCTCTCACATTTGTTTAGAGCTGTTTTGAACTGTTTGGCTTGTAAATGGCATTTGATCTGTGCAGATTTCTCTCTTTATTCAAATGAGATGACTTCTTCACTGGAGAAAGTAATATTATGGATAGAGGACTCATATTTTAGCCAGAAGCAATGGTGTGAAGTAGAAAAAAAAAAACATCTTAATGATGGATTTGTTTCTTACGAAAATGCAGCTTTTGTCTTCTCCAGATGTTAATTGATGGACTGGAGTGGTGTGGATTACTTGTGGATTATTTTGATGGTTTTATCAGCTGTGTTGGATCTCATGACGGACATTCACTGAGAGCCATCCATGCTGTAGGCAAGTGACGGCAAGATACAGGTCTCCAAATCTGTTCCTATGAAGAAACAAACTCATCTACATCTTGGATGGCCTGAGGGTGAGTACATGTTCAGCAAATTTTCACTTTTGAGTGAACAACTCCTTTAAAACTCCATTTCTAATGTGATGAATGAACTGCAAATGCAATAGACCTATCAACCTTCATTTTTATTGCTAATAGATTGCGTGGGTACAGAAAATTGTGTGCATGGCCTATATACTACATACTGCAGAAATCATACTAGCTCATATTTGCACATGCCTGCGCAGGCCAAACTGAAGCACTTGTCTTTAAAAGGAATGATTAATAATGAAAGATGATTAAGCAATTACTCTGATTTAAATCAGTCCGTGCCCTTGTGTGCCGCAAGTCGAGAAAACTTAATTTAGCAATGTCATTGCTGGTCACTTCAGCGGATAATGCAAAGCAGCTTTATGCAATTTGTGTACGATGCCATGACAATGCAGCCCAATGAGCCCATGCTTCTTTTCATTACTCTGTGCAATTTGGAGCACCTCTGCCATGGCTTTGTCTCAAATTAAAAAAGCCCAGCGCTTGGCCATCACATGCCGCATGTCTTCTTTTGTCTTCCTCCCTCTCCACTCACACTTGGCAAGCCATTAGTTCACTGGGCTTCACATTGTGCATTAAACACCCAGACCTTCCGGGTGCTTCTTAACTCTTGACTGTACTTGTTTCTCGTATATTAAACCTCGAAGGCAGGATGACCCAATATTGGCCAGCAGATATTAAGGACAGCAACAGGGATTATGAGCAGGACTCGAAGACGGTGCCACGCTGGCATTTGGCAGCGTTGACGTGGCTAGCAACGGAGCCACGCAGAGAGAGTGCCGATAGCACACTAATCTCTGTTTGCAGAGGAAATTGGAGCGTATTTTGCACACCCTAAATAGATAAGAACAAGAATGGCGTTTGAAAACTAAAAAGGAATTTGACGTTGTTGGTGCCACCTGCAAACAGCCTGAGCAAATTCACATTTCCTCTGATGTCCCGGTTTGTTCGTATCCCAGTGTGTAGTTTGATTTGTGCATATGAAAGCGCACGTGTACGTGTTTGTACACAAGTGACAGCGCTCATGCACGAGTGTGTGTGTTTGTTCCCATTGCAGTGGCGGTTCCTTCATTTCACGCTCTGCCGCTTCCGTGCGAATCCTCTTCCCCGGGCTCATTATCGGGTCTGTTCGATGAGTGCATGGCCAGGCGGCGTGCGGGCCAGAACCCAATCATTATTCAAGCCCTCTGACGGTCAGCGCTGATGGCTCCATGCTGTCGTTTTGCGGTCTTATTATTCTCTCCTTGCAAATAACTAAGCAAACCACAAAAACAAATCCTGCCTGACCAGGATCAATGAGGTACTCAGTACCCGGCGTCCTGCCGCCCGGGGGACTCGGGGATGGAGTGGACCTTCTGTTGTTGGAATAACTGCTGTGTGCTCACTGTCTCTCCTCTCTCGTTTTCTTTGGCAGGGCCCACCGGTGCTCAGACGGCCGAGTTCGGACACTTGCCCGACAACATTACCGTGCTGGAAGGAGAAAGCGTCGTTTTGAGGTGATTTCACCGTGCACCTGCATCCTTATGTCATGTGATTTAAAACAAACTCTTTTCCTCCCTTGGAATGATCTGTTGATCTTCTTCTTAGGGAGGGGTGGTATGACCAAAAACATGTAACTGTGAGATAAAGTTTCAAATGAATAAAAAGTGGTATAAGATCACAATCACAGAAGATAAACTCTCAACTGCGATAAATAACCTTGCAATTGTGTAAAGGCATACCTGTGTAAAGGCACATTGTGAGATAATAAATCACAATTATGAGGAACAACTAAATGTATAGTGACAGTTGTGAGATATAAAGACACATTGTGAGAAATTAAGTCACAATAATGTAAGACCTTCGTTCAGTTTTCAGAACACAAATTAAAATATTTTTGATGAAATCCGAGAGCAGAAATATTTTCACAATATTCTGTGTTTTTCCATCACTGTCGCATTTAAATAATGTAAGGCAGTCCTGCTACTGATAGCCACATGAATATAAATATACGGTCGTATCGCCTAGCCCTACTGCTTTTATCATTCTTGTTCGCTGGAGGGTGCATTTTTTAACATTTTAATTTCACTCTCTCTAGTTTTGTTGCCAGCAATTGAACTCCTGAACCTGCTGTCAGGGGTTCATATTCTCAAAAGCACCATATTATTATTCCACACAACTGCACCAGGAATGGGAATTGATGTGATATCACAGTTTAATACGCTGAAAGTCAAAGCTGACATGAATGTGAGTGATATTTAAGCCTTAAATGTGTCACGATTTCTCCATTTCAAGAGCAGAGCAGTGACATCTAGAGGTGAACTGTGGTTAAATGCAACAGGACTGATGGCGTTACAGTATGTGGTCTGATCGTGTGAAGAGTGATGAAGCGCAGTTGTCAGTTATTATATTGCAACATTTGTTCTTCAACCATTTTTTTTTTGGTGTCTTCAGTGTTGCTGCCTCTCAAACTAAACGGTGACCATACTTGATGCCAATATTTGACCAAGCTCAGAATTGCATTTTTGCATTATTTACAAATGCCAGCAGGCAAAAGATAAGATTCTGAGCACTGACCCGAATGTGTTGTGACAGACTTGAACTAACTGCATCTCCAGACTGCGAAGAGTTTTTCATTTCAAACACTGTCAGTCATCTACAGTATAGTCAACATTTGAAGTTGATCAAAACCTTTTCTAAAACCAAAACAATAACCGTTCTTGTTTTTGATGAACTTTTTTGATCCACTTCAAATGTTGACTACTATATATCACTGGCGGTTTTTGCTACATTTCTTTGAAAACTCAATCAATCGTTGAATTGAGAAGCTTCCAGATTTCTTAGGAGGAAAATACTTCAATGCAAGCCTCACTGTCCAATAAACAATCAGGTGATTTGGTGCAAATAGTGCTCATGATGCTCTCATAGACTCCCAGTGATGCACAGCATCCAGCCACGTGTTTAGAGCCTCTGGTCCAGTGAACACTGATCTTTGCACTACTGAAATCAACGTATTTATAGACCCCATTGAAGTCAATTCACTGACTTCAGCAGACATACTTATTTGGGAGAGAACAGATTAATTGAATCAACCCTCTACGGTACCACGGGACCAGAAAAAATGTAAAATTACAGTACAAAAAAACGGGCAGCTGTGGTTGCCGAAATTTTACACGTAATAAAAAATCAGTAGCACCGTTTTCGTTTAACTTTAATTACAGTTAAAATACCGTAATATTGCATAACTGAATAATGTAGATACCAACATATTGAAGTACTGAAACTGTTTGTGTACCTGTATACACTGAAAACCACAAAATGCAGGGAGGTGAGCTTGACCGTCACATGGTGAACCAAAGCCCATCACAAGCAGCTAATAACATATATAGAAGGTGCACAGACAGTGTCATTCAAGCTACGAACACCAAAACAGGTCATGGTACACACGATGCACGAAAATCAATGCAAATAAAACATTTTTTAAACAAAATCTCAGGTGTAACAACAACCCTAATATCAAAAAGGAATAAGAGAAAAACTAAGAGAAAACGAGTTATTTCACACAACAACAACATACATTTTGAAGTTAAAGCAGGAGGCAATTCTGGGAAGGTCAATTAGTATGCATCTGTCAAGTTATGATCTTTTGCACTTCCAAAAAAACGGTTAGTATACTACTGTAAAAGTAATGTCCACTCTTGTAATGTACCATCCAGTTTGAGCACTGTATATAGTAGGGGAATTTACTGTTAACCATTTAACAGGATTTTACTGTAGCATTTTTACAGTCTTTTACCGTTAAATTCACGGTCATTTTTTACAGTGTATGTACACACTGGCAATATATTTTTTTTTTGTATCAATAAATCATTTGAAATTGAAATACATTTGCTATATCATTTGAAAGCATAACAACGAACTAAACTTTTAAGAAGCATCAGGCAATCAACATTTTTTTATGAAAGAACTTTGGTAATCAGAAATAAAACATGGCAACATGCATTTTTAATGATTTATTATTCAGGGCTAACGACAGACATTATTTAGTCAGCTAGTGTGAGATTTAGTTGCATATGCGAGTGTTTTACTCCATTGTAGAGGATTATGAATGAGTGCTGTGCGATATTTTACTACACTTTTTTTAATTATTGACATGTACCTAGAGTGATATTTAACCCTCTGTTGCATTATTTTTTTAAAAAAAAAATGGTTGGTTCCATTTTCATGCATAAGAAAAATTATATTTGGGAATTGGGAGGACTTTTAACTGTAAAGTAAATACCGAAAAATAATTAATATGGATAAATGAATCATTTAAATAAGCAGTGTGATAGTGCTGTGTGATTTTACATTATTTTTACTAAACTATTGAAATGTACCTGTAATATTTAACCCTTTGTTGCATGCATTTTGAAAAAAAAAATTTTTTAAGTTTGATTTACGGTAGTTTTCATGATTAAGCTATATATGGGAATTGGGAGGACTTTTAAAATTACAGTAAATACAGAAAAAAAAATTATATTTAAAAAATTGATAATTTAATGAGCAGTGTAATAGCGCTGTGTGATATTTTACACTTTTCACATACATTTTGAAATACGTCTAGAAATTAACCCTCTGTTGCATGCATTATGAAAAAACTAAAGTTTAAAAAAATGCTGTGGATTCAGTTTTCATGCATAAGAAAAGTTAAGTAAATACTGGCGAAAAAAAAAAAATTATATGGATAAATGGATCATTTGAATAAGCAGTGTGGTAATGCTGTTTTTGTTGTGTGTTACACTAGTTCACAGAATGACTGAAATGAACCTAGAATGATAGCTGCTGAATGCATTATAAAAAATAAAAAAAAGCTTTGTTCCAGGTTTAATGCATAAGAAAAGGTTTACTGTGGAATTGGGAGGACTTAAAAAAAAAGTAATTACCTAAAGAAATGAATATGAATAAATGGATCATTTGAAAAATATAAGTAAATATAAATACTTTTTATTTAAATATAAATAAAAATTATACGATAACTGCAATATTCTCTATAACAGCTGCATCCATATCTGTTCCACTCCCACACAATGTTGCTTCAAGGCAACAAATATATTTCAGCATTTCTTCATGACAAATAATATATATGACTCTAAATGTTTTAAAATGGGGTTTACTCATCAGCAAATGTGAATCATATTTTGGATGAATCAGAAAAGCTTTTCTGAGGGCAGATCTCCAAAGCAAAAATGCCTCCTCCGCATGGCGTACAGTGCCAGAAAAAGATTTGAACATGCCTGCCAGGACATAGTGACAAAGAAAAAGCTTGTTATTGGTTTATTCAAAGCCATCCCTTCAATATTAACCATTTAATTGCCATTTTATGTGCTTGGAATAAAATAAACCACATAAAACACAATAAAACACATTTGTTACCTTGAGGCATCATGCAGTAGAGGATTCATGTATGTATATTGATTATTTGTGCATTGATAAACATCACACCACTTTTTTAGATGGCAGTTTGGGCTTTTCTGGTCTAGTCACTGTATGCTTGTGGCACTGTGTGCTTTGAAAGCAATCACCTCTGGTCTGGTTAGTCAGCTTAATGAGCTAGTTAATGACCCAGACCTTATGAGCGAGTTCTAACGATTACAAAAGAAACATTGACAGAGTTTCATACTAGCGCTCATTCAATGACAGCACAGTAATTATCTATGGAAATTAATCTATAGACTTCATATTTTATTTAAAACAAACGAAAACAAGGCTTTGAGGGATAGGAATGGAGGGAGGGGTGTCATGTGTGAACATTAACACACGTCTACCCCTCAAGCCCTTGTTTTTATTCACGTTAAATGACACGCTTCACCTCATTTTTGATTGAAGTACTACTCTTAAAATTTTAGTAGTCCTAAAATATGCTTTGTTTTCTTTAAGCAAATATATATATATATATTATTTTAATTATGGGATTTTGTGACCAATATTTTCTTTGGTCTAAAGTTGTTCATTCTGATAAAAAATGCGAAACATCAAAAGAAAAGGGGAAAAAGAAAAAAAAGCTTTGTTTTATTTATATATTTTCTTTAGTATTTTTTATGCAAATGATTTGGTTTTTTTTTTTTTTAGATTATGTTATATTTATGCTAATATCAATTTTAGGGTTTTTCTGCTTTGATTTTGTGGGGAAATGCGACACATGTTTATTTTGGTGGAAATATGAGTAATTGTCTTAAAAAAAGCAAAAGCAAAAAGCTTTGTTACATATATATATAGAGAGAGAGAGAGACGAGAGAAGAGATTTTGTGGTGAAATGTGACATTTTATTTTGAAATGGAAATATTTTTAAAATTATAAATTATTTTGATGGAAGTATGTGTCATTTTCATTAAAAAAAAGCTTTTGCTTTATGCAAAATATAATTTCTTATTTTCTTCTATAGATTTTGTGGTGAAATATGACCAATGTTTTATTTTGGTGGAAATATGAGTAATTGTTTAAAAAAAATCCTTTGTTTTTTTTAATATGGTGTATATTTTATTAATGCACAAAAAGTTTCATGCAGTGTTTTGTACTAGCGCTCATTTAATGACAGCACAGTAATCTGCTACAGAGCTTAGTCTGTAGAGGCAATATTTTATTTGAAACAAATGAAAACGAGGCTTTGAGGGAGAAAATTGGGTGGAGAAATGTCATTTGTGAACATTAACACATATCTGCCCCTCACAACCTTCTTTTTATTCATGTCAAGGTGAATAAATGCTCTCAAACGAGTAAATTGTATCTGCCACAAACTTGTTCTTTTCAATCTCTTCTCTTTCTTAGATGTAAGATAGACGAGGAGGTCACTCACAAGGCATGGTTGAACCGCTCCAACATCTTATTTACGGGCACAGATAAGTGGTCCCTGGACTCCCGCGTCTCCCTGGTGAACAACAACAACAGTGACTTCTCCATTAAGATTGAGCGAGTGATGGTGGCAGACGAGGGACCCTACACATGCAGCTTCCAGGCCAAAAACCAGCCCCGTACGGCCCACGTCTACCTCATCGTTCAGGGTATGTTCATCTGCCTGCCGCTTAAAAGTGACAGTGCTAATGAACACAAAAATAATTGCAAATATATGAATGGTTTCTAAAACAGGTTTCCCCCTGTTTCAGTTGTTCAGAAAAATAAGTAATTGGCAGAAATGTGTAAATTTTGTGATCAGTATTTCTATAGAAGCCTGTAGAGATTAACATAAAAAATAAAAAAGTTGCCAGTAGCCAATGTTGAAAATCTCTCAGTTCTGACTTTAGTTTGAATTAATATCAATAATATAATGCACTATTAATATTGACTTAATATATCACACAGTGCGACTTTATATCTCACAATATGACATTATATCTTAAAATTGTGACAATTAAAGTCAGAAAATTTTGTTTTGGGGGAGATTATACTGTACATGAACTACAGTTTAAATTAATTTGGTGTCAGTAAGATTTTTTACTGTTTTTGAAAGAAGTCTCTGCTCACCAAGGCTGCATTTATTTGATCAAAAACACAGTAAAAATGTGAAATATGATTACAATTTAAAATACCTGTTTTCTATTTGAATATCTATTTTAAAATGTAATTTATTCCTGTGATCAAAGCTGCATTTTCAGTATCATTACTCCAGTCTTCAGTGTCACATGATCCTTCAGAAATCATACTAATATGCTGATTTCACATTTTTGTAGAAACCGTGATTTCTGCATTTTTCCAGGATTATTTGATGAACAGAAAGAATACCATTTGTTTCAAAAGGAAATCTTTTGTAACTTTATAAATGTCTTTACTGTCACTTTTGATCAATGTAATGCATCCATGCTGAATAAAAATATTAATTTATTTAAAAACTTTTGAATGATTCACAATCATGAGGGAAAAAATCTGAATTGTGAAAAGTTAACTCAAAATTCCAAGATATAAACTCAAAATTGCAAAAAATTAATTTTAATTCAGATATATAAAGTTGCGATTGCTGTTTTGGTTTTTTTATTCAAAATATAATTTCTTATTTTGAATTTGTAGTGAGCTGTGACCAGGTTTTCATGAGATTTGCCCATATATCACTTAATTTTGTTTGGACATGCTGCATTAAAAAAATTTATATGTATGGCATTTTCCACATTTTTTGATCAAACAATATTCTTTTTAAAACAGTGTATGTTCTGGTTGTATATTGCATGTTTTGACCAATGTTGGTCGTAACAATGCAATGCAATGTTGTTTAATGCATAAAAAGTGCATACTGTACACAGTACTTTATACTGCAGAAACAGTAGGAGTAGCATTTAGTTATGAATATAGTCTTAGTGATTTACAGCTCAGATAATTACATTCACAACAGGGTGATAATTGTCAACATGTGCCATGATGTTCTTCTTTCTGCCATGGAGCTCATAAGAAGCTAAACGAACAATTCCTCTAATGCCAGTCTCAAAGAAATAAGAGGGGCTGACACGGATGTGATCAGGATCAGAGGGGGGGTTCTGCTCGGTAATCTTCCAGAAGGCCTTTAGTTGACTGGCAGTGCGGGGCAGGACAGGGGCCGTGCCGACTGTCATGTCAACAGCAACATGAGTAAGAGCTCCAGCCATCCAGACTGGCGTGATTCATTGGCAGCAGACCGATCCGCTGATGGATTGCTAGCATCCGTCCCTTTACTCCAACCCCGCCGGCTGAAAGTTGACAAGTGTTATGTATATGGCGCCGTGCATGGTGCACTTTCCTGTTGCACAAGATTGAAAATACCACAGTGAAGAAGTGTGAAAAAGAGGGGAAGCGTGTTCAAAATGCATCTCAAGTACATTGTTGGCCAACCGGCAGGCCAGAACCATCTCACCAAACACTGGCTTTTATCTGCCGCACGGAGCTTTGCAGACAGATGACCATATTTGCTCGATACCATTGTGCCCTCAATTTTAGTCTTAGTGCGATATGAGCAAAAATAATTACACCCCCCAGTCACTTCTCCAAAAGGAATGGATCTGCTTTAGTTTCCAATCTTAAGTTTATCGTCGGAAGTATTTCGCCCTGTTAGAAACCTGAAAAATGGACTGCTTGAGAATGCCTCGCAGGCCAAATTTGTGGCCATCTTCATTAAAGCTCTGATCATAGGCCATTAAGATTCAAGGGCCGGCTCATTATCCGTCCGGCATTATGCATTGCCCTCTGCTTTGGAAATTTAGGCCAAAACAGCTGATTGGAATCATTTATAACCACTGAAACAAACAACCCGTCTCCAGCAAGTGTATTTGGCTAAACTAAAGGCTGATTTTTGACATCAGTTAAGCCGTAATATATTCACTGTTATTATTAAGCATAATTAAAACATCTCTTTTGCAGTGCCGGCCCGGATAGTGAACATCTCGCAGGATAAATTGGTGAATGAAGGCGATGACGTGAATTTTTTTTGCCTGGCGGTGGGCAGACCGGAGCCGACGGTCACCTGGAAGGACTTCAAGTGTGAGTATTACTGCTGTCATTTTGTTCATGTCATACTGTAAATTAAGGTCAAGTTAAACATGTTGCATTGTGGGAAACTGTTTACACAGCTTAATGTGTTCTGAACTTTTATTTTGGTGGAAATTTGGGTAATTGTCATAAACATGAGACAGAAAAATTGATGATATTCATCACAATTAACCACATTTTTAATGTGTTTACTGTAAAGCCTCATTACTATAATGCCAAAACTATACCATAATGTAAATTAAATATAATTATATTGTTATTTTACATTATATAATATTTAAACTTAAATGTATAGATTTTGGTTGTATCCCTTAATTTATGTTGATAAAAATCATTATATTACAAACATTTTAACATTTTTTTTTACTGCTTGAATTCCCATATATATATTCTGTTTTTCTTTCTGTATTTATATATTTTTATTTAATATTATTTTATATATTAATATTTTTCCAGATGAAATGTGACCAGAGATTTTCTATTTTATGCAATATTTGTTTTTTTATATTTTATTTATGTAAAATTTAACCTCTTATTTTTTTCCTTTTGATTTTGTGGTGAAAGGTTTTCATGAGGTTTGGCCACATCACTTAATATGCTTTGTTTTCTTTATGCATTTTTTTTTTTTTATGTGGCCAGGTTTTCATGAAATGCATCACTTCCACATACATCCCTTGATTGTGTTTGGACATCCTGCATAACAGAAATTTTGCATGTAATTTTGTGCATGTATACATTTTGACCAATGTTGTACGGGTATCTCATGCATAAAATGTGCATACTGTACACAGTATATTGGAAAGATAGTAGGAGTAGCATGCAATTATGAACATAGTCTTGCTGATTTACAGCTCAGATTTCATTATAAATAATTACAGCCACAACCAGGATGATAATTGTCAACATGTGCAATCATTACCTTTGTCATTCCTGCTGCAATATTAATAATCACGGTTATCATTAACATACTATTTATAACTTTCATTATCGATGATATTAGCTGCATTCATTTCAAGCGGTCGTGATGAAACGCGTAACAGGAGAGGGCATTTTTATTTAATCATTTCACGATATGATTACAGGACGGTGGGGATCATCATTTACCGTCATTTATTTTCAATTGATCCTTAGTACTTTGAAATCAACTCAAGAGTCCCTCCGCCTGGAAACGGACCAGCATAACTTGAATAGCGCAGCTGAACTCAGACACTAAACCTCTAGTGTGTCCGTGTAGTGTACACTTGCTATCTCTGTCCTTATTGTATATATTCAAGTGATCTGGTCACAAATGGTCAGCCGAGCACATCGTCTTTTACGCCTGACATTCACATGCATCTCAAATCGATCCAGTGACCCCTTACGATTTATCAAGGGGAGGGTCTTTGATTTCATGAATCTTATGAATGATGTCGAAAACATGTCTTTTTCATATTTTACTCAAAATTCTAAAGATTTGAGTTTCAGCTAAAACACGGAATGGAGTTTAATTTATTAGGGTATTCCTCAAGTGGAATGGATTTGACTGACGGTGCTCTGAAAAGTGAACAGACATTTGTGCTGAATTAGAGACCGTAAAAGTGAGTGGGTCCAATATCATTGGTCTTAAAAAGTGGGTGGGTCTTGTCCCACCCACATACACAATGGTTGTATACGATAATTTATGCTATTATTTTTTATATATTATTATATTTGTACTGTATATTTATGTATGTATATGTATGCAACATTTGTTCGGCTGCTTTGAGGCAGTTATTATGAATAATCCAATATATTGGTTGCAGTCCATCAAAGAGATAAAAAAAAAAAAAAAAATGTAATTGTAAAAAATGTTATCATTATTTTACATATTTATATATTATTATAGGCACAGTGATTACAGGGGATGTGTAAGCTTGTAAACAATTTTAAACAAGTTTTACAATTAAACACTTAATTAATCCAATCTATTGGTTTGTATCCATTAAGTTTAAACTAAAAAGAGATTTAAAAAATCTATAAATATAGATATTTTATGAAAAGAAAAAAAAAACAATTAATGTATCATATTATTTTCTGTATTTATATTGTGTATGTTAATAATTTTTCCCATTGAATACTTAGCAAAAAATAACCACGTTGTGATTTATACCATTATCATGATATAGAATTTCTCCTACTCTGCATATAATTGTGGTCATAGCTTGTCTGCAGATCTTTCGGTCTGCGCTTTTCCCCACTCAGCACTTCCTCTGCACCTCATAACCCACCGGCACGGCAGAAATAAAGAGAGGGGCGTAAAGCGAGACAGAACGAGCCACATTGTTATTCAGCACAAGTCACTGCAGTGGAGCTATTGGTTGCCAGCAGCCGGGCAAGAAATTGGGCGTGTAGATTCAGCCATGGAAACACAAAGCCATCTGGACCTGTACATCACACTGTAGGGAAGCAGACAGGGTGCGATGACATCACAATCACACACCTGACGCACCGTTGACAGGTGACACGCCCACTGAGAGACTAGC
Organism: Sinocyclocheilus anophthalmus; assembly: GCA_018155175.1. Classification (NCBI taxonomy): domain Eukaryota; kingdom Metazoa; phylum Chordata; class Actinopteri; order Cypriniformes; family Cyprinidae; genus Sinocyclocheilus; species Sinocyclocheilus anophthalmus. The sequence goes on from JADLZN010007036.1 coordinate 104,755, forward strand.
TTACGGCTCACATGCACGTCCATGTGGATTGAAACCGGCATTAATCACACGTTCGACAGGTCAGTTTCATTCATTAGACCGACCACCCACACACATTCTGTCCAGTACATGTTAACTAGCAGTTCCAGGCTGCGATATGCACATTTAGATGAATAATATATCAAATAAATCCCACAAAGACACACAGATGTTCATTTTAGTGTTCACAGACATGGACAGACAGACAGCTGGCTACAATGTCGGTCAAGATGACAGCAGAAGATCATTTGACTATGAAGCTTTTTTCTGAGCCTCACAACCGATTTATTTGCATCTCATAGAATGTAGATATAATCCTAACAGGATGATGGTTGATTCCTGTGAACACTGAATACCTTTGTGCCGCATAAACCCTCTCTAATGTGATTTCTGAAATATAGCTGCATTATGAGACTCAGATTGAATTGAGAACGCCTTTTAACCCTATAAAGCCTGCTGTAGATTTGATACGCAAATGTATAAGGCCTCTAAATGATCAACATGATAAATGACCCATAATGATCCATATAAATACCAGCATCTGCACAAAATTGCATCATATTTTTTACTCAGTTTGGGCCTCTGAATAAAAGATGTTTTTTTTTCATCCATATTCCCAGTGTATCGTAGCTGTAAAGCCTGATCTGTGTGTGTGTGTGTGTGTATGTATTCTATATATATACAGTATCCTCTATAATATATATATATATATATATATATTGTCTAAAAGTCATAATCCAATTTTTCGGACTATTATTCCATATGTCAGGCTTTACAGGGTTAAATTCCAGTTGAATTCTAGAATTTAAATTGAGATAGTAAACAGAATGCAGAATTTGAATGTAACAAACAGATTTAAAATGAAATTCAATTCCAAGAAATTCATATAACTGTCATTTTTAACTACTAAGCAACGCCAAGTGGAGGTAGATAGATAGGTAGATAGATATAGATAGATAGATAGATAGATAGATAGGAGATGATATATAGATAGATAGATAGATAGATGATAGATAATAGATAGATAGATACTTGACCCCATGACCCCTAGTGTTTTTTTTTTTTTAGCTATATTTAGTATGCATCCCTTTTTGATTTGTTCTCAGCATCCATTCAAGTGTTTCGAAAGCTGATGTTTTCATTTCGCTGATATTTTTCCAGCGCAAGCGGAGCACAAATGCTTCCTATCCACATTGGGGGGGGAAATGCGCTAACATACAATATTACTCTTTACTAAGCATCTCAACGCGAAGTGGTGCGAGACGTTCCATCTTTTTACCTTAACCCCTCTTTGTCAGGATAAGATGAATGTTTTTCTTTTCCCCCCCAGCGGATTGAAACGGTGCTCCAGACGGCCTGACGAAGATTCTGGGGGAACAATATTTTATTTACGCTAATGGAATGAGTGAATAACCGTTGTAAACCCTCGTGGCGCTCGGTCGGTGTCGTCGCCAGCTGCAAATAATCCTCTCCAGTTCAGTAGCGTGGCTAATATCCTCCGACTAATCCTTCAATTAGAAAAAGGTGCCGCTTTCGTGAAACAGGTGTGGGTTTCCTTTTATTTTTTTCCTCTCTCCCACTGGCTGAAGCCAGACAGAAACTACTAAGAAGTGGATTATTCTGGTTGACACTGACGTTTTTGTGTGCCTTTTCTAACTGGTTTAGTAGAAAATGGTTTCACAAGAAAGCAAGCGTGAATCTATAGGAGCTCATTTCCACTACGGGATAAAAAAATGTTAAAAGATAATTGCGACTTTTATCCTCACAATTTCTCACAAATATGGAAAGTCAAATGATGGGATATTAAATCACAGTCAGTAAAAGTCAGAATTGCGAGTTATGCCAGAATTGCAAGATATAACCTTGGAATTGTGAGATAGAAACTCGTAATTCTGATTATTTTTTTCTGTCATTGTTGTACTAATAACAGCCACTTTCATCACACGGTGGCAAATCCAACCTGGTCCTTGTTACAAAAGATTTGTGTTGTTGTCAGTTTCGTCTCGCTAAAGGGAAAGAAGTGCCTTAGAGGTGTGAGACAATCTTTTTGTAGTTCACAAAGTCAGAATTGAGGGATATAAATCATAGTTCTGAAAAGTCAGAATTGCGAGTTATGCCAGAATTGCAAGATATAACCTTGGAATTGTGAGATAGAAACTCGTAATTCGGATTATTTTTTTCTTGCAATTGCGAGTTTACATATCGCAATTCTGACTTTTTTTCTCAGAAATGCGAATTTATATTTCATAATTCTGACTTTTTTTTTCTTGCAAGTGCAAGTTTATTACCCAACTTCTTAATTTTTTTTTACCCACAATTGTGAGTTTATATCTTGCAATTCTGACTTTTTTCTCGCAGTTGCATGTTTATATCTCACAATTCTGAATTTGTTTTCCCACAATTGTTTATATCTCGCAATTCTGACTTTTTTTCTCGCAGTTGCGAGTTTATATCTGACAATACTGACTTTTTTTCCCACAATTGTGAGTTTACAGTATATCTTGCGATTCTGACTTTTTTCTCGCAGTTGCAAGTTTATTTACCCGAAATTCTGAATTTTTACCCACAATTGTGAGTTTGTATCCCACAATTCTGTATTTGTTATGCAATTGTGAGTTTATATCTCGCAATTCTGACTTTTTTCTCACAATTGCGTGTTTATATCTCACAATTCAGAAATTTCTTTCCCACAGTTGCGAGTTTATATCCCGCAATTCCGTATTTTTTCATGCAATTGCGAGTTTATATCTGACAGTTCAACTTTTTCTCCCAATTGCTAATTTATATCTTGCAATTCTGACTTTTTTCTTGCAATTGAGAGTTTATTAAGTTATACGTTTATTGTTAAGTTACGTTTAAGTTTATTGAGTTATAAAGTCCAATTCTGAAGAAAAAAAGTCAGCTTAAAATTTTCTCTCACAATTGCCTACTGTAAAGTCGAAATTGTGAGAAACAAATGAGCAATTCTGAGGAAAAAGTCAATCTTGCAATTCTGACTTTCTCGCAGTTGTGAGTTTATTTCTTGCATGTAAACTTGCAATTGCAAGAAAAAAAGTCAGAGTTGTGAGATAAAAAGTTGCGGTTCCCTTTTTATTTTTTATTCTGTGGCAGAATCAAGCTTCCAGATGTATCTGTTCTCGCTGTCATTGTTGTACTAATAACAGCCACTTTCATCACACAGTGGCAAATCCAACCTTGTCCTTGTTACAAAAGATTTGTGTTGTTGTCAGTTTCGTCTCGCTAAAGGGAAAGAAGTGCCTTAGAGGTGTGAGACAGTCTTTTTGTAGTTCACAATGGCCAGTAAATAAAGCTCAGTGACGCATTACCCAACACACGTTCTGTGATGTTTATCTGAGAGCGACACAGACTCATGTTTCTTATCAAAGCCTTTCAGTTTATTCCGCGGACCGTTTGTCACTCGCCCCCGCTCTTGTTAAATAAATACATTTTATTCTGTTGAAATTAATTTTAATCAAGGTGAAGTATGTTGTTTCTGCTCCACTGGAAGCACCAAACAGAACTGCAAACATAACTAGGAAAGGAAAGTTCATTGCATGAATTTGGGTTTGAAGTCTGAAGTTTATAGAAGTGTAGTTTGAGGAGAGATGTGAAGTGTCAAGGTTATATAAGGCTTGTGCTGTTTGACAGCAGCCTTTATATAGGCTCTGCATTGATATGTGGTTGCTGTAGTTTTGTGTTCAATTGCTGGGTAGTTGTTGAGGTATTTTGAGGGGTTGCTAGGGTGCACATTTTCTAATGTGTTTTCTGATTTGTTGCTAAGATGCTCTGAGTGGTTACTAAGCAGTTATAAAGAAACCACATATAGACAGAAAGACAGTCTTCTGTTCAATGTGATTAAGACATTGCTAGGTGATTGCTAAGGTGTTGTAAATAGTTGCTAGGTGGTTGCTAAGGCGTTTTGCTTGGTTGCTAGGATATTGCCAGGGCAATGCTTAGAAAGAGAAGGCATGTAGAAAGGCAAAGACAATATTCTGTTCAATGTGATTGCTAAGTAGTTGCTAGGTAGTTGCTAAGGTTTTCTAAGTAGTTGCCAGGTTGTTACTAAGTACGACATTTCTAAGTCACTTTGTGACTTTTATTCATAATGATTTTGATTGTTCACTGTGACTGAGGCAAAGATGTTTTGAGTGGTTGCTAGGATGTTGCTAGTTTCTAAATTGTTGCTAAGGTGTTTTGATTGGTTGCTAGGATGTTGCTAGGGCAATGCTTAGAAAGAGAACACATAAATGGACAAAGACAATCTTCTGTTCAGTGTGATTGCTAAGTAGTTGCTAGGTAGTTGCTAAGGTTTTCTAAGTAGTTGTTAGGTGGTTACACAGTTACTGTATGTTCCTTATTTGTAAGTAACTTTGTGACTTAATTTTATTAAAAGTGATTATGACTGTGACTTGATGTTTTGAGTGGTTGCTAGGATGTTGCTAGGTTCTGGGTTGTTGCTAGGGAGATGCTAGGCAGTTGCTAAGAAGTTTGTAGGCTGTTGCTAAGGTGTTGTAAATGGCTACTGAACAGTTGCTAGGCCATTGCTTTGAAAGGGAGCATATAGATAGACAGACAAAAGCTATCTTTTGTTGCTAGGTGGTTACTAAGTTATGTTCCTCAATTGTAAGTCACTTTTATCCATAGCAACTTGCAAATGTAAACACTATATATAGTATATATACTAAATAATTTAAATAAATGTAAATGTAAGGTCTTTTAAATAGCTGCTAAAACGTTGTTTCTAGGGAGTTGCTAGGTGGTTACTAAAGTTCTAACTGGTTTATAGGCTGTGCTAAGGTGTTTTGTGTGGTTGCTAGGTTCTAAGTTGTTGCTAGAGAGTTGATAGGCAGTTGCTAAGAAGTTCCAACTGGTTTGAAGGCTGTTGCTAAAGTGGTTACTAAGCAGTTGCTAGACAGTTGCTTAGAAATAACGCATATAGATAGAAAGTGTAAAAGTGTTTACTAAATAATGTGAATAAACTGTGAGAAAACTGTGAAACAAACAGATTGCAGTTCCGTTCAGTGCCAGCAGTGGTTCAGAAATGACACACTTTTCTCCTTGAACACTGTTGAAATAAACTTTTAGGCATTGGGTGAAATTTAAAAGTGGTTAAATTGTTTAGTCATTGTAGAGCAGGTAGTGTAGTGGTTAAAGATCAGTCAATTCCCATGCCATCATTGCGCTCCAGGGCAAGACATTCAACAGCCGGTTACTCCAGCAGGACCGTCCCTTGTGGTCCACCGACCGAAAGTCAGATCGGATAAAAAGTGTCTGCTACATGATGAATAAGGAGAGTCGGTCCCGTGGTTCCTGCTGCCGTGTCCTTAGGCCTTTTTTTTGTTTAATATGACAGTGTGGAACAATGCTGCTGCTTCTGGAACACCTACCAACCCAATTACACTCACGTATGACATTGTGCATCACGGCGCCGGTATTCAATCACCGTCTCGTCTTTTGTCTTCACAGATGGTCTCATGAGTGAAGGCGAATTTCTGGAAATCACAGAAATCAAGCGGCATCAGGCGGAGGAATTTGAATGCATCACCAACAACGGCGTGGCGCCGCCAGACACGCGCCGCGTCAAGGTCACAGTCAACTGTAAGTCGAGCCGCTCTGCTCCTGTCAGCAACTCACATTGACATCCTAATGAGATCAGTGGAAGTGTTTCAGAACATTCTGTGATTGAGTAATTGAAAATGAAAATTGGATTGCAATCAGCTGCCTACAGAAGTAAACTCTTTATCTTTTCATCATCTCCTCTCGACTCCACAGAGTTTAAAGAACTTGAGTAATTGTACTTCGTTATTGTATTTAATTATTCTGTTCTTGAGTACTGTAGAAACTTAATTACATTTTGTTAACAAAAATCATTCAGTTTCAGGTGGACCTTCAAATATGTAAGTACATACAGTAGACTACAAAACGTTTGGTGTCAATAAGATGTTTTTTTCAACAAGGACACTTTTAATTGATCAAAATTGACAGTAAAAACATTTATAATATTACAAAACATTTCTATTTTAAATAAATGCTGTTCTTTTGAACTTTCTATTCAACAAAAAGGCCCAATTGTTTTCACATTTTCCACAAAAATATAAAGGATATTAGAATGATTTCTGAAAGATCATGTGACACTGAAGACTGGAGTAATGATGCTGAAAATTCATTAGCAAATTCTAGGGAAATTACATTTTAAGGGAAAGTCCAGGGAAAGTACATAAATTACATTTTAACAGATATTCACATAGAAAACAGTTATTTTTTATATTGTAATAATATTTCACAATATTACAGTTTTTACTGTATTTTTTAATCACATAAATGCATCCTTTGTATACTTCACTGACCCCAACGTTTTGAACATTAGTATATTTCATCTCATGACACAAATATATCCTCTTATAATGCAATCCCATCTTAGCTTTACTTATTAATCTGTATTTTGGTCTTGCTTTCCAGTAAAATATCTAACCATCCTTCAGAAAATAAATTCACTTGAGAAACAAAATTATGTAAGATAATAAAAGAATATATTCGAAATCAATTTTATTTTTTGACCCACTGATAATTTTTTTTCTTTTTAAGCCTAACACTTTTTAAATTTGATAGAAATTAGTTATATTCTTATAAATAATAAATTTTAAAAAGAAATAAAAAATAAAAACCTTTTATATATATATTATATACACATATCTCTATATATATATAGCGTAGTGTCGATGAAGAGGGCGTGGTGTTTATTTTATTGCTATGGTAAGTGGTGCTGCGTGCGGTTTACTAGTTAAGTGTCAAACAACTACAAAATCTACTGAAAAGTATAATAATAATAATTCTAATAATAATGCATGGCCTCTTAGGACTCCTGTACTGTACTTTACAAAGTTTGTGTATGGCAGTTTAATGAAAAAAATATCCTCTGCATTTTAAGTTTTATCAGGCCATTTATAAAGAAGATTTTAAATTAGCTTTTTAATACAATACAATTATTGTAAGTACAATTAAATGCATGCTTGAAAGTAAAAATTTTGCATGTTTCTAGCATGATCACGTTTAAAGGAACAAGTAGGTAGTAAAAAATAACAGCTTCCAAGTTTGAAATTACATGATGCTGAGAAGAATTTTTTTCTCATTTTCGAATGAATTATTGCTTTAATTGAACAACAGGTGCTAATATTAAAGGGGTCATATGATGCAATTGCAAATTTTCCTTTCTTTTTGGAGTGTTCCTTTCTCTTGGTGCATAGATAAGATCTGTAAAGTTGCAAAGACTAAAGTCTCAAATCCAAAGAGATATTCTTTATAAAAGTTAAGACTTGTCCACGCCCTCCTAAAACGCCTTGTTTAAACACGCCCCCACATATCTACGTTACTGTGTGGGAAGATTTGCATAACGCCGCCCAAATGTTCACGCAAAGAAAGAAGGCGTAACTTTTATTCTCGCTGTAGTATTGTTGCTGGCGCCGCCTTGTCGTGAAGACGCTGTGTGCTTCGTTGTCAAAGCGAAACTACTTTCTTTGGCCTTTCAAAAGCGAAACGATATCCGCTTCGGCATGCTTACTCTGAATGCTGCTGAGGAAATACATCAACTGTGTGCTGTGGATTGCTGGATCGGCTTTCACTGTGGATGAAGTGTCCAGCCTGGGGTCGTCACATGTGGATGCCGCAAGCCCGTGGTGTGTGCCACGCTGTGTTTTGTTGTGAAAGCGAAACGACTTTGTTTGGTCTTCCAAAGATGACACGACTAGAAATCAGTGGTTAAGTTGTATTTACAACACGTTCCAGAACACTTCAACCCAAATATACAGATGTGTCCAACACATTTTATGGAGGACTGTTTCATGATCCTGTGAGAGTAGACTACAATGACGGCTGTTCTGACCCAGACTTTAAGTCACTTGCACATCACCTTTTTTATATAGCGCTTTTAACAATACAGTTTGTGTCAAAGCAACTGAACAGCATTAAGTAGGAAAATAGTGTCAATAATGCAAAAAACACAAATTTTTCAGTTAAAGACAGCTCATCATTGAATTCAGTGATGTCAACATCCAGCTCAGTTTAAATAGTATCTGTGCAATCAAGTCAACAATGTTGACTGAAATTGTGTCCCCAACTAAGCAAGCTAAAGGTGATAGTGGCAAGGAACCAAAACTCCATCGTGACAGAATGGAGAAAAAACCTTGGGAAAAACCAGGCTCAGTCGGGGAGCCAGTTCTCCTCCTCCTGACGAACCAGCAGTACGGAAAAATCAATTAAGACGTAATAAAACAGACGATGAACACTATTAACGGCAATTATTATATGATGCAATCAAACTTATAGCAAAATGGGGTAGTTCTGTATGTTGTTTCAGGGTTTGGCATCATCTGAGGTCCTCTGAGGGTTTGCATCATCTCTTCTCAGGTGTTTCTGGATCCAGACTGAAGCTTGTGTAAATCCCGTGGCAAAAGACAGAGAAACCAATACAACATAATTATCGTAGCTGCTGTTCCAACCAACAAAATGTATTTGTTTAACCCAAACTAAAAAATAATAATTTGATCAGATATAACTGCAGTAAAAAAATTATGAGATGCATTATTTGAATGATTGGACAAATAGATGTGTCTTTATTCTAGATTTAAACATGGAGAGTGTCTGAACCCCAAACGTTATCAGGAAAGCTATTCCAGAGTTTGGGATCCAAATGCGAAAAAGCTCTACCTCCTTAGTGGACTTTGATATCCTAGGTACAACCAAAAGTCCAGAATTTTGCGACCTAAGGGAGCGTGATGGATTGTAGCGTGACAGAAGGCTAGTTAGGTACGCAGGAGCTAAACCAATGAGGGCCTTGTATGCAAGTAATAATATTTTGTAACTGATAAAGAACTTAATAGGTAGCCAGTGCAGAGACTGTAAAATTGGGTTAATATGATCATATTTTCTTGACCTGTAAGGACTCTAGCCGCTGCATTTTGGACTACTTTAACTTTGTTTCGTGAAGATGCAGTGACCCCTAGCATTGCATTAACAACTTTAAAAAACAAAAAAAAAAGAAAAAATAAAAAAACAAAAAAAAAAACCAAAACAAAAAAAAAAAAAAAAAAAAAAAAAGCAAAAAAAAACACAAAAAAAACACACACAAAAGTAACCCGCTGGGGGAGGGGGGGGGAAGGGGGGGTTTTTTGTTTTTCATATTTAAAGAATTTGCCACTGATGATTCAAACGTGAGTTTTGAGCAGTGTAGAGTAGCGCTTGTTGTTTGTCATTTCTCCGATCACAAATGCAGACATGGTTTTATGTTTACGTGGTGCGATGCAACGTGTAAAAAGACAGTATATGTAATTATAATCCGTAATTATGTCCCACTTGATGCAACAAATGCCTCATTTGTAATGGGTTTTATTGGTTTTGTCACGGCATCACAGTATGGTAAGGGGTCGTAACATTTCCGTCACACGCTTCAGGTATTCGGCCAATCACAATGCACTGGATAGCTGGCCAATCACAGCACACCTCGCTTTTCAGACCGATGAGCTTTATAAAAATCTACGCGTTTCAGAAAGGCGGGGCATAGAGGAGAAACAATAATGTACAGTATGTGGAAAATAATGTGTTTTTTTTTTTAACCTTAAACCGCATAAACACATTTCATTACACCAAATACACAAAATAATGTTATTTTTAGCAGCATCATATGACCCCTTTAACTTCAGTACACTGTCTGTTTGGTCTTTAGATCCACCAGTAATCACAGAAGTAAAGAACATGCCCGCCCAGCTGGGAAAAACTGCAATCTTACGCTGTGAAGCTATGGCAGTGCCCACCGCGTCCTTTGAATGGTATCGGGATGACCGAAGGTAAGCGTGCGAAACAGATGCTGTGAACCATGGGAAGTAGCACATACCGGGTTTACGTGACAACTCACCTATCCTAACGTGTGATCTGTCATATTAATTCTTTCTCAGGCCGGTAGAGAGTGATAACACGCTGAAGATTAAAAACGAAAAAACACGTTCCCTGCTGCTCTTCACCAACGTCACAGAAAAACACTTTGGCAACTACACCTGTTTCGCCTCCAACCGCCTCGGGGCTTCCAATGCCAGCATGTTACTCTTCAGTGAGTACCTTATTCCACTCCAACTCTGCAGCGCTCACTTTTGTGCTCTCGAAACATTCGTAAATCTACAAAGGCATAAAGTCAAGGATAAATAAACACCCTGCAGGAAGTGACTTTCCACTGTACAAAATAAGTGAACGTGCATTTCTCGCTCCCTGAGGCTAGTTTTCACATAGAGCTTCACCGTAGACGGATAATAGCGATGTGTCTCCGTTGATGGTACTTGAAAGCAAATGGTCTAGTACTGTATGCTCAGCAAAGTGCATAGCCTTTTTAATAATGCATAACTTGAACCAACTCCAGTTGCAGCGTGAATCATTTGAAAGAGTTGGTGACTTTTGACATGCATAGATAATATGCATGACTGCTGCCTTGCTTGGAAAATTCACATGCATAAGCTCAGAAGTTTCGGAATTTATTTTAATTGTGAATACGTGACACAATTTCATACTTTTTTTTTCTTGTTGATAAAACCAGGAAGCTTGTTTAACACAACGCATCAGAAACAAAGACCAAGGATGTGCATTAAGTGTGAAATTCATGCTTTATCTTGTATTTGAACATTCTCATGTTACTGTCCCAGCATTGTCTGTCCCAAGAATGTTTTGCTAATGTTCGCATGAAGTTATGAAAATGTTATTTTATACCATTTCAGAGAACATTCAAAAATAACTTTGTTCTTGGTTATGCAAGCATTTGAGAAAACATTAAGGGAACATTCCGTTTTATAATTTTGAAAACATTATGGGAACGTTACTTTTGAATGTTCTCTAAACATTCTGAAACATTTAGTAAGTAATAACTTTTTTTTTTAATTCTAAGAACACGATAATGCTCCCATTAATTTACGAAAAAAAAATTTCAGAGAACATTCACAAATAACCTTTTTAAACCATTTAAAAAATTTGATATTTTGAACGTTAAAAAACATATTTTCATAACTTAATGGGAAAATTAGCAAAGCATTCATAGAACATATATTTAAACGTTATTCCTTACTCCTTGTTTCAGAATGTTTAGACAACATTCAAAAGTAACATTCCCATAACGTTTGCAAAATTATAAAATGGAACGTTCCCTTAATGTTTTCTCTAACGTTCGCATTCAAGGTTATACGAAAACGTTAAGGAATCATTTCTGTTGAATGTTCTCTGAACATTCTGAAACATACAGAGCCCTGCACATGACATGCAAGAAAAAATAAATAAATTGTGCGCACAATTTTCTAATTCATTCCCTCGATGTACCAAAACGTGCACACGATTACTATTTCGTTCCCTCGAATTTGCTAATTCGTTCAATTTACTAATTCGTTCTCTCAAGTTATAAATCGTGTGCACAACTTAGCAAATCGAGGGAATGAAATAGTAAATCGTGCGCACGATTTAGCCTACTATTTTTTTCCTGCATGCCATGTACGAGGCTCCGTAGAAACAAGTAGTCATAACGTTGAAAAAAATTTCAGAAAAAAAAAACCTTACATGAACAATGTAACAATTACATTTTTTGTTATTAAAACCCAGACAACTTTGAACGAATGTTCTATTAATGTTACAAGAAGAACATTTGTTCATAACTTTGAGCGAACTTTCCAGAACATTCGCCAGAGTTCTGAGATTGTTCCCTGTTAGCTGGGATGGAGAATGATGGGAAATGCTATTCCTCAGTACACAAAATATGTTAATTTAATATATTAATTTAAGATTAATAACGATCACTCTAACACAACCTGAAGAGAGTTTGTTAAAATCTGTTTGTTAACTGAATTAAACTTTTGCTACAGCATATCTTTTTTTCCACTACAGGACATCTGTGTCTTGAGAAATTCTATTCCTATAAAACATGTTCTGCTGTGGAAAATGTGCTCTGAGCATTTACTGAAAGCTTCCATTGTCTGACTGTAAAATGTCTGAAAGTAGTTCATCTCTTATAGCTCTGCTTTATTGAAGAAAAACCTCAGGGATTTTTAAAAATACAGGGCTGAATGAAACAAGGGCACGATAACAAATCACATCAGCACTGCAGATTTCCTTGTACTAGAGTTTTTTCGCTTGTGTTTTCTAAATAATATATATTATTATATATTTTTTTATAGACAGAGAGACTATTTGTTTAATGCACTACCGCTTGCGGCATTAATCGAGCAGCTTGTTTTTTCATCCTAAGATCCAAAGGAAGAAATAAGAAACGATATTGTGCATAAAGAAAATGAAGCCTGTTAAGATTTTTGTTCTGCATATGTATTATTTTCATGACAGTTAAGCATATTTTACTCTGAAAGTTCTCATTCTGTAATGCTTTTCGCTCCTTGCGTTTTCTTCATAACTCCCATTATTCACAACGGTGATTCTCATTACTCTAGAAGATATTTCTGTTTAAATGAGCATACATTTTAGACATTACCACGATTTTACTAACCATAGTATTGGTCGAATTATGATATTGGCAATTTGTGTGTAAATGTGCACTTATTGTAATAAAATTTGTCATAATGAAAAAAAAATATTTCTTTCAATCTTGGGGATGAATTATGACTTCATCATATTCTTGACTGGTTTTGTACGTTTCACCCCAGTGTTATTTTAGTATCATTGAGATACTATTCATAGTCTTTTATTAAATTATGATAAGTTTTTATATATTCTATTCTATATTGATATTAAATATTATTAATAGAATGTATTTCATATTATTTTGTATTTTGAGAGACTTTTTTTAAATAAATCTATATATAATTTTTTTTTTTTTTTTTTTTCCGTTTTACTTTTATAGTTTAATGTTTTAAAAGTCAAATTTATTTTAAATTTTGTTGCTTTTTGTCATTTTTAGTGTTTTTGGTATGTATTAACATTTGAGGTTCAGTTTTATGTATTTTTAGTACCTCAAGTTAACTAAATAAATTGACAAATGTTTTGCTGAATTAGATGCAAGAAAAAGTTTTTAATAATTTTATTTTATCCTTATATTTATTTCATTTCATTTTTTTATTCAAGTAAAACTTTTTCATTTTTATTATATTATATTTAAGATAATATTCTGAAGCAGTTAGCCGCTTATTTTATTTTCTTTTGTTGTTCATTATTTTAAAGATTAAAGTTTTAAATATAGCGATAGATAGACATCATATATATCATGATGTACATGATATCCATCCTAAAACCAGTCAATACATGTTGGTATTATATAAGTAAATATAAAAGATAGACATTATTTTTTTATATTAATATCAGAGTTTTGTCTCTACAGTGGGGAAAAAATTATTTAGTCAGCCACCAATTTTGCAAATTCTCCCACTTAAAAAGATGAAAGAGGCCTGTAATTTTCAACATAGGTAAACCTCAACTATGAGAGAAAAAATGAGAAAAAAATCCAGAAAATCAATTGTACGTAGTTTTAAAAAGAATTTATGTTGCATTTGGTGGAAAATAAGTATTTGTGTCACTAACACAATTTCACTCATACTTTGTTATAATACCCTTTCGTTGCAATGACAGAGGCAAATCGTTTCCGGTAAGTCTTCAAAGGTTTTCAACACACTGTTGCTGTGTATGTTGCCCATCTCAATTGCAGATCTCCTCCGGCATTAATCCGTTTTTGGGCTGGTCGCTGGGCTAACACGGATTTTCAACATCCCCTTCACAGATTTTCTATAGGATTTAGGTCTGGAGACTGGCTAGGCCACTCATGACCTTGAAATGCTTCTTACGAAGCCACTCACTCCTTCGTTGCCCGGGCGGTGTGTTTTGGATCATTGTCATGCTGAAAGACCCATCCACGTTTCATCTTCAATGCCCTTGCTGATGGAAGGAGGTTTTCACTCAAAATCTCACGATACATGGCCCCATTCATTCTTTCGTTTACACGGATCAGTCGTCCTGGTCCCTTTGCAGAAAAACAGCCCCAAAGCATGATGTTTCCACCCCCATGCTTCACAGTAGGTATGGTGTTCTTTGGATGCAACTCAGCATTCTTTCTTCTCCAAACACAACAAGTTGAGTTTTTAACAAAAATTTCTATTTTGGTTTCATCTGACCATATTGCATTCTCCCAATCCTCTTCTGGATCATCCAAATGCTCTCTAGCAAGCTTCAGATGGGCCTGGACATGTACTGGCTTTAGCAGGGGGACACGTCTGGCACTGCAGGATTTGAGTCCCTGGTGGCGCAGTGTGTTACTGATGGTAGCCTTTGTTACTTTGGTCCCAGCTCTCTGCAGGTCCCCCCCGTGTGGTTCTGGGATTTTTGCTCACAGTTCTTGTGATCATTTTGACCCCACGGGGTGAGATCTTGCGTGGAGCCCCAGATCGAGGGAGATTATTAGTGGTTTTGTATGTCTTCCATTTTCTAATAATTAATCCCACAGTTGATTTATTCACACCAAGCTGCTTATCTATTGTAGATTCAGTCTTCCCAGCCTGGTGCAGGTCTACAATTTTGTTTCTGGTGTCCTTTGACAGCTCTTTGGTCTTGGCCATGGTGGAGTTTGGAGTGTGACTGTTTGAGGTTGTGGACAGGTGTCTTTTATACTGATAACAAGTTCAAACAGATGCCATTAATACAGGTAACGAGTGGAGGACAGAGGAGCCTCTTAAAGAAGAAGTTACAGGTCTGTGAGAGCCAGAAATCTTGCTTGTTTGTAGGTGACCAAATACTTATTTTACCGAGGAATTTACCAATTAATTCTTTAAAAAAACTACAATGTGATTTTCTGGATTTTTTTTCTCATTTTTGTCTTCCCCCCTTCTCATAGTTGAGGTATACCTATGATGAAAATTACAGGCCTCTCTCATCTTTTTAAGTGGGAGAACTTGCACAATTGGTGGCTGACTAAATACTTTTTTGCCCCACTGTATATGATTGATGTGTTAATAAAGTTGCATATATATTTTTTACGAATATGGTTGCTACATAAAATGCCATTTAAAATCATCATATAAATATTATTAACAAATAGACATATACAAATTTTACTGTGGGGATTCCATATGTTATAAACTTTTATCTTCATCTACCCAGAGAATGTACATATGTGAAAATGTGAAAATTATATATCACCTATAGGTAATATATATGGAAATCACTCTTGATGTAAGACAATATATATATCATTTATTACATTTCCGTATGGGTAAAAAAATAAAGAAAAAATCGTTTACAATCAAACAAATCTCCCAGGAACACAATGCTTCATTTTACATATGCAAAATTCAGTCAGCCAGTAAGTTGCATAATTGCTGTATTAAAATATTTAAGTGTAGGTTTCTATTCTGTTGATGCATTTCCTATTGGAAAAGGCCTTTAAACTTCCGACTTTATAGCCTTTGGTGATAAATTATGTTTCAGTTCCTCTTGAGAACAGGCAGCTTCACTCGATTTGAGGGTCCCGCTCTTTCTGACCCTAACACAACCTATGACGGTGCTGTTAAGCACAAAAACAAAAGAAGCAGCACAAAGTCAGCTGCTGTACGTAACAGCATAACTTCAGAGTCTGACCGCGTTCTGGACCCGTCTAAGTGAGCGGGCGGCAGCTCTCGGTGGAAACGTTTGCTGCTGGAATGCTCAATGCAGAGATCTTAGCAAGCAAAACCCAGAGAAGAGGAGGAACAGGTCACGGCAAAGCCAGGATTTATGAGAAGGAGCCAAAACACTGAGTGATCGAGCATGTAGTGCTACACAACTCAGAGTTTGTGCAGATGTGATGCTTTCATCTTTTGTTTGTTCCAGTTTTCCAGTATTGTGCAGATGCTTCTTATTTTGGCATAAATCAATTTACAAAACTTTCAAACCTCTACTGTTCTTTTTTTTTTCAAAACTAGGGCGTGTGATCGAGCCCTATAGTGAAAATATCCTATATAAGCTCAGTATTTTTCAGCCCTTTGCCAATATTTTACATATATCTCATATTTATCAAAATTATGCTTTAAAATTGTTTACTGCAAAAAGTAAAAAAACAGCAAACATTTTTTTTTACAAACAAGTCTTTTTATATTTTATTTATTTGCATATATTTTTCTTATTTATAATGAACAACAAAAAAATATTATTAAAAGACTTAGATTTGTATGCTCAAAAATAACATTGTATAGCAATTCTTTTTAAATAGTACATTATTGCATTCGATTTTTCCTGTATTTGTTGTCAAATGGCACACATAGACTATAGAAATTGAATAAAGATTTAAAAAAAAAAATTATTTTATTTCTTATCATTATATTAAATCAAAACATATGTTCTGTTATTTTGTTTATAAATCTCATTTATTTTTAGCAATTTTGAAGTATTTATTTATTTTAATATTTAAATATGTAATATGTTTATAATGATGACACACCTACCTTTAGTTACAAATGGTGGCACATAGACGTCAATATTATACACCCTACTATTTTACTAAAACAAATATTTATTATTTAATTATTTATATATCTCTTATTGTATTTTATTTTGTTTATTTGGCATTTATTTAAATATTTTTTTTTTATGTTTTTAGTGCCTTTGTGACAAATGGTGCCATTAGACCCTTACATATTATAAATAGTTATAATTGTTATTTATATTTTATAAACACCTTTATAAATCTTTTTTTAATAAATATTTATTATTAGTATGTATTTATTAAATACATATTAATAGAGTAACATACTGGCTATTGATTGGGTGCCCACAATCTTTGATTAATATTTATACATATTTCTTTTATTTCTAAATTATTTTATGATATATTTATAAATAGTTATCTAGATTTGTATAATAGCTGAATATTTTTGTAATAGTTTCTCTACTTATTTATTTATTTAAATATTAGTATAGTAATATTTATTATTAATGACGCAAATAAATCACTGAAGAAGAGATTTGAAGTCATTTGAATTTAAATAATTTCATTATATAAGAACAAAGAGTATGCAGATTGCTACTAGGACATATAGGGAGAAAAAGGTTTGGCCAGGAGAACAATTATACAGTTTAGTGTCATTAAAAAAAAATGTTTGTCCGCAGAATGCTGTGATTGACCAATCAGAATGAAGTATTCCAGAGAGCCGTGTAATAGTTTGTGGCTAGCTGTACATTATCGCTTACGTAATGCTTTTATAGCTCATTAGCAATAAAGAGCAGGGCCTTCGCACAAGTGCCATACATCATCATCTCATCTGTTTTTGTTCTGTCGGTCTGAAATTCTGCAGTTTCTTGCATCGTTTCAGTTCCTCCCTTCTTGTCTCTTCTCCGACCCATTATGTCGGAGCGAGTCTCTCCTCTTGTTTGTTCCCACTCCGTTGTGTCCTGTTACCCCAGGAAGTCATCAGTGGCTTCTCTCCCTCCATTTTTCACATTTCAGTGACCTCTATCCTCCATCTCTCCCTCCGCCATCTCATTTGGTCTCCCATTATCTCCATGAGTTTTCCCGTGATGAGTGACCTGCCGTTACTTCCATACATCTTCTCTTTTTCATGTCGCTGCCACGCTGTCATCTGGCCTTGACTCACACTTTTCCATCAAACATGCTGCAACCTTTATCTTCATCCTTAGGAGAATAAACATCTGTCCCACCGCTGTCTGTCTTTGGATACTTTTTAGGAATAATATTATCTATCCTAGTTCCTCCTCCTCTGAACAATAAATTGATTGTTGATGTGTAAATGCTGACTGTCAAATTGTCAGATTTTGTCAGAAATCCAAGGATTTCCAAATAAGCTATTTTGTACATATTGTGGCAAGCCAATGTCGAAAGGAGGAACCCCCGACCAAAGCAGCAGGCCCCGGATAGGAAAAGTCATCAATCATGAGTACTTCCACCTGCTCACCCTCCAGACATGAAACCACCCACAGCTTTAGCCAATGATGGCCTAATGGAGGTCATCATAAAGATAGGATCTCTACTTCAGTCTGGGGTTGGTGGCCCCAGGACGAGATGCTGAAACTCTGGCTGGCCTAGAGAACAGACCAGCTGAAAAGTAACAAGAGATAACCAGCTAAAGAACAAAGAAAGTGAATCTGGTCACGTCTTACTTAATGACCTGCTTTTCTTCTGCTCTGTCTTCCCTTTTTAAGGTGGCCCATTGGTGAAACGTGCGAAGGGAACAAGATACCCCAGACCGGATAAAACCTAAGTTCCAGTTTAAATCCCCTCCTTCCAGTAACTGGTCATCCACAACCTTGATGCTTCTCCAAGCCTGTTCGAGGTTAGGGTCTTGTAGCTGAGCTGTGCCAAATTGCCCGGACCAATTCCTTTTGCTTGGGGGAAGTCTTCACTGTTTGAGTGATTCCCTAAAAGGGATTCTAGGGGGATTCCCTGCTTCATTTTCAGAAAGGACATTTACTACACCCAACCCTCTACAGACATCTTGGCAATTGAATCGCCATTGGCTAGTACATTTTTACGCATCCATTCAGATAAACTGAAAAATAGCACAGATTGTTTGACGAAGAGTGAAACTCTGAGGTGCTCAGTCAGAGTGTTTGGTGAGTGAAAATGTATTTGTGCTAAACTTATACTTAGCCTCTAACTCACACACTGGTGAGTAAAATCTGAGAATTTATTAGCCATTGGCTAATATTAGACATCATTTTGTCGCCCAGAGTGAAGATTTAGTCGCATATGCGAGTGATTTATTTGCAATGTAGGACTGATATTTCTTGGAGCTTTGCTTTACTCTGCTGAAGAGGGGTTTTCGGGGGTCTAGAGGCATCAAGTTTAATGCCAGTAATGCTCATACACTGGGCAGTCCCTACCTAACAGGACTGGTAAGGCTGTAAACCACCCCAATTTTGAAAATGTATCCTCCTCTGGGGGTTAGCATCTCAACCTGCACAGTGGGGTAGCTCTTCTTATGACACCAGGATGGGGGGGGTGCCTTTCGGTCCCAGTGCAAATTCAGGCCGTACTAGGGTAACAATGCATCCTGTCTAGTAGTGTAGTGGGGCTTCTGTGTCTGTGTCCCTGGCTTGCCCAACAGTTCATCCCATAGTGACATGCCTTATTACCTGAGTCTGCTGAGGGCATGGATTCTTCTTTGCCTGGGCAGCTCCAGGAGAGGTGGCCTTCCTGTCCACAGGAGAAACACTTTTGTGGGTTTTGGTTGCTAGAGGGCTGCCAGATAGGTGGGTTTGGGGCCTGGGCTGGTCTTACTGACCTTGCCAACTGAGAGTCCGCCTGGTTCTTCAGTGGCCCCCCTCTTTCCCCTCTGGTACTAGAATGGCCCATTCTCAATAGATCCTGACAATTCACTTTCATTACCTCAACCATTGCCTGATAGTTATCCAATAGCTGTTAGAGTCTACGTCTGCAGGGCTGGTTTATGCAGCATTGCGCTTTGCCTCAGCTGGCAGGGAGCAAATACAACCGTATTGCACAATTCTTTCCACCAATAGGGGCCTTCCCCTGTAGTGAGCCAGGCCTTTCATTGACTTTCTGAGGTCTCACTTGCTGGATCAGATCAAAAGTCCATGAATGGAACCATTGGGCATGAACTGGGAGGCTATGCCCATAGTGGGCCAAGATGGCCTTCTTTAACATCACATAATCAGCTGCATCTTTAGCAGGCAGATCTTGACTGGCTCTGTGCTTCCTCTGTCAAAAAAAGGTGCCAACAAGGTACCCCAGTTTTCTTCAGGCAATTTCTCTCTGACTGCAGTTCTCTCAAATATCTCCAGTTAAGCTTCGACATCATCATCTGGAGTCTGCTTAGTGAGGACCCTCCTTGGGTCTATGGTGGCTCTGGTTTTGGGCATGATTTGGCGCATTGTTGTAACTGCCTCCCTAAGGGCACATAGCTCCTCCCTCTGTTTGGCGTGACTGGTCAGCAAGGCATTAATGGCAGCTTCCATTCTCTCCTTCTCTGGGTCTAGTTTTGTGGCTGCTTAAGCGCTGACTTCTGTGCCCACATTCTCCACCAAATGTGATGTCCTAGGGCGATGTGAGGTTGAAGTTTCCACAAAACACAATCACAAGGGAGGCAGATGCAGAGTTAACAATTATATTTTTATTTAACCAAGAAAATAGGAGGGTCAAAAGGAAATTTAAACTGGAACTTTGGTTCTTTCCGGTCAGGGGTCTCTTTGGCGGTTTTGTTCCCTTCGTTTCACCACTGGGCCACCTTAAAAAGAGAAGACAGAGCAGAAGAAAGGCAGGTCGTTAAGTAAGACGTGACCAGATTAACTCTTTCTTCTTTAGCTGGTTATCTCTTGTTACTCTTCAGCTGGTCTGTTCTCTAGGCCATCCAGAGTTTCAGCAGCTCGTCCTGGGGCCACCAACCCCAGACTGAAGCAGAGATCCTAGCTTTATGATGACCTCCATTAGGCCATCATTGGCTAAAGCTGTGGGTGGTTCCATGTCTGAAGGGTGAGCAGGTGGAAGTACTCATGATTGATGACTTTTCCTATCAGGGGCCTGCTCCTTTGGTCAGGGGTTCCTCCTTCCAACATTGGCTTGCCACAAAATACATGTTATTTTTTTCACTTGGGATGAAGTTTTGAGTTTTTAAGACTGCTGAGTGTTTTCAAAAACCCTTCAAGTTATTTTAGTTTCAGAAGATCAATGAAAATTTGATTTGTCATGAAATGACCATTTTAAGCTGAATATTAAACAAACAAAATAAAATAATCCAAAATATACTATATAAACCAGGGGTGTCCAAACTCGGTCCTGGAGGGCCGGTGTCCTGAAGAGTTTAGCTCCAACCCCAATTAAATACACCTGAAACAGCTAATCAAGGTCTTACTATGTATACTTTAAACTTCCAGGCAGGTGTGTTGAGGCAAATTGGGGCTAAACTCTGCAGGACTCTGCCCTCCAGGACCGAGTTTGGGCACCCCTGATATAAACAACCTTACTGTTTATTCTAGCTACTTTTTGCGTAAGATACAGCTAATTTTTTTTAATTCATTATTTTTAAATAATTTTTATGACTATTTCTTGCGTTTTAGAATTTTTTTACGTATTCATTTTATATAATATTGTAATACAAATCAGCCGTAGAAATTAAATTATTTTATTACAATTTTACAATATCTTATTTAATAAAAAAATAAATTATATAAAGCTCATGTAATTTTGACGATTTATTTAATGCGTGATTTTATATACAAGTACATTACACGGATAAGACACATAGTGTTTAGGTCTACTTATACCATAAAAACACATACTGTTTTATTCTAGCATACTTTTCTGTGGCACTCCGTAAATGATTACAAACTTTCAATGCATTAGTTATTTATTTTTTTGTTTAATTATTTACTTTTTGCATGACATTTTTTAAATTATTTTTATATAATATTTTTTTCATTTTAAATTGTCTAAAAAACCGTGCTTTAAAAAGTTAAATTTTTCGACAATTTCTATTCAAATTATTTTACTTTTTAGTTGTATAATTAATTTTAAAAGTTTTATATGCACTATACACAGATTTCTCTAGCCTTTAGCAAATGCAAGGGGTTCAAGATTATGTTAAATTCCAATGAAAACGATGTTGGGTCCCGTATCCTTTGAAATTTAACTAGACTGATTTTTGCTAAACAATTCCCTTAAAAAAAAAAATAATAATAATATAACTACATCAACCAACCCCTGACAGTTATGCGGTTAAGAAGTGGACAGGACTGTAAGCTAACAAATATATAATTATTTGAGAAAAATATATCATATTACAATTATGAAATTAAATAAGATTGATTATGAATGAAGGTTTAATTCTATTTTATTTTTTTTGTCTTTTCTTAAAGATGAAAAAACACCAGTGCAATCAGTAAATGCACTCATTTAGAAAATTAATAGTCTATTATGATTTCATATTGCCTTTTCATGCAGCAAACTAGCACAAGGTTTCCATGCTGACCAGCTTTCTCTCACTCTCATTCAACCTGTTCACGTCTGCTTCTCTCTGCTCTTACAGGGCCCGGGGCCGTGTACGGTGGAGTGGCGTCTCTGAACGGTCGTTTATCAGGAGTCGGTCTGTGGTTCTGCCTCTCCATCTCTGTTCTGATGAAGGTCTAAAACTTTCCCACTTTGGAAGGAGTCTTTAAATACGAACCCATCACTGTGAACAAAATGAAATTATGCATTAATCCAGGAGCCATTGCTACATCACTCGGTCATTCCTTCCTATTCCCATTCATGCCCGGTCGCGTATCACCGCTTCACTTCTCCCTCCCGTCGCCAACGATGGTCACCTTTTATCGTCCAAACCTGATATGTGATGCAAATGATGTGAACGACAAGTGTAATGCCAGTTGGGTGTCTCTTGATGTGCGTGCTGGACATGCTGGTTGTAAAGTGACGTGTCGATGATGATGGTTGCGATGTTCGGGTGACCCTCTTGAAGCTGTTTGTGGCAGTTCACCAGCGGGCCCGTCGGCCGTTGATGCTCGGATCCCGACGCAGAGATCTGAGCTGAACGGTGGTGCATTCTGACATGCGTAGCTACTATGAATGATGTCAAACCACATGTTTTCTTTCTAGCAAGGAGGGCCGTGTCATCTCGGCCCTTTGTTTGCGTTAGTTTGGGCTCTCGACCCAAAGCAAACGCCTGACCCACGTCCAGCCCTCATATTGTCCTCAGTCTGTCCATCACTCAGATCGTCGGTCCTTCACACTCAATGTAAATATATATGCAGTAGAGGCCCCTCATTCCAGCGGCAAAAACTACATTTCCCGTCAGTCTCTCTTTTTCAGCTTTTCGGCTAGGAGGATATTGCTGCCTTTAAGTCATGATGGAATTATCATATTTGCGAGATTTACAACCGAAGTGACATTATTAGCCGAGAATCATTGGTTTTGATTATAAGAAGTTTAGTTTGTACACATTTAGTGTTATTTCTTGTGTTTGATAGGAAGTTAAAAAGAAATGATTTAAAGTACTTTTCAAACTCATTGCAAAGTATAGAAAATAGATGTAGTGTTGGAAATTAAAGTATTTGGACACTTTTTGGTTGTCAAATGTTAGTTACTAAAATAAACTACAGCTATAGATGTCATTCATCCGCTAATACTCATTTGTAACGTGCAAATATTTAGAAAATTGAGAGAGTGCAACTTTTCAGAATTATTTGAATGCATCATTGCAACTCATAAGAGTGCAACATTTCAGAATTATTTTAATGCATCATTGCAATTCATAAGAGTGCAACATTTCAGAATAATTTAAATGCATCGTTGCAACTCATAAGAGTGCAACGTTTCAGAATTATTTAAATGCATCGTTGCAACTCATAAGAGTGCAACGTTTCAGATTTATTTGAATGCATCATTGCTACTCGTAAGTAGGAACTTTCCACAAAGACTTGAAGGCAGCAGAAGTTTCTGGCATCTCCTGGCCTGAAACGGTTCATTGACTTCTTGTTGCTTGTGGATAGCATGTACCGGTTAGAAATGTCCCTCTTGTGACCTCACTTCCTGCACCAACCCCGTTTTAACCCCCTGCACTGTGTACATTTTAATCTGCAAGGTTAACTGCTATTACTTTTTTGGTGTTAATAATGATTATGATGATGATGATGATGATGATGACAATGTTAATAAGTATTTGAATAAATATGATAGTAATTCCATGTGAGAAAAAAAAACCGTCAGAGCTGATCACAAGCCATGTGTGTGAAAATATTTTGTACTAAAAATCACTGAATTCATCGAACAGCAAAAAGAAAAAAAAACTTTTTTGAAGTATTGTGCTCTGTTTTACCATGATTAACTTTTTTAAAGCAGAAGTAATTTGACCAAGTCGACTCATCCGTAAAAGAGAGCTATCAGTGAAATGTGAGGACGCTTACATGCTAGACGGATCCATTTTGAGCCTGTGAAAATTAGACTAATATACAGTGCAGCATCGCTTTTCCAAACCATTGCATTCATCCTTTGTCTTTGTCATGCCCCATCTGCACTGAACTCAGTGCATTTGCATTGTAAACTCTAGCATGTAGGCGTCCTAATATCATTTCAAATGTGTACTGTATTTTTTTTCCCATGCTGTTGATGACTGTAATGTACGATATATTCTGCAGTAATGATGTAATGCTCATGTCTGCCTCGATAACATAACCAAAACCCTCAGTATTCTGTGGTTACATACACGTCGACATGTTGGTGCAATGTTGAGTTCCATTCAGAGACGATTGTGGGATATATTCCTATGTGATATCACCAACTTCCTGCAAAAATGCATGCATTTACTGCATGTATTATGCTTGGAAAATGACAATTTATTTTTTATTTTTTTGTCGACAGTCTTCTCGCAACCAAATTGCGATGCTATGCATCAAAAGGGCATTCTGGTAATACATGAAATCGGTATACAGTTAGCATAC
Source organism: Sinocyclocheilus anophthalmus (assembly GCA_018155175.1). NCBI lineage: Eukaryota > Metazoa > Chordata > Actinopteri > Cypriniformes > Cyprinidae > Sinocyclocheilus > Sinocyclocheilus anophthalmus. The sequence continues at coordinate 129,169 of JADLZN010007036.1, forward strand.
CGGACCCCATGTAGGTGTTTTTATGCATATTTGCTAAACATTTTTTACAGAGCCCTGGACATGACATGCAGGAAAAATACATACAGTATATTGTGGCCACGATTAAGAAATAATAATTTACTTTATTTATTTTTATTTATTTATTTTTGTAAATTGTGGCCACACTGCACTAAAATCAAAGTTTCCTCGTTTTAGTAAATCGTAGTCACACCATACTAACTTGTTCTCTCAGTTTAGGTGTTTTAGTAAATCGTCATCACATTGTACTAATTATCCCAATTTAGTAAATCGTGGCCACGTTGTACTAATTCATTCTCTCAATTTAGGTGTTTTAGTAAATCGTGGCCACTTCGTACTAATTCGTTCCCAGGTTTTAATAAATCACGGCCATGTCGTACTAATTCGTTGTTTTAGTAAATTGTGGCTACGTTGTACTAATTCATTCCCACATTTTAGTTGTTTAGTAAACCGTGATCATGCTGTAGCCTACTAATTTGTTCCCTAGTTCTAATCATTTAGTAAATCGTAGTTACAATGTCCTGATTTGGTCTCTCATTTTAGTAGAAATCGTGGCCATGCCGTGCTAATTCATTCCATTGTTTAATTAATTGACTCTAAACTAGGCAACAAATTAGTAGCAACACGGCCATGAATTAAGTCGTGGGAACAAATTCTTAATTCATGGCCACAATTTAACTAAAACGAGGGAACAAATTAAAACAAGGGAACTAATTTTTAATTTTGTGTCCACCATAAACATACTTTTGTCCCCATGTCATGTGTGGGGCTAAGTAATTATCCTCTACATCTCTGTGTGAATTTCTGCTCAAATTTCCAATTTGCACGTCTGACTTGATGTTGCATTCCATTGCTCTTTTCCAAGTAAGAAGTTGGAAAATCCAACAGTCCGAGCGGAATGGAATGCAATACTAGACTCTGTGCACCGCCTCTTTTTTTTTTTTTTGCTCAGAATCAGATTAGCAGGAGATAAAGGTGTAATTAACCAGCGACTGCGACTCGCTAAGCAAGCGGAGCGTCATATTCTCTCTGTCCACCATCTGGTGAGCAGCAGAGCTCATAAATCAAGCTCAGTCCAGGCGCTGACAGAATCCTCCTCAAGGACAGCTGTGCCTTTGAGTCTCGAGCCCGATGTGGGGTCCGATCCCCTACAGGCTAATTAAATGCCACTTAAGAGCACACAGCGAAGAGGCTTTGACATAAAGCAGTGGTGCGCAACTGAATGCGCTGCAGCCGCTGCGCTGCTTTATGCAACCATTCACAATGACCCTGCATGAGCGCTGACCGCTCAGTTTGCAATGTTAATGCTGTATATACTATAATACGGTAATGTTCTCCCTGAATATGTGCTCCATTATTGCATTTCAGCCAGCAATAACCCCCGTATAAAAAGGAAACCTATTTAAAGTCCAATTTAAAGTCTGACGGCCACTATGCTGTTATTAATGAATGCTGAAGACCGTGCATTTCGTACGCTGTGCACTGATGAAAGGTATTGCATACTGCTTAGTGGCCACAAAAAGTATTTGGATGCTTAAATGACACTTAAAGATATGTGATTGTCTTTGCATTAGAAAATATCAAACGTAATGCCATTAGTTTTTAAGAAATTACAAACACTTTTTAAATACAAACACTCTTCCAATAATTCCAAAAAAGTTTGTTAGATTGCAAAAACAATAGATATACATTTGGAAAAGAATATTTAAAAATATTTAAACACTTTCGGGTTGTCAAAAGTTAATATTTGTATTTATATCTTTATATTTTTTATTTTTTTTAATTTTCGTTTTAATGTTACGTTTATTATTTTGTAGTTTTTTCATTTTAGTAAAATGACAAAAACTACAAAATTACTAAAACTTTAAACAGTCATTTAAATATTTTTTTGTTATTTTAGTACATCAAGGTAAAATAAAAAATGAGAAATAAAAAAAGTTTTTAAATTTAATTTCAGGTAATTTTTTATGGTTTTAGTTTAATATAATATCCCTGTTGAAAAAAAAATCTAGAGCTGTACTCATCATTGATCTGCTTAAAAAAAATCCTGACCTTGCAAAAATGGCTTAGAAAAGTGAGAAATCATCTTGGTTACACCCTTGTTCCCTGAATGAGGGAACGGAGACGTCACGTCGGATGACCGACGAATTGGGATTCATTCACCATCCCCCAAAGAGCAGTTCCCTCTTTCTCTGGGTCGCCCGTCCCGAGGCCTCTTGCTCTTCCACTCACCGCCAGGTTGACGGGGGCCTGGACGGGCAGGGCAGCCTGCCTACACCCAGCTCCACGGCGCCGTTTGTTTGAGGCACAGCCAGAGGTGACACTCCTGGACCACAAGTGTGGACATTGCACGACCCAGAGAACTCGCGGTGACCTTTGTCGCTCGGAGCGCGAGATCAGTTGCGGTTCGGAGCTCTTTTAGAACTTCCGGATCGTGACCACCCTCATGCAGGTCCATCAGTGCTTTAGCCTGAAGAAACTGCAGTAAAGCCACAGCGTGTAAGGCGGAGACAGTTTCTCCACAGGCCGTATAAGCATCGCCGGACAGACAAGATGAGTACCTACAGACCCGGGAGGGGAGGCACGGTGGTGGTATTGTTGGGTGGAGGCGGTATTAGAACACAACTGCATCGCAACCGACTGCTCCACCGGCCCCCGTATACCCCCTAGCTGCACCACCGTCAAGGGTGGTGAGGGAGGAGGAGCCAGCAGATCGGTTTCCGGTAGTAAAAGGTGCCATCCATGACCTGGTGATCTCCTCATGCACCTCCGGGAAGAAAGTCACCGAGGCGGGGCGCTGAGAACCAGAGCGGACCACCCCGAAGAACCAACCGTCCAACCTTGAGGGCTCGGGACACGGTGGAGGTCTCCACTCGAGCCCTACCTTCACGGCGGCCCGGGAAAGCATAGCCGTTATTTCCGGATCCGATTCAGGCATTGCTATAGTCCCCGGAGGCAGCAGCACAGCTGAATCTTCCTCTCCAGAAAGCTCCGGCTCACCCTCCGATGCAGCGATCGACATCCGGTCGTCGGGAGGAGCGCCAAAGGATACTGCTGGTATGCTCCTTGTAGAGGGCCCAACACATTCCTTTGGCAGCTCAATTGGTTGCGGAGTGCAAGAGGAGCGATGGTCCCCCCAAGGGTTGGTTCCCTGGAGGGTCTGCCACTACTTTACCCACCCCCCCCCCCCCCCCCCCCCCCCCCCCCCCCCCCCCCCAGACCCCCATGCTACTGCCTGACGTGCCCCCTCCTGACTGCCGCCATGACGAGAGCTATATCGAGGCAGAGGCAACGGAGCTCCGCCCCTTTGAGGTAATGGAGCTTGGCCCGCTACTCCGAGATGATCATCTTCCCGCAATGAGAACATGACTCATCCACAAGCACCACCTCAGCGTGCTAAATGCCCAGGCACGTGAGGCAGCGATCGTGACCATCACCCAGTACCAGGTAGCGACCGCATCCAGAAACGCCCGGGTGATACGTTTACTATAGCAAGACCCACATTGTCTTTACAAAGACATAACATCGAGTTTGCCAGACGCAATGTCGTCTTTAAAAAGATGCACCCGTGAATGCTCTTTTAGGGAAAAAGCTCTTTTAGCCTGCTGAAGCGCACAGGGGGAGATGGCCGCCTGCAACACAAACGGTGGTAGTGCAGCCTGATGTGTGCAACCCACTCGACACGGGAAACCACCACCGCTGAAGCGCCGTACCGCCAACACGAAGAGCTCTCAAAGAGGGCGCTGAACTCGTTCAGTCTTCTTCTCTCAGTAGAGTAGTCAGGAGCAAAACGATGTGATCGCTCAGCTCCGATGCGAAAAGCTGAATATGCGCTGCACCTGCTGCCTACTTATACTCACGCTGTGATCAGCGGCAGCTGGATGCATTAATCGCATGCCAATGTGCATTGGCTCGTTTAGTTTACACTCGAAGTGGATTGGTCTCTCTAAGCGAGATCCCAATTCGTCGGTCATCCGACATGACGTCGAGAGTGACCGACTGAAAGGAAACTAAATATCTAATCATTAAGATATTTAAGTGACTTTTAAGTGTCTAAATACTTTTCCCGTCACTGTATGAAGGTTCTATTTCAAGCACAAAAGCAGGTGATTTTTCATATTTTTCTCGTCTATTAAACTTTTTATTCTGCTGTCAATCCGCTTTTGTCCGCTTCCAGCTTCTCCTGTCATACTCACGTTAGCATCTCCCTCGAGGTCCACCGATCATCTCTGTGTACATGTATTCTCCTCAAATATAAGTAAAAAAAAAGAAAAGAAAAACAAGTATGAAATGTTGTTGCAATTCTCGGTGTGGGTATAACGCATGTAAATGTCTGTTTTGGGTGGAGTTTCTATGGATGTGTGATTATCGTGATGGAGCGCTGCTGGTGTCGGGATCATTTCCCCTCGTGATTCCCGCACTGAACTGCAGAGATTCACTTTCAGAGGGGACTGAGATAGAGGTCTGGCGTGGAGGATGAATGTGAGCACTGAGCAGGTCGGCTCGGATAGGGGCTGTTTGAAAATTTCTGTGATCTCAGTGCCGGATAATATGGAAGCCTTTTTCCGCCATGAAATAATAAAAAATTAATTACTTCAATTAAATTTTTAAAAAGAGGTCATTGCAACTTTTTATCTCACAGATCTGACTTTTATCAAATAAAATCTGAATTCTGACTTTTTATTTCAGAATTCTGAGTTTACATCTCAATTCTGTTTCTTATGTATATGTCATACAAATAAAAATATATATATTTTCTAATTTTCTCAAAATTCTATTTTCCTCAGATTTGCAAGTATATATCTCGTAATTCTGAGTTTATATTTTGCAATTCTAAATTTAGGTCTCAGTTCTTTTTTATTTTCTTTGCCACAAATTAAAAAATAAAAGGTATTTGCGAGTTTCTCTCATAAAATTTAGACGTTTCTTCTCAGAAATTCAGTTATATCTCACATTTCTTTTTTTTCTTTTTTTCTCAGAATTGCGCAACTCTGAGTTTATATCTCGCTATTCTGAATTTATATCTCAAATTTCACACTTTTCTTCTCAGTATTGCTATTTTTTATTTCACAATTCGGATTGTTTTTTTCTCAGAGTTGCGAGTGTTTATTTTGTAATTTGTTTGTAAGTTTATATCTTGCAGTCCTAAATTTAAATATCAAAATGTATTTTTCCACCATGGAATAAAAAAAAGCTAATTGTGTCTTTTTATCTCACAGTTCTGCCTCTTTCTTTCCTCAAAATTGTGAGCTTATATCTTATAATTCAGACTATTTTTTAGAATGGTAAGTTTATATCTCGCATTTTTACTTTCTAAAATGTCAGAAATGTGAGATAAAAAGTCACATTTAGCTTTTTTTTTTTATCTCGTGGTGGAAACAAGCTTCCAAATGATAGACCTTGGCTGTGTCTGAAAGAAATGCTCTACACAAGCAGTCAAAGTAGGAAGGCATCAAGGCACATAAAACTCGCTATGAAAACTATTTTAATTAAATCGCAAACTTAAATCAAATGTGCTTGTAAATGCATTTTCTGTCCAGTTCCTAAACACTTTCCTAGTATCTGTTTACAAATGGCTTACTTATAGTTGTCTGTGCATATTAAACCGAGATGGAAGGAAGTATAACAGTTCACCTTCAGATATTTGCTAGATTATGTCTATAACTCCTTCGGGCTCGTTCTAGATCATTGCACAAGATGTTATGGCTTTTGTTTGCAGTTTACTTTGAGTTTTGTATGAAAGTACCTCCAAAGTCAGTGACTGAACAGTAAAAATCATCCTGATGTCTGCCGATCTAAAAGTGGATTTATGCCAGATTAGATGCCAGTACTGCACAATGTTGACTATTTGTCTGTGTTAATTAACAGGAAAAGTTGAGACAGTAAAGCTGCTTTGTTCAGTTGGGCACTAGATGGCAGTGCCAAATCATTCTACTTGCATTTAGTAGTTTTATGTACCTCATGCACTTATTTAATTCACAAAAAAGTGCACAAGTAGTTCTCCAGAGTCTTTAAATTATAAGAGCACCAGCATTTTCCCTGTTAAAAAAAAGTGGTTAGTTGGTGTTAACCTGGTTTATGTGGTTTACCTACCAATGAGCAGTTGACAAGTTCTCATAACCTCTCTAAAAGCCAGCCTGATAATGTGGAAACCAGCCACTTTAGGTGGCAGTTGCACACAGTTGCTTTCAGATTGCATGTGTTTTTGTTTGTGTTGCATTAGCCTGTGTTACATAAATAACTGAAATATGTACAGAGCTTTTCAAAAACTGAATGTCAGTGTCTATTGATACTGTGTATCTGGAGACAAAATATCGAGACAGTTTGGATGTAGAAGTAGATGGTAGAATGATAGATAGTCCAACTATTAGTAGTCAGATAAATTGTAATGTAAAAAATATCAACTGTGAGAATATAAGATTGTTATCGGTACTGTGTATCACTAATGTCAAGATTGTTCTCATTACAAATTCAGGAGAAATTTAAAACCGCATCAGGCCAGAAACAATCATACACAAAGACAGGCAGACATGAATGTTTGGTGTTATTCAGATACTTAGCTAAAAACGTCAACAGTTTACTTAAATTTCTCAACAATGTTGCCCCTGCATTAAAGAGAAAAATGACCACAGAGGACATTGTTTGTGCTAATGTCATTGTGGTGCATCTTGCACCATAGACGTTGCATTTTGAAGACGGCGTCTCTGTCTGTTTGCACGTGTCAGGATGATGTTTTGGGTCGTTGCGTCGCATCTTGCTGTTTTTCAGCACTTTATGTGATTTCATGCATTTTGAAGTCTAGCTATTATAATTCAGTTTTTTAGAAATATGCCTCTAGACCACTTATAAAAAGAGTTTTGAGTCAGAGAAGCCAAGAACAGGATAAAGATACACTCAAAAATATTTTACATTTATGATTTATGTATTGAATGACATAGAAAATGACGGCATGTGGAGGTAACAGTTTTAAAACAGAAGTTAATTCAATTTAAATGTGATGCAAATTTGTCAGTCCTACAGGTCAGATTTCTGTAGTAAACTGAAAGTGTTTTAAATACAGCGTTAACACGTGGTTTAATTAAATATCTATACTGTTACTAAGATATAGAGTATATCTAGATAGTTTATATAGATATCTAATATATATATTATAGCAGGGGCAAAAAAAGACGTATTTAGTAGCCACCATTGTGCAAGTTCTCCCACTTAAAAAGTTGAGAGAGGCCTGTAATTTTCATCATTTGGTATACCTCAACTATGAGAGACAAATGAGAAAAAAAATCCAGAAAATCACATAGTAGGATTTTTAAAGAATTAATTGGTAAAAAAACTCGGTAAAATAAGTATTTGGTCACCAACAAACAAGCAAAATTTCTGGCTCTCACAGACCTGTAACTTCTTCTTTAGAGGCTCCTCTGTCCTCCACTCGTTACACGGTCTTAATGGCACTGGTTTATCAGTATAAATGACACCTGTCCACAACCTCAAACAGTTACACTCCAAACTCCACCATGTCCAAGAACAAAGAGCTGTCAAAGGACACCAGAACCAAAATTGTAGACATGCACCAGGCTGGGAAGACTGAATCTAAAATAGGTAAGCAGCTTGGTGTGAAGAAAAATAACTGTGGGAGCAATTATTAGAAAATAAAAGACATACAAGACCACTGATAATCTAACTCGATCTGGGGCTCCACGCAAGATCACACCCCGTGGGGTCAAAATGATCACAAAAACTGTGAGCAAAAATCCCAAAACCACACGGGGGGACCTAGTGAATGACCTGCCGAGAGCTGGGACCAAAGTAACAAAGGATACCATCAGTAACACACTGCACCGCCAGGGACTCAAATCCTGCAGTGCCAGACGTGTCCCCCTGCTTAAGCCAGTACAGGTCCAGGCCCGTCTGAAGTTTGCTAGAGAGCATTGGATGATCCAGAAGAGGATTGGGAAAATGTCATATGGTCAGATGAAACCAAAAAAAACTTTTTGGTATCTAAAAACTCAACACGTTGTGTTTGGAGGAGAAAGAATGCTGAGTTGCATCAAAAGAACACCATACCTACTGTGCAGCATGGTGGTGGAAACCTCATGCTTTGGGGCTGTTTTCTGCAAAGGGACCAGGACGACTGAACCGTGTAAACGAAAGAATGAATGGGGCCATTGTATCGTGAGATTTTGAGTGAAAACCGCCTTCCAGCAGCAAGGGCATTGAAGATGAAACGTGGGTGGGTCTTTCAGCATGACAATGATCCAAAACACACCGCCCGGGCAACGAAGGAGTAGGAGTGGCTTCGTTAAGAAGCATTTCAAGGTCCTGGAGTTGCCTAGCCAGTCTCCAGATCTCAACCACATAGAAAATCTTTGGAGGGAGTTGAAAAACCATGTTGCCCAGCGACAGCCCCAAAAAAATTACTGCTCTAGAGGAGATCTGCATGAGGAATGGGCCAAAATACCAGCAACAGTGTGTGAAAAACCTTGTGAAGACTTACAGAAAACGTCTGACCTCTGTCATTGCCAACAAAGGGTATATAACAAAGTATTGAGATGAAATTTTGTTATTGACCAAATATTTATTTTCCACCATAATTTGCAAATAATTTTTTTAAAAATCCTACAATGTGATTTTCTGGATTATTTCTTTCTCATTTGTCTCTCATAGTTGAGGTATACTATGATGAAAATTACAGGCCTCTCAAATCTTTTTAAGTGGGAGAACTTGCACAATGGGTGGGCTGACTAAATACTTTTTTCCCCCACTGTATATACTGTATATGTATGTATCATCGATAAATCTGATTTGATTAAATCCCATACATTTTAATTAATTGAATATTGCTGGCTCCACAGTTGTAGCCATATTGTAATGTTTATACATTTTAACTGATTAAATATAATTATTTTCACAATAAACACAAAAAATGCATTTTGAATAAATGATTATTTGCTTACTTGATGTTTACTAAATTGTTTCCAATCTATTTCAGCGAGTTCATCTGGTCGTAAACTAAAACTGAAATTAAAAATTAAGGTAAAAAGTAATCTAAATAAAAAATAAAAATACTAAAACGACCACAAACACAACAAAATTACTACAAATTACTAAAATTATATTATTTTTTTTGTTTGAAAATATATAAACACTATAATTAGGATCTAAAGTATACTAAATAATACTGGAAATAACTGCCTTTTTTCTGCAGAAATCTGACATGTTTTTCAAAATTTAGCTTATTTTTGAGTGCAGAATTTGATGATGCCTGACAATTAATGATGCATGTAGTTCAATGGAGATAGATAGATCGATAGATAGATAGATAGATAGATAGATATTGATAGATAGATAGATAGATAGATAGAGTATAGTATAGATAGGATAGAAGATAGATAGATAGATAGATAGATAGATAGATAGACAGATAGACAGATAGACAGATAGATAGATAGATAGATAGATAGAGAGATAGATAGATATGAGATAGATATGAGATATGAGATAGATAGACAGATAGATAGACAGATAGATAGACAGATAGATAGACAGATAGATAGAAAAATAGATAGATAGATAGATAGATAGATAGATAGATAGATAGATAGATAGATAGATAGATAGATAGATAGATAATGTTCGCTGTCGCTGGGTCATGTAGGCCATCTGAGGGATTTGTGAGAAACAGATGGTTTTATGTCAATCATTTTCACATGTTTGAATAAGATTTCACTAATTACTAATGTGCATAATTAGGACTAATTAAGTTGTCTGAACAGCACACAGGCATTAAGAAGACATAACAGAACCAGTTCCTCCGAAAGCAGCGGGTGATCGACCCACCGCGGCGCGTTTCAATAAGAGCTTTATTACGAGACTCGCCGAATGTCAACAACACATGCTGTTTTGGCGCAGAACGTGACGTCAGCGGGTAAATACCCACCATCAGCCAGTGTCACTTTCGGCTGGTTTCTGAAGGACTTCGTGCAGGGGTGTCAAACTCAATTCCTGGAGCGCCGGAGCCCTGCAGAGTTTTGTTCCAACCCTGTTTCAACACCCATGTAGTTTTCAAATAAGCCTGAAGGACTTGATTAGTTGGATCAGGTGTGTTTAATTAGGGTTGAATCTAAACTCTGCAGGGCTCCGGCACACCAGGTGTTGAGTTTGACACCCCTGTCTTACTGGCCTTTCCAGCCAAATCATCCCGATCCGAGCGCCCGTGGTGCTACAGACCTCCACCCAGTATCTCGGAATATAGCGTGGTTTGTGTGTGTGTGTGGAGTGTGTGAGGTCTTACATCTCGGCCTCTTACGGCAGGCATGATGGGTCGGGATTCGGTTTAAGACAAATGGATTGTTATCCAATTAATTGTGACTTTGATGAAATCGATGAGCCCATGAAGAACAGCGGGAAATAACAGAACGTGTCGACCCACAAGGAACGCAATTCTGATGCGTGAGTAACGTTTCTTTGAAACGGAGTTTGTTTTACAGTTCTCCCCTGTCATTGTTTTAGGGTTGTGTGTAAATTTTGAATCACTAACAAGGAGAAAAAAGTCCAAGAAGTAAATGGAAGGAGATAAATAAACGCAAATGTTGTTTTTAATAACGTCTGCTGTGAGTCGCGGTTCCTACTTCTCTTTCTTTGATGAGGTATTTTGATGGGCCGTAGGTTTAGATGAGAAGCTGATCTAGTTTCCGTAAACACACGAAGATGATGTTCTCACATCCAATCGTACAATATAATTAATAATAATAATTGATAATATTTATTGTTTAAAAATAAATTAGTTAATAAACATTGAGAAATATATAATTATCAACTGATAATTTGTTCCAGTCTTCAACTCATCCCAAAATATGTTTGAACGAAATTCAACTTTTTAAAGTTATAAAAAATTGCATAAATTGGTTTTTTTCAAGTAAGATTAATCCTATGTATTTATGATTTGCGGAAGAAATCAATAATCAAGCATATACTTTTCACAAAACTGTGCAGAAAAGATCTAGCACTGATTCGCTGTCCTCAGCTAAGCCAGATTACAAAGCTAACTTGTTAAACTGTCAAGGATGGAGCCAAGTTGCACATGTTGTCATTATTTATGTTAATCCTGTTTCCTGGTTTGTATCTGGGGCCCCCGGCAGAAGCAAATGCAGCATTTGCAATGGTTTCAACGCATTGTCGGGGGTTTTTATACAATCCAAACAGATTTTGTGGAAACTTATTATAAACTTGTGTTATTGAGAGGTGTTTTGACATTAGATGGAATTTTTCCACTCTTGTAGATTTTAAGTTAAATGCTAAATATCCTCTTGTCATCTGTAAGGCCTATTACGCTTAATCATGATAGCCGTTGACCCATCACAACAAACGAATATATATTTGTTAGCATGATTTACAACAAATCTCTGTAACAAACCCAGGAAGGGCGAACAGGGCCCCTGGGTCCATGGAAACCAAGTGACACCCTGCATACATTACGACCTCCTGAAATTTAGGGTGGAAGAAAAATGGCTTCTGCCGCATAGGGAACATCCACAAGGGAAGAACTCTTCTCTAATTAATTAATATGAAAACCTTTCTTTGAATGAACACATATGATCCTTCAGGTCATTGGTTATATTATTGTCATCGTGTATTTGGTCTTTTAAATTGTATACTGTTATGCAGGCTTATTATCGAAACACTCACTCCTGTCAGCTTCCATATATATAACCCTACCATGTTTAGAATATGAATTCGTATTCGGATGATCTAAATGAGAGTGTATATTGTATGTTTACACCTACGCAACATATTAGTGTTCTAAGAGTCTTTAGTAATTTTTATCCAAGTTTCATATGCGGTCAAATTACCATGCTTTCAAACAAAGGACCATAAAAAAACGCCCCAGTATCAGAACCCCCACTTGAGGTTCCGGACTTCCTCATTGGACAAGCCAATCTTGAGAGGCGTGAATCTTTGCAGGTTTTAAAGGCCGCACTTCATGTGACCCGCCAGTCGGTGGTTTGTTTTAATTCTGAGAAGATGTGAGAAAAACGCACCCGGAAACCATAAGCTTGTGCCAGGCTTCGGCCTCGACCTTTCCATTTCACCAGGATTCTCTGACTCAAACTGGTTCTTTCCATCAACCAACTTCAGCAAAGTCTGGGCCATAAGAGCATAAGGAATCTCGTTGACAGACAGACGAGATTGCAAGTATCAAACACCCCCAACGCGCACCCAGTCTCAGCACGTTAATGATATCTAACCCGAGCCCATCAGTTGCAACACTTTTTCACAACACAGGGTGTGGGGAACTAAGAATCTGATGTTTCCCTTAGGTGTAGATCTGCTGAATATGCAAACGGTTCCATAAATTTCATTCCTTATGTATCTTCTCTGTACTGAGTTAAGCGTAAATTGCCTAGACAAAAAAACTGTAGGGCGTGTGGGTGTGGGTGCCTGTTTGGGTATGTTAGACCAGTTATGTGTTTCTGTAGGGAAGGCGTTCGATAGGTATTACGTAGTTTATGTAGTTAATAAAGACGTCAGTTACACTGTAATCCACACTTGACGTGGTCAGGTGTTGCTTAAAATGAGTCACTGAATCGCAAGAGTATGTACAAAGCTTGTGAATGTACAGTAAGAAATTATTCCCTTAAACCGGAAAATGCAACGTTCTTAGAATTGACATAGCAGTTGACCTGAGAGGTCAGCTAAAACTTTAAGGTCGGATATAAAATTCATAATTAATTATAAAACAGTATTGTTCATTAGTCATATTTCCTCCATGAGCTATCGTTAAAATCATTTAAGGCAAGTAGGTGTACATTTACGCACAAACCGGTGAATCAAGACTGCACACTCCAACAATCCTTAAAACCAGCTTAAAGTAGTGTGCATTATATTTCAGGTCTTTTGATAGTCATACGATAGCTTTATGTTTGGAACAGACTGACATTTTTAAGGCATTATTCACAGATAAATCCTATTTTATGGTGCTTTTTTGTCATTTGAAGCCCCATCATCTTCATTCACTTTCATTTGTGTGCAAATGTGTGTGCGATTCTGCTAAACCTGTCATTTTTTCTGCAGAAGAGAGAAAGTCCTACAGGTTTGGAACAAATGAAGACTATTTCTATAGAGCTGTTGCTTTCAATGTGATGTGTAATTGACACGCCATTAGCAGCAACAAAAAGACTGAAGTCAGAAGTTCATCAGTGTTTTAAAAGCATCACAATGTTTTCTTCTTCTAGACACCGACTTCAGACGAACACTGGTTTTTCCTCCTGTTTCTTCTACCTTTAATCTCTTTAGAAGTATTCAGATCAGAGTGCGAAAGAGAATTTTCAAATTATTTTCACGGTTCATGCTGTTTCTTTTTTTTATTCCTCTTCAACTTAAGTTTTTGGTATTTTTATTTTTTTTCAATCCTTTGATATCTTATTTGTCTTTGCATCGGAATCCTCTTTCCCTTTTCTCCATCTCCTTCCCCTTCTTTCCCCTCTTTCACTTTCTACTTTCCTCCCCTATCCTTTCCTCCTATTTCTCATTCCTAGTGACCCCCATCTGTATAATTTCTTTTCCCCTTCGTTTGAAGCATAGTTCAGAGGATCTAAAGATATCAGAAGAGAAATAACACGAGTTTAATTGTGTGGCAGCATAGGCATCCAACACGCGTGGACGGAGTGTTACTCTGCAGATAAAATCCCCAAGGTTGGATGTCAGACTAGACATAGGGAAGGTCGGTCGTTTTGAATGATGTAACGGAAGTCACGAAAAAGGCATCCTGCCTTATCCAGCTTGAGACGTGTTACGTGCCATACACATTGAGGAAGAAAAATGGGACCAAACTGCTAGTAGGTTAAGAGTGACAAAAATTACTTGACGTAGAAACACGGGGGGGAAAAGGGGGACAACATTAACAGAAACAGACGGGATTCGTGTAGGAAATATTTCAAAATGGTTGGGTATGCTGGTATGTGGTTTAAGGTAGGGAAAGCTGACTGGCATTAACAGGCTTTCCGAACACCATGAACATGTGACTAGTGAAGAAGTAAGAAATCAACGCAAGATACTGGTGTTAAACTGTGTCTAAGGCAAATCAGGTTTCCAAACTGGGGTTCAGAGTTGATGAAATAATTAAATACAAGGTGCAATAATATAAAGCATGTATTTATAGTTTAAGAATGAATGATCTACCACATAAATAAGTATGTTATTTAACATATCGAAGGGATTATAATAATGAATAATGTAAAATTTAAGTAATTAAACTAATTTCACAGGATAAAAACAATACTCAAAACACTTTATTTGTATATTATTTTGTATTTAGTCTTTTAATATCCAGTTAGATAATTAAAATTTAGTCTAATGTAAATAATTATATATTATGGATGCCAATCAATGAGCAAAAAGTTATATATAAATTATACTAAAACCTGTATGAGTCTGAAGTAGCTGATAATAAAAATAATAATAATGATAGTAAAATATTTTAACTATAAAACAATCCAACAAGCATCTATTGGATTGTAATAATAAATATAGGAAATTAAAACTTAATATGAATGGACATTATTTTCTAGAAATAATTTAAAAATTAAGGACCCAAATTAGATAAACTTTAGTATAAACTTATCCAAAATCCTTGATTGGATTGTTAATCTTCATATAAGTAATAAGTAATTATATTATTATACATAAGATATGGAGAATAATATGAATCACCAAGATCAGACAAGTGAACATGCCAAATGTTTTGTTTAAATACTTAGAAAACAATTTACTTAGAAATTTCAGAGGGTTATGCAAGTATATGTTAGGTTAAAGCGGGTTCAGGCGGACAAACCAATTTTGTGAATCACTGATCTAATCAAGTACAATTCAGTTCAAGTTTATTTGTATAGAGCTTTTCATGATTCAAATCGTTGCAAAGCAACTTTACAGTAAATTAAAGGGGTCATATGATGTTGCAGGGGTGTGAAGTGAGGGATGAATTAACAAATGACTCACGTTAAATTAATTAAGTAGTTTTATCAGTAGGTTGCAAAAAGAACTATTTTTGTATTGGTGTGAATGAAATGTGTTATCGGTGAAGGTTTCAAAAAACATTAATTAGCACATGCTTTTTTACAAAGCTCCGGTTCGAAAAAGCGTGGTGTGGCTCTGATTTAGCCTTGCTATACAGTGCGTTGTGACTGGGGCCAATACCTCAAGACGTGCTGAGGAAAAGTGTTACCACTCCATACCATTACTTGAGTGGATGCCCTGTCCGGCCGGTTAGCGATGATTCAAAAACATTCAAAGCCCCTTGATCAAAATACGAGAATCGTTGCTACCAGTGGGGACTAATTATGGATTATAATGACTTAACTGTGTTTTGTACGCGTTGCGTTGCATCGCGACGGGGTAAAAATAAAAAACCAGTGTCTGCATTGTGCCAGGAGAAATGACAAACAACAAGTGACAAAAGCAATAAACTCTCGTTTGAATCATCAGTGGCAAATACTTAAAATGAAAACGTACTTACAGTCCGTGAGTCAAAACAGCCGGCATTGTAGTCAACTCTCCCAGGATCAGTAAACAGTCCTCCATAAAATGTGCTGAACACATCTGAATATTTGGGTTGAAGGTGTTCTGGAACAGTGTTGTAAATACAAAATAACCACTAGATTTAGTTGTGTCCTCTTTTGGAAGACCAAAAAAAGTAGTTTCGCTTTCACAACGAAACACACAGCGTCGTCACGACATGGCGGCAGCAACAATACAACAACGAGAATAAAAGTTACGCCTTCTTCCTTTCTGTGAACATTTGGGCGGCGTTATGCAAAAATTCCCACATGGTGACGTAGATATGTGGGAGCGTGTTAGAACAAGCCGCTTTAGGTAGGCGTGGCTGACTCTTAAACTTTATAAAGAATATATATTTGGATTTGAGACTTTAGACTTTGCAACTTTACAGATCTACTTTATGCACCAAGAGCTTGTAACACTCCAAAGGAAAGGAAAAATTGAAATCGCATCATAAAACCCTTTTAAGTTCTACAGAATTTAGTAGTAGTATCAGTGACGTCAGTAATGTACATATGGCAAGAAATGTATGGAACACAGGGTGTGACGTTGTACAAGCCGTCAAATGTGGCCACCCATATCATGACAGTTCCGTACATAGGTTGGCACAAACGGAAGGCTGCACCTAAAAGAGATGGATCCACGTATGAAAATAAAAGCACTAATGTGTTGTAGTGGTGCTATTTGGACAGGCAAACTGAAGATCAGCCAGAATAATCCGGATTGATCAAGAAGGGGAAGTTGCAATGAAGACCGCTTCAAAATTCTGAGCTGAAGTGGACGTTAATGTAGAGTCTGGTTTCTGGCCAAATCACACCGACTCAGGCAAAACCACCAGCGTTGCCACAAGGACTATTAACGTCAGGTCAGTGATGGCGACTGTGGTGACCCGGAGCAGCTGTAGGGTGTGTCCTGTGTCAGTATCCTTTCATGGCTCCACTTTCCATGATCTCACTAAAACCAATAAAAAGCCTTCAAACGAGAGGCGCCGGTTAGCAAGGTTATGAATTCTTTTATGTCAAAGCACCTCAAGAAAAGGCAGGGAGCATTTTCAATATAATTTTAGGAAGAATTCATTTCCATTCTTTTGATTACTTCTTCAAGAGGTTAATCCTATTGTAGTATACCGCTTCAACAAAAACTTTTGGTTTAATCTTTTGCAAGCAGATGGGGTAATAGGCTGGTGCGGCTGTGGAGGTCTTTGACTACATGATGTCAAAGTTTGGCTTTCAGTTAGATTTTTATCCTTTTGAAAGAAGATTCTTATGCTCACCAATGCAGCATTTTTATGCTAAAATAGTCAAAAATTCTGAAATAGTATTACAGTTTTAAATAAATGTTTTCTATTTTAATATATTTTAAATTGTAATTTATTTCTGTGATCAAAGCTGCATTTCCAGCATCATTACTCTAGTCTTTAGTGTCACATGATTTTTCAGAAATCATTCTAATATGCTGATTTGCTGCTCAAGAAACACTGATTATTATAAATGTCCAAAACAGTTTTGCTGCTTAAATAAATTTAAAATAGTCAAAAATGTTGAAATATTATTAGAATTTAAAATAATTGTTTATGAATATTTTTATGAATAATTGTTTGTGATGTGAACAAAAGTTTGATTCTGATTATGATTCACCTTCAGAATGATTATCATGTGAACTTGTCTAATTAAAACATTGTTGTAATTATGGGATTTTTCTTTAAACTTGCTGAGGGGGGCCTGTTAATTAGAAAATTATGGCAAATTGGTACAGTGAAGGTTGAATACATTTTCTTTTGTGCACGGTTTGTACGTTTCCCATCATTCTCTGTGGTTGCAGGAAAATGATAAAATACCCAGATGAAGCATCAATTACAATCCTAATGCGCATCCTTTGCTCTTCATTATATTGTACTGGTGCTAAAAGCTTCCCGCATTTGTCGGGAAGTGATAGAATTTGCCCAATGTGTCCATTTTATTCCAAACAAAATCACTTGAATGCACATCACGCAGTAATTACAATTTCCCAACATCCCCGGAGACTTGAAGGCAACACGATTGTGAGGGAAAATCTGCTAAATCAATTTAAATATGGTACAATGGATCCAAAAGTACTGCACTAGCTGAAAGCATCATTAAATTATCCAAGATATTTAATCAGTAGTTACGTAAGCGGTGGAAGATGCTCAGCTTCTGCAGTTTTTCCTGCTGTGAATGAGTTTGTGTTTATCTTTGGTTTGTTCCAGCTGACCCTCCAGAGCCCATATTCTCCTGCAGGTTCCCACTAATCCAAACACAGCTGAGAGGAGCCTGCTGTGTGTCATCCACCGACAAAAGACTCCACCTGACGTCTCATTGCTTAACGAGGTCTGTCAGTGGACAGGATGGCAATTCCCAGATCCACACAGAAACAGTTTGACCCTAATAACACAACCGCATGTCACCGCTACTGTCGCAGGAAATGTATTTAAAGGAACAGTTCACGCAAAAAAGAAAATTTGCTGAAAATCTTCTCACCCTGAGGCCACCTCAAATGTAAATGAGTTTGTTTCTTCATCAGATTTTGAGAAATGCAGCACTGCATCAGTGTCTCAGCAATGGATCCTCAGTGAATGGGTGCTGTCAGAATGATAGTCCAAACAGCTGATAAAAACATCACAATAATCCACAAGTAATCCACACCACTCCAGTCCATCAGTTAACATCTTGTGAAAAAAAGTGCAAAAAAAGCTGTGTGTTTGTAAGAAACAAATACATCAAGACATTTTTCAAGCCATTGTGTCTGTCCAAAATATGAGTCCAAATCAACATAAGCTCTAGTTAAAAAAGTCCATCTCCTGTTGTCCTCTCACATCAAAATCCACCCAAATATTTGTTTAAAGGTGTTTGATCTGTACATATTTCTCTCCTGATTCAGACAAGACAACTTTTTCACTGGAGAAAGCGTTATTATGGATTATGGACTCTGGATATAAATATGGATATTTTGGCCAGAAGGCAAGGCAAGGCAAGTTAATATAGCACATTTCATACACAATGGTAATTCAAAGTGCTTTACATAAAAGAAAAGAAAATAATAATAATAAAACAAAAAACTTGCAGCTTTTCACTTCTCAAGACATTAACTGATGGACTGGAGTGGTGTGGATTGCTTGTGGATTATTGTGATGTTTTTATCAGCTGTTTGGACTCTCATTCTGACGGCACCCATTCACTGCAGAGCATCCATTGATGAGCAAGTGATGGAATACTATATTTCTCCTTTAAGGAGTTTAATTTACATGCACTAGGGTGGATGAGCAACGAATTACGTCACATTTCATGGGAACAGTATTTTATTATAGTTATGTCTGGTCTAACCTAAGATGACTTATAGAAACTCATTGTTCCATAGGCACATGGATATTAAGCCATCTTTTACTGTAATTCATCTCTTCAGCTCCTGAAGTCCTTCACACATTCAGACCTTGAGTTTTTTTTAGAAGCAAACCCCACTGAGGTGACTGGATGCTTGAAAATGCTCAAAATTGGAGTCATTTCCAGGCTGAGTGTATTTATTACCGCAGGTGGGCAGGTAATGGTGGTGATAGTAGTTGTGAGAAAATGGAAATCATTTATTTGATGTATAATGGTTAGCTCCTGAAATAAAGTTGACAGCATTATGAATCTTGTGCGATGCAGAAATATTAAAGAATATTAGATGTCTTAAACAGAACTGGTGTAAATGAGATCCAAGATAAGTTCTGTTAAATCAGATGCTCATATACAGAAAACATTTGATGAATCTGTGAAATGAGACTGTTTTGACAGTTTACACACTCATGAGTTAATGTTCTGGAGCCAAATTCACAAAAATCTTAAAGGGGTCATATGATGCGATTCCAATTTTTCCTTTCTCTTTGGAGTGTTACAAGCTCTTGGTGCATAAAGAAGATCTGTAAATTTGCAAAGACTAAAGTATCAAATCCAAAGAGATATTTTTTATAAAAAATTAAGAGTCAACCACATGACGAACTTAAAATGGATCGTTTCTCACCACGCCCCCCACGATCCTACATCCTGTGTGGGAAGATGGGCATAACGCCGACCAAATGTTCACGGCAAAGAAAGCGAAGGCGTACTTTATTCTCGCTGTAGAATTGTTGCTGCCGCCGCCATGTCGTGAAGGCACTGTGTGATTCGTTGATGTAAATCGAAGCATACTTTGTTGGGTTCCAAGAAGGGGACGAATCGCTTCGTCAATGCTTAAAGAGCGAATCCGTGCTGGGCGGATGAGGCAAATCACTTCAACTTCGATGTGGATCGCCGGATCGGCATTCACCGTGGACGAAGTGGAGTCCAGCCCGGGGTCGTCACATGTGGTTTCTGCAGCTCCAGTTGGTAAGGGGGGCCGTAAATACCATTTTGTCACCAGCACGCTTGAGGAATTCGGCCAATCACAATGCACTGGATAGCTGGCCAGTCAGAGCACACCTCGCTTTTTCAGACCGATGAGCTTTGTAAAAATCAACGGGTGTCAGAAAGGCGGAACAGTAGAGGAGAAAGAAGAAAGAAGCAGAGAAGAACCAAAATTGTACCGTAGTGGAAAATAATGTGTATTTTGAGACTTAAACCACATAAACACATGTCATTACACCAAATACACAACATAATGTTCTTTTTAGCAACCTCATATGACCCATTTAAGAAAGTTCTTATGAACTTCTTATGCAATTCTTGAAAAGTTATCAAAACTTTCTTTCATTAGAAGGAAATGACAGGCTTTTACATCTAATCGTTTATTTTCCTACTCATGAGGTTGCCTTGCCTAACACACTGGTATATCTTAAGTATTTGTCCATTTATTAACCCTTTTTAGGCAGCAACCACCTGCCAATCATGTATTTAATGTAAATTGTGTGAGATTCTCATTTAATAAAATTAAATGTAATATCAAAATGTACTTGCTAGATTATAGAATTAAAATATTACAGTAGTAATATATTATAAGTAGTATTTAATATTTGTTATTTGAAGCAATCCAATAAATGCATTAAATATCTTACTATACCTTTGGGTATTTTAGACAAGTTGGATGTATCCTAAGTTTACATTATTTATAATGATGTTTAAGATCTTTTTTCTGGTGGAAAATACTAAAAATAAAATTAGAATTTGATAAGAATTGTATTAAGAAAGTTTTGTGAATTCAATTCCTGGTTTATAATAATAATAAATATTTAAGAATTTTATTCAGAATGTTCTGGGAATCAACTTCCTGGACTATTCTATTCTAAAATAAAATAAAATGAAAGAATGAGTGAACGAACAAACAAACAAATAAATAAAAGGATTTAATACGAATTTTATTAAATTATGTTGCTAAAAATAACATTATTTTGTGTAGTTGGTGTAATTAAATGTGTTTATGCGGTTTTTAAGGTTAAAAAAACATATTTTTCCACATACTGTACATTATTGTTTCTCCTCTATGCCCCGCCTTTCTGAAACGTGTCGATTTTTACAAATCTCATCGTTCTGAAAAGCGAGGTGTACTGTGATTGGCCAGCTGTCCAGTGCGTTGTGATTTGCCGAATACCTCAATCGTGTGACGGAAATGTTACGCCCCTTACCATACTGTGATGCCATGTCCCGGCCTGAGCGATGAGACAAAAACATTAAAACACATTACAAACCAGGCATTTGTTGCATCAATTGGGGACATAATTACTCATTATAATGACTTATACTGTCTTTTCACGCGTTGCGTTGCATTGCTGCTCACGCAATCACCATGTCTGCTTTGTGATCGGAGAAAATGACAAACACCGCGTTACTCTCCACTGCTCAAACTCAATGTTTGAATCGTCATTGGCATATCCTTTAAATTAAAACGGACTTCCAGCCGTGTATCAGAGCGCTGCATTGTAGTCTACTCTCCCAGGATCAGTAAACAGTAAAATGGGCTGCCCACATCTGAATATTTGGGTTGAAGTGTTCTGGAAACAGTGTTGTAAATACACTTAACCACTGATTGTAGTCGTGTCCTCTTTTGGAAGACCAAACAAAGTATTTTTCGCTTTCACAACGAAACACAACACCTTCAGGACATGGCGGCGGCGGCAACAAAACTACAGCCTGAATAAAAGTTACACCTTCTTTCTTTGCATAAACATTTGGCTGCGTTATGCAAATCGTCCAACACAGTGACGTAGACATGTGGGGATGTGTTTGAACGAGTCGTTTTAGGTAGGCATGGCTGACTCTCAGAGGCGGACACATTTCTCAACTCCATTACTTGAGTGAAAGTACAGATACTGCTGTTCAAATATTACTCCATTACAAGTAAAATTTGTAAAGACAGATTTTTACTTAAGTTAAAGTACAGAAGTACTTGCTTTTAAAAGTACTTAGTACCAAAAGTAAATTTGACTTATTTATGTCAATGCACTGTTTTATTATTGTACGTAGTATTTGCAATACCTCTGAAGCAACTTACAATACATTACACCTACTGAATACAGTACAGTGAAATCCTGTAAATACAGAGTGATAAGGAAGAAAATAAAACATCAAACCTGCTTTAAACCCAGCAACACAACTGTAGCTGTGTAACTTTACAACAGCAACACTGCTTTAAAAAAAGCAAAACAGCAAGACTTATTTGACATCAAAACAAAAAAATTAAAAATGCTGTCTAATCGCTCTCGTTGTACATTGATGTCACACACAGAACGGTCTGTACAGTGCTGCTTCAAGTCCAACACCTACTGTGTTTTATTAGGAGACACACAACAATTCTTCTGTGGCTTTATAGGTAATATTTTCACAAACACAATTTAGCCACAATATCGACAATAGTGCGTGTATTTATACCAAATATAACTTATGGTTGAATTGTTGTATTTGCAGCTGGTCAGTGTTTAAAAAATGCTGGGGAATCTCTTCATGTAGCCCTACAAGAGTGATTACTGATAAACTGTCTGAAAAAAAGTGTCACGTTTTAGAGAAGAAAAAAATCAAAATCAAAGCTGCTACACAGTAACGACTTTCTACTTCGAGGACCTTGATAGAAATGTAGTGGAGGGAAAAATACAATATTTGTCTTTCAAATGTAGTGAAGTTAAAGTCATAAGTTCCCAGAAAAAATTATACTCCTCAAGTAAAGTACAGATACCCAAAAAGTGTACTTAAGTACAGTACTCAAGTAAATGTACTTAGTTACTGTCCACCTCTGCTGACTCTTAACTTTTATAAAGAATATCTCTTTGGATTTGAGACTTTAATCTTTGCAACTTTACAGATCTTTATGCACCAAGAGCTTGTAGCACTCCAAAGAGAAAGGAAAAATTGAAATCGCATCATATGACCCCTTTAAGAATGTTTTGTAAATCCAATTCTTGGAATGTTGCAAAAAAAATAATGGGGAAAAAAGGCTACAAACTGTGAGTATATTTGTCTGTCTTAATGTAATAAATACTGCTTATTTCACAGACAGAAAACAAAGTCTACACATATTTCACTTTGTTTATTTACTTTGTACATCTGTTCATGGAGACTGACATATTCTGAATGAGTTGGCCAAAAAAAACTCTAATATGGGCCTGAATTTATGCCGGCAGTGAAACATCTGGCTATTGTTGAAACTAGATGAACTGAAATGAGAGGAAATACACCAGATCACTTCTGTGTATGTTGTGAGTCAAACATCCTTCCACCTCGCTCTTTATTATTACAGAGTTCACCTCCAAACTGGAGCAATAATTGTTTATATCAACATGTTTCCTGAATGATGCTCTATAAGGAACTAAGCCAAACATTCAAGTGTTTTCCCATCTCCTCACGTGCTCCTGGATCTGTATGTACACTCCTGCCTGGTTCGGTAGTCAAAGACAATAACCCTTTGCAAATATTTGTCGCGTTTATAACAGAGACACGAGATTAGTGGTTAATAGTTATTATGGACTGGGAGGAAATATGCCATAAACATTTTATAACATAACCCAGGATGAAGAAAGACACCAGATGATTTAAACCTTTGGCACAGTCTTGCTGAAGTATTATAATACAATTAAAGGGGTCATATGATGCAATTTCAAGTTTTAATTTCTCTTTGGAATGTTACAAGCTGTTCGTGCATAGATAAAACCCCCGAAAGTTGCAAAGACTAAAGTCTCAAAGACAAAGAGATATTCTTTATAAAAGTTAAGACTTGTCCACACCCCCACATATCTACGTCCCGATGTGGGAAGATTTGCATGACGCCACCCAAATGTTCACGCAAAGAAAGAAGACGTAACTTTTATTCTCGCTGTAGAATTGTTGCTGCCGCCATGTCGTGGAGATGCTGTGTGTTTCGTTGTGAAAGCGAAACTACTTTGTTTGGTCTTCCAAAAGAGGACGATATCCCGCCCAGGGTCATCAATTGGTTTGCCAGCAAGCCCCGCCGGCCCCACGTTGCCTTCGTCGAATTCACCGGCCGCAGCGTTTCTCAAGCTCTCCGTCTCGCTCACTCAAGCCCTTCGTGTGTGTTTCTGTGTGTTTCGTTTTGAAAGCAAAACTACTTTGTTTGGTCTTCCAAAAGAGGACACGACTAGAAATCAGTGGTTAAGTTGTATTTACAACACTGTTCCAGAACAGTTCAACCCAGATATTCAGATGTGTGCAGTGCATTTTATGGAGACTGTTTCCTGATCCTGCAGATAACGTTATCTTAGTCTGTGCACAAAGGCGTGTCTATAAATTGGGCAGTTCCACTTTGGCAAGGACAATGCTGGCTGTTCTGACTCACGTACTGCAAGTACGTTTTTTATATTTAAATAATTTGCCACTGACGATTCAAAAGCGAATCTTGAGCAGTGTAGAGTAGCACTTGTTATTCGTCATTTCTCCGATCACAAATGCAAACATGGTTTATGTTTACGCGACACGATATGCAGTGCAACGCGTAAAAAGACAGTATAAGTGTTTATAATCAGTAATTATGTCCCCACTGGATGCAACAAATGCCTCGTTTATAATGGGTTTGAATGTTTTTGTCTCGTCGTGCCGGGACACGGCATCACAGTATGGTGAGGGGCGTAACATTTCCGTCCCACGCTTAAGGAATTCGGCCAATCACAACGCACTAAATATCTGACCAATCACAGCACACCGCGCTTTTTCAGACCGATGAGCTTTGTAAAGAAAATCGAACAGCGTTTCAGAAAGGGCGGGGCATAGAGGAGAACAATAATGTACAGTATGTGAAAATAATGTGTTTTTTTTTTTAACCTTAAACCACATAAACACATTGCATTACCCCAAATACACAACATAATGTTCTTTTTTAGCAACGTCATATAACCTTTAATGTTTATTAAATACACTTTGTGCAGTTTTTCTTTGAACAATAGTACAAATACATTATACATTTTTATTATTTACATATATACATAAGGCCTGTTAAAGCTGAAGAACAGATTTGCCAAAAGTCCTGTTTCAAACACACAGCTTATAACTAGGGATAACGATGTTTGACAGTGCCGAAAAGTCATTCCATATCTATAAACCTGGTTAGCTATTTTTGCAATTTAATGTTTAACATACTTGTTTATAATGTTTTAAAAAAGCACACCACCCATATTTTTTTTTGTAATAAAAATTAAATTTTTTAAAAATATATTTCCAATGCCTTTCAGGGCCAAAAACAAATACATTTTAATTGCACAATAGCATAATTTCAATGAAATACCTAACTAGAGAGAAATGGCCTTTTAAAAAATTATATATATAGTATAGATAGTATAATTTTGAAATTAATTAAATACATGTTTCAAGTGTTATGATTAATTATTTCTAATTTGTTATTTTTTATTTATTAATGGTTTACTTGGGTTTTTATATATAGTTATATGAAATATCGATATAAAAAACGTAATAATTTAATTAAATTTTTGGAATATGTTAAACATTTGTGATACTTTTTTCTTTTAATTGACAATAAAGTCATAACTTAATTATTTGTCAAAAATGAAATTATCAAAAAATAAAAAGATAAATTACATATAATAGTATGTGTGTGTGTGTGATCAGTAATATATTTGTTTTAATCATTTAAAATGTATATTTTTTTGTTTGGCTATTTGACATGTTTTATTTATTTATTTATTTATTTTGGCCACATGAGTAGGATCAGTCTTAACACTTCAGGGGAAACAATCTATAAATTGGCTTACTTATTTTAACATCAAAAGTAAGTATTTTAACATCAAAGTAGCAACACACTTCACCTTTAAATCAGTCAAGAATAACAGGCATACGCATAGCTCATTTTCTGCATTTCTCTCACCATCAATGTCTGTGGTGCAATTTTTGCCACTTCCTGGACACTAAAATTTAAGAAGTCTCTATCATGCACCCTCCATCAAACACGTACACAAACCTTCAGAAAACCACACTGTCAGTTCCCAGATAAGCATCGGCCTTTAAAAGTGAAAACCTTTCAAATATTTACGTGATGTGTTTGAGAGCGGCGCTTCTGTTGACCTTCATACAGCTGCCGAATGCGACTCGTTTATCCCAGTGATCAATGTCCTTATACTGTTTTCTGTTTATATTGAATAAAGTGAATGATGACAAGTTTGTTATAAAGATGAGCTCACAGTATGGATGAATAAACACTATACAAAAGGAAGTTTATCCTCTGTTTGCCGACACTCAGTTCGGTCATTTATGTACACAGGTTTGGCTACAGTGTTTTCCTTTTCTTACTAAGATAACACTCTACACGTGAGTTGTGTTGTTTTGGCAATCCTTGTTGCCTCTGTCACCTTACAAGGAAGTGGAGTAATGTTTCCCATGCTGCATTTGTGTACAAAAATAATTGCACAGCCGTTTCCTTGCCTACATGAAACCATTGGTCAAAGTGCATTTGTGACCTCTTGTGGTTTCGGCAGACTGTTTTTCTCAGTTTCAGGATGCTCCTTCTTGGAGCTCCATAGGATTTGTGGACACCAACATCTACCCCAAATGCCCCTCACCATCGCCCCAATTGTGTTTCTAAAAGCCGCAGAAGTGAAGTAAAAAATAATCGGGTCCAAACAAGCATTGAACGTGCTTAGAAGAAGGGCTTTGTCTCTCCAAGCTGGGCTTGACTTGGTTATGAAACCGACCACATGGGAGACATTGTAGGGTCCAAAACAGAGCACAAACACCAACAACGTCCCCAAAGCCAATCCAATCGCCCGCAGCTTTCTCCGTCGGCCGATGTTTGGCAGCCTCGAAAGAATGCGGATGAAGTTTATGTAGCAGAAGCTGCAAATAAACAAGGGAACGCAGAAGAGAACAATGCACAACTCCAAGCGTACGGGCAAGAGGATCTCGAGTTGAGCGTCGGTGAATCCTTCGTAGCAGACGTTTCGGGATGGCGGGACCGTCCCGGATGGGTTGTAGTAGGGCACGATGTAGACAATGCTGAGATGGAGGATGGAAAACCCCCAGATGAAGATACTGGCGGACACGGCATAGATGGGTCTTCTCCGCAGGGAGTGCTGGATTGGGAACGCGACGCCGAGGTAGCGCTCCACGCTCACCGCGGTCAAGAAGAAGGTGCTGTTGTAGATGGTCATGTAGAAGACAAAGCCAGACAGCGGACACAGAAAGTATTCAATATTCCATACCATATTATTGGCCACTTCTTGCATCTTAAAGGGGAGGAAGATGAGGAAGAGCAAGTCTGAGATGATCAGGTTGAGAAGGAGGATGTCGATGGGTGCCGGCTTCCTCCAAATCTTGCGGCTGAGCGTGTAGAAGGCCAAGACGTTGGCGGGGAAGCCGGTGAGGAAGGTGACGATGTAGACGGTGAGGCACAGATAATAATCACAGTGTTGCATGGTTGCTGTGTTCCATACAGTCCACAGGAGGAGGAGGCTTCAGTAGAGCTGGACGTTTCAAACCTGGAAATTTGATGCAGTGTTAAAATCATGAAAAATGTCAATAATATAAATCAGGGGTCTCCAGTCCTGCTCCTAGAGGACCAGACATCCTGCAGAGTTTGGTCCCCCAGCACACTTGCCTGGAAGTTTCTAGTAATCATAAAGCTTCTTAATTGCTACTATTTAAAATTAAAACCATATTATAACCATATATTTCTTAACAATTTTTGCTTAAATGACTTCTGATTAAATTCGGAAAAGGATAAACTCACATTAGACTCTGATAACCGGCTAGTTTTTACTTTAGATGACCAATTGTATCTTCAATGACGTTTTCTAAAAAATTCTTTACTCTCGCTTACAACAAAAGCAACCACTGTCTAAATTCCTTAAATACTTTCTCCCGAGTGTGCCCGAGCATCAGATGTTTCATCGGCGACATCTGATCTTATTTTCCTCAATACTTTTTAATAAATGCTTACTGTTGCTTTGAACAAAACCATCAATATTTGAAACGCTCAATAGAACAAAACTGAATAAATATTCAAAATCTCTTAACAGAAAAAACAACCAATATTTAAATGTCTTCATGGAACAAAATCGGCCTATATTTAAAGTTTTTAACAAGGCAAAACCAGCCAATATTTAAAATCGCTTAATAGAACAAAGCCTACCAATATTTAAAATCTCTTAATAGAAAGCCGACCAATATTTAAATCTCTTGATAGAACAAAGCCTACCAATATTTAAAATCTCTTAATAGAACAAAGCCTACCAATATTTAAAATCTCTTAATAGAACAAAGCCGACCAATATTTAAAAATCTCTTAATAGAACAAAGCCTACCAATATTTAAAATCTCTTAACAGAACAAACCCGACCAATATTTAAAAATCTCTTAATAGAACAAAGCCTACCAATATTTAAAGATCTCTTAATAGAACAAATCCGACCAGTATTTAAAATCTCTTTATGAAACAAATCTGACCAATATTTAAATCTCTAAATAGAATAAAACAACCAATACTTAAATCTCTTAATGGAACAAAACCAACTAATATTTAAATATCAAAACCGACCAACCTTTAAATTTGTCTTTGAATACTCAGAAGTGTGCCCGACCACTGCGGCACTAATATGTGTGCTAGACAACACTATAAATACAATATGGCTAGATTTAAAATCTGGAGGATCACTTGTATCATCGTTTTATATTGTCATATCGCCTAGCCCTAAAAATTGCACTATGCTAAAGTGCTAAGGCATTATAGACATAACAATACAACTTTCTGTAAAGCTGCTTTGACACGATGCATATTTTGAAAAGCACTAATAAATTTGACTTGACCTTAACTAGCAGGTTCTGGTGTGTTTAATGATAATTGCAGGACAGTGGGCCTATAGGAGCAAGATCGGACACCCTTGACGTAGATCAAACAAGAGCTCACTGTGGTGGAATAAGAACTGCAAAACAATAACTAGATTCTATAAAACTATTGTATATGATCACCAGGCCTGGAATCTGCGCCCACAGAAAACTCTGCCAAAGATCAACACATCCCCAACTCCTTGCAGAGTATGATGATTTAAAAGTGTAGAACTCTTGGCTCTGTTTAAATTGCATTGCATTGCGCAGAATTCCTAAAGATTATCCACCAAAAAAGTGCAGATTGGCCTGATGATGACACACTGTGACCAGAATTAGCAGTTATTACTGAAAAACGTCTACAGGAAGTATTCAAACGCTTTATGACGAAGGAAAAACAGAGTTATGCAAGCCTCAAAAAGTGACAATCACGCAATAACAGAACTCTTTTACAACTCTAGTACGCTTAAAACCATCCCTGCTCTTATGTTGAGAAAAAAAGGCAAACTCACCGCAAAGCACACTGGACCTCTCGGCTGTGCTGTATCGACTCTCTCTTGTTTTTCAATAGAGACTAGGGTCTATCTGCTGACGGCTTCCGCACCAACTGTTTGCTTTCCATTTTCAATATTGAACACTGATAAGGGAAAATTAATAAATGTGGACTGGATCCTACACGGTGTGCTCCTCGTGCACAGTCTCTGGTGCTGTATGTGTACATGTGAGCAAGTCTATGCCATCTTATCGGGATTTATACTGCTTCAGGGTGTGTGGGAGATGTGTTTAAGGATGATGGGTGTGTGCTTGCATATGTGAGTGTGACTGGGAGGGCAATGAGTCAGTCTGGTCTCGCCTTCACTTTAACACTCAGCATTAAGGCTATAACCTCTCAAAGTATGATTGTACCATGTGACTGCATTTACAATCCCAATACATCCCCCAAATCAAAAGTGTTTTTAAAAAGAGGATAAGGCTGGGAATAATGCTGTATTCCATCCAGAGTTTGATGTTTTGGATGTCTTAATTTATTTTCTTAAAATTTCTGACCTTTAAGTTGGAATGGCAAAACTCTTCAAAATAATGGTGCCACGAAGAACCTTTAATATCCATTGAATCTTTGCATTCCACAAAAGGTTCTTTATAGTGGAAAAAAGATTCTTTACACTCTTAAAAATAAAAGTGCTAAAGGAGGTTTTCACAGCGATGCCATAGAAGAACTATTTTCGGTTCCTCAAAGAACCTTTCAGTGAACAGTTCTTAAAACAGTTCCATTTTTTCTGAACATTTTAATAATCTAAATAACCTTTCTCCCCTAAAACGAACCTTTTGTGCAATGGAAAGTTTCCATGATTTTAAAGGATCCTCATGGAGCATCAATGCCAATAAATAATCTTTGTTTTTAAGAGTGCAGACTATTAAAATGTGAACTGTTATTTTAGGTTATTTTGCGGAACCAAAAATGGATCTTCTACCCCCTTTTGGAGCCTTTATTTTTAAGAGTGTACGGTTTAGTCATTTTTATTTATACAGCGTGTTTCACAATACATGTTGCTTTAAATCACAAGTACAGGCGACAATAACTTTGCAGATGTCCAATTGTCAACAAAGACGTCTCCTAGCGACCAAACTGTGGTGTATAACGATTCTGTTCAATGCAAGCATTTATTCTACAGCTGTACAATTATCACCTGAGGATCATTTAGTGTTTTACACTCCTGCCTCTGCAAACGTTTGCTAAACCGCTTTTATTATCATCGGCTTTGATGGATTGGTGCATTTTATTTGCTTGAAAGTTTATGATGTCATGCTTTGCCATCTTGGCCAAATCAGCATTTTCTGCTAGTTCAATTGCACTTTTCCAAGTCAGAATGTGTATGAATTTGTAGTTGAATGTAATACAGCATAAGATCACTTTCAACAAGTCTTTCAGGTCTATTATTCATTCAGTATCTAAAATTACGGAAAATCCCTGTCGCTCAGCACAGAACCCTCCATGAGTAGGAAATGCATCCCTTTCACAATGACGTGCAATACACTTTACTACACATGACAATGCTGTGTTTCATAGCAAAAAGTCTGATTATGTAATGACTGTGATTCATCAAGGTTGTATTGGAAAACACTCACTAGTTCATTTATTATTAGCTATAATGGGAAGAAATGAGCCAAACTGAGTCAGCAAACCTGTACGCTAATGTAATTATAGCTCATCTGGTCAGATTTTAACTAGAAAAGAGATAACCATGAGCATAACATCATCATTATCATCCATCCCTAAAAAAAAGGATCAAAAAGTCATTAAAAGCATTTGATTAGACATATAAATGTTGTCTTTCTCATTATGTAAATTCCCCACTAAACAACCAGTATTAAAATATTAAAACCTCAAAGGCCGGAAACAGATGCATTGCTAAATATCAATATCTGTATAATCTTAAAAAGACAAAAGACTTACTAAACAAGGATTTGTTCTTTTGTAAACTCCGTGGCGACACGGGACGTTGCCTCCACATCACATACGCACTCCACATTTTGGCTGGTTTCGTGGGATTGCGCCTGCTCTCCGTTCCTCTCACTGAAAAGGAACTGTAACCAACTTTTTCCTAGCAGCTCCTTGTGCTTTACTTTGTCGCCCCCTCTCATTTCGATTTCCTACGTGTCTGCGCCATAGGAAAAGTGGTAAATAGAAAAAAATAGAAAGATGGATTATAATTTCACCGTGCAGCACAGATCAAGTTAATCACATATAAAGAAAACAATTGTCGTCATCAGAAAGAGACGAGGAATGTTTCATGATGAGGGAGCCCCACTAAAGCTTACAGACTCTTGTGAATTATAGCGACGGCCATGCACAGGCCTAGTATACATCCTTTGACAATGACGTATACCAGCGAGCGGCTGTGTGACAGTGTCTTTTGTGTTTATGTATTTTGTATTTATAGATGAAGATGCAGCTGATCATTTATTTTCTAGCCAGAGCAGGGGACTAAATAATCTATTGCTTGAATCTGTTTAGCATGGTAAGGTTATGTACAGTGGGGAAAAAAAGTATTTAGTCAGCCACCAATTGTGCAAGTTCTCCCACTTAAAAAGATGAGAGAGGCCTGTAATTTTCATCATAGGTATACCTCAACTATGAAGAAAAAAAATCCAGAAAATCACATTGTAAGATTTTTAAAGAATTTATTTGCAAATTAAGGTGGAACATGTGTGGTCATTGAACAAATTTCATCTCATACTTTGTTTGTTTTTTTTTTTTTTTTTTTTTTGTTTTTTTTTATATACCCTTTGTTGGGCATGACCCGAGGTCAAGACGTTTCATCTCAAGTCTTCACAAGGTTTTCACACACAATGTTGCTGGTATTTTGGCCCATTCCTCATGCAGATCTCCTCTAGAGCAGTAATGTTTTGGGGTTGTCGCTGGGCAACATGGATTTTCAAATCCCTCCAAAGATTTTTTATGGGGTTGAGATTTGGAGACTGGCTAGGTCACTCCAGGATCTTGAAATGCTTCTTACGAAGCCACTTCTTCGGTGTGTTTGGGATCATTGTCATGCGGAAAGACCCAGCCATGTTTCATCTTCAATGCCCTTGCTGATGTAAGGAGGTTTTCACTCAAAATCTCACTTTACATGGCCCCATTCATTCTTTCGTTTTACACGGATCAGTCGTCCTGGTCCTTTTGCAGAGAAACAGCCCCAAAGCATGATGTTTCCACCCCCCCATGCTTCACAGTAGGTATGGTGTTCTTTGGATGGAACTCAGCATTATTTCTCCTCCAAACACTACAAGTTGAGTTTTTACCAAAAAGTTCTATTTGGTTTCATCTGACCATATGACATTCTCCCAATCCTCTTCTGGATCATCCAAATGCTCTCTAGCAAATTTCAGATGGGCCTGGACATGTACTGGTTTAAGCAGGGGGACACGTCTGGCACTGAAGGATTTGAGTCTCTGGCGGCGCAGTGTGTTACTGATGGTAGCCTTTGTTACTTTGGTCCCAGCTCTCTGCCGGTCATTCACTAGGTCCCCCCGTGTGGTTCTGGGATTTTGCTCACAGTTCTTGTGATCATTTTGACCCCACGGGTTGAGATCTTGCGTGGAGCCCCAGATCGAGGGAGATTTTCAGTGGTCTTGTATGTCTTCCATTTTTCTAATAATTGCTCCCACAGTTGATTTTTTCACTCCAAGCTGCTTACCTATTGCAGATTCTTCCCAGCCTGGTGCAGGTCTACATTTTGTTTCTGGTGTCCTTTGACAGCTCTTTGGTCTTGGCCATGGTGGAGTTTGGAGTGTGACTGTTTGAGGTTGTGGACAGGTGTCTTTTATACTGATAACGAGTTCAAACAGATGCGATTAATACAGGTAACGAGTGGAGGACAGATGAGCCTCTTAAAGAAGTTGTTACAGGTCTGTGAGGGCCAGAAATCTTGCTTGTTTGTAGGTGACCAAATACTTATTTTACCGAGGAATTTACCAATTAATTCTTTAAAAAATCCTACAATGTGATGGGCGCGGGAGTTAGTTGTGTTCTCATTTTGTCTCTCATAGTTGAGGTATACCTATGATGAAAATTACAGGCCTCTCTCATCTTTTTAAGTGGGAGAACTTGCACAATTGGTGGCTGACTAAATACTTTTTTGCCCCACTGTATATGTGTGTCTAATCCGGAATTGTTCTGGAATGATGTAAACTTAGCATGCATGGATTTCATGCATTTCAGAGTTAGTACATCTGCTCAGACTACATATGCATGTTTAAACAAAATGGTACTGTAAGCATTTTCTTACAAAATAGCATGCAGAAAACAAATAGATGTCAGTGATGTACAAATCAGTGATGTAACGTTACCGTTTAGCCGATCAGAGGACTTTGAGGGTCTTTCTGCCTGTCAGTCATGTTCAGGTTTGCTTACATGTCTTTGGAGGGCAGGATTTGGATGGTTTAAATCTGGCGGAAGTCAGAATCTGGCTAAAATTGCTTATAGCATATTTAATGTACCCACAAATACAGCACTAAATGAATTACATGAATACAGAACACTCAATGCACATGCATTATATTTGTACAATTAAAACAAGCTCATTTATATTATTTTTTGCATATTTTTATTCAGTAGAAATGACACATCAAGCCGTTTTCTAATCGTGAGGGAAAAAGTGCCTAGACTGCGGCTCCAAATAAGCTTATCTTATCTGCTCTTGCATACAATTAACAACAATTAACGATTACATATTTACATGCAAAAATACTATAATATAATGGAGATATGAAAAGTATTTAATAAAAGAACACACATTTGAATGCAAATAAAGGGTAAAAAAAATCACCTTATTAAACATAATTCACGGTACAAACATAAAGGGAAAATAATCAATAATCACAATTTTAAAGAAAAAAAATCAAAATATAAGTGCAATATATTAGCAGAAGTACTTAAATGATATAGTATGTCAAGTTATTCAAATGTATTTATGCAGTGAAGTTTATGCTGCAGCAGAACCGATTTAAAAAAAAAATTATGCTAAAAGTGAAATGCAAAAACTTTCAGCTGGTTTGCAATCTGCTTGTTTGAGTGGCCCATATGGGCAGGATATAACACTGGATCAACCAATGCTGTGAATTTGAGAAAGTGTGAAATGTCTTTATTTTATTTGGTGCCGCTAGTGCTGCACAAATTACACCCTTCACATTGAACGCCCAGTTCAAAGACACCATAAGCTCCCTGAAGGTGCATTTACCTGATAATTATACTGATCCTGACAGAAAACACTCAATAAACCTGCTTGAGCATTTGTCATTAGGATCGATATCAGACATGCCTGCTTTAGGCTGCTTCACCAGGAAGACAACCAATGTCAACCAGAAAGCCTAAGTTGAGGGCACGCTGAACCTCAATAGAAGCAAAAGTAATTATAGACTCAAGTCATTGGAGTGC
The DNA here is from genome assembly GCA_018155175.1 of Sinocyclocheilus anophthalmus. Lineage (NCBI taxonomy): Eukaryota > Metazoa > Chordata > Actinopteri > Cypriniformes > Cyprinidae > Sinocyclocheilus > Sinocyclocheilus anophthalmus. The sequence continues at coordinate 163,915 of JADLZN010007036.1, forward strand.
AATAGTTGGGTTCCGGAAGTAAAAACCCATTCATTTACTCCATAGGGAAATTGATTTTGAAAGATAACTTATTAACCTTTAAAGACAGACCTACTGTGAGATCTAAGGTTGTTAATCAGCTTTTGTTGAAGCCATCCATTCACTTTTTTTAAAATAAATTGTAACAGCTGAATTCATGGTGAAAAAAAGTACATTACATGATGCTGTACAGAAAAATCCACCATAAAAAAAGAACATCACAACACATGCCCAAGTCAGGAAATAACGTGACATAGGTTGGCTGATTGAACTATCAAAATACTAAATATTTACATATATGCAATACATTTTAAACATACTGTTTCACCATTAAAAGAAGAGTTTTATATTTCTCCATTTTTTATGTTGCTTAATGTGACTTGCAAGCTATCTTGGACTCTAGTTCTACACTCAGTAACAAAATGCTTTAAAACTTGTACGCTCCGGTTTTCTTTTTTGTCCTAATTTTTATACAATAGACTTTATTTTGTTTCAAAAATCGAAAAGTTGGTAATGTGTATGGTTCACCAACTGACCCAAAAGTCTAGCTGGTATGGTTTGGTTCAACATATCGAGCTTATAGTGCTCTTAATGCAGATTCCCTTAGTAAAACTTGAAACTGTCAAAAAACATACTATACCGGACCACACAGGTCTATGATTAATCAGCTGCGTTCGCAAGTAATACGGTCCACGTAAGTGGTATCAGCACGGAAGCATCAGAATTGTGTTCATTTGCTTTTGGATTGATCAGCATGTGCTGACATTGCTCAACTGCAGTCAGAAGAAAACACAGAAAATACTGGCTCTTCTACAGCAGACACCTCTCAGATTGAGTCACATTTAGCAGGTCAATCGAATTAAACTCTGCGTCCCGGCTTGTGATGTTACAGAGAGCTGTCAGTCGTGCTCTGAGTTTTCGCCTCTGTACTCGAACAGTTCACCAGAGGACAATAGAGAGCTGAGCGGAAGCAGGGCTGGAGCAGCCGCCTCGACAACTCCTGAAAGACGTTCTTGAAAGTTCCTCTGAGTGCCGAAGAAGAGAAGTAGAATATGAACGGATCGAGGCACGCGTTAAACGTGCTTGTGAGCAGAGCATAAACTCGCCAGTCGGGGCTGTAGTTGCCTACATATCCAACCACGTGCGAGACGTTGTAGGGCAGGAAGCAGATAATGAAGACCAGAAGCGTGCCCAACGCCATCCCGATGGCTCTATACCGTTTCTTGGCATTGATGTTGGGCAGATTGGAGAGGATGTGGATGAATTTGATGTAGCAGAAGCAGCAGATGAGGAACGGCATGGCGAAGAGCACCGCGAAAAGCTCCAGGCGAAACGGCAGGAGGATCTTGAGCTGTTCAATGCTGAATTCCTCATAACAGGTGTCCCGTGTGTACGGTGCCGTGTAGTTGGGGTTCGAACTATCGTGGTATTGCATGATGTAGACGATACTGCAGTGCGCCATGGAAATCAGCCAGAATATGACACTGGCTATCACGGCATTTCGAGAGTTACGTTTGAGCTTGTATTTAATGGGGAAGGCTACACCCAGGTAGCGTTCCACGCTGATGGCCGTCAGGTGGAAGGTGCTGTTGTAGATGGTGGAGTAGAAGATGAATCCCGACAGCGGGCAGAGGAAGTAAGGCAGCGTCCATTTCATGTTGGCCGCCTCCACCATGCGAAACGGCAGGAAAAAGAGGAAGATCAGGTCAGAGATGGTTAAACTGAATAACAGCACGTCCATTGGAGTGCAGCGCTGGCGAATCTTCTGAAAGAAGGTGTAGAAAGCCAAGACGTTGGCGGGAAGGCCTGTGACCAACGTGAATCCGTAGACCCCTAACACCAGGTTACTGAGAGCCACCGTCCACACCATCGTCACTGTAGATGCAAACCTGTAAAAGAAAAAGAAAGATTTAATTCAAGATAAACTCAGGTTTTACATCTTACATCCAATGTCAACCATGACAAACCTGTGCATTTGAACAGTGCATAACTGCAAGAACCTTTTGTGGAATGGAAAGGTTCCATAGACGTTAAAGGTTCTTCATGGAACCAAAGATGCCAATAAAGAAACTTTATTTTTTTTAAAAGATCAAGGTCCAAAAATAGCCATTATTTTGCACTGATTTGCAGGAGAAAATGTTATAAGACTAAGCCAGGACTAGGCAATAGTTCAATTAGGACATTTAAGTCATTTTTATTAACGTGCTTTAGAAAACGACATACTGGTGTGCATTTGGACAACAACGGAGGCAATGATATATTTTAAGATCAGTCAGTGCAAGTTCCTTTCAGATAAAACAGCTCAGACTTACACTTCAGTCTGGGACTAGGCTTAAGCCTTGTCTGTGAAACCGGGGGTAAAAGTCTGAAACTGCAATCAAATATTGTTTTTGAAGAAGCAGGATTTTTTTAGTCCAACGATCCTATAAATTTGACAAACAAAAGCACTAGGGCACTTCAAAATTAGCTAATTTATTGATGCCAAAAAAAAACACAGCACAAAACATACGAGTCTGATTAAACCACACAGTTGTACGTGACACATTGAGGATGCAGTATGTCTGGGTCAGGGGTCAAATTCTAACTAGGTTACACAGCACAGGAAATGCATCATGGAGATAGAGATGTTTCTAATAAATGAGTTTGCAAAACCCTTGGAGAATATGAGTAGTGAGGTTCTTATGGTTACCATCTGTCGATAAATTAGCATTACAGGACATTTTTGGTGAATGTCTTTTTTCAAACCACAAAAATATCAGATAAACTACTCATTTGTTAAATACATATTCAAACGAAAACATTTACATTAGGGCTGCATAATATATTGAAAAAAAATACGCTGGAAAACAATGCCAAAATAAATCTGTTTAATAATGAAGAAATTGAGATTTAAAGATTAATATTGTAATTGTACAGTTTTAACCAAAAATAATATCCAAATAATTATTATTTATTCAAATATATGTTTTTAATCACATTCTATTTTTTTGTATTATACATTATATTTCTATATTATAAGTTAAATAATAAACACGGTTAAAAAAATGTGTTTAATTTTTGATCAAATTCTGTTCAATTTATGGTTGCTGAAAGAGGTTTGAATCAGTGAAGAATATACTTTGAATAAACAGTGTCTATTATAGAATATAGTACAAAGTTTTTCCTCAAACTTGTTCAACACTAAAGGATGGTTCACATTCAGAAAAAAGTTTTCAGAGTAAAAACTAATATTTTAGCTTTATTATTATTATTTATGCAGATGCACTCCCCAAACAAGTCATTCTAGAATGATTAATTATTTCCAAATATAGCAATTCAAGTCTTCTCGTAAGTCTTCTTGTATAGAAATATTCATCTGATCGTAAGCTGGTAGCTGATTTTTTAAACATGGTAAGCTGATGGTAGCCGGTCAAGCCTGACCACTTTAATCCAAACAGTTCTTAGTGGTTTTCATGATCTAGGGCATTTTCTTAGGGGTGTTTCAGCTCCTTTATAAGACCCCTCTGTATAACCTATTGAGTTAACAGACCTGTATGAACATTAAAAAATCTTTTATAGCTTATAATGATTTCTGTTAATAAGCGTCCAAGAGTCATGTAACCATTTTTAAGTTTGGTGTGAAGGAATGACAAGCTACAATCACGAACGAAACCAAACAAAAGAAGCAGGAAGATTTCATACCTTAAGTCAGTCCAATACCACAGACTCAGAAGTCTCTTTCTCTCACACATAATGCTTCTTATAATAACGTCATTGTGACACACACACACCTATAATGACACAACAGGAAAGAAGCCATTCTTACTTCCTGTTTTACTCCAAACAAGTGTAATTAATAAACACACACACATATATCAATTATAATAATGTACACACAAAATAATAATAATAATATGCAATGCAATGCATTTATACAATATATTATTATTATTCAATATTTATTAATATTTATTTAAAATATTTCACGAACTGAAAATTAATTCAGCTACATGTTTTTCCACAATTTATATATATAACCGTATAATACATAATGAATATAAATGTATATATGTTTCATTTTCATTTCAATCAAGACACACATGACGCAACACACCAATAATAGAAATACAACAATACGAATTATAATATATAAATATTACCTATATATATACTATACAGTGGGCAAAAGTATTTAGTCAGCGTTAATTGTGCAAGTTCTCCCACTTAAACAGATGAGAGAGGCCTGTATTTTCATCATAGGTATACCTCAACTATGAGAGAAAAAATGAAAAAAAAAAAAATCCAGAAAATCACATTGTAGGCTTTTTAAAGAATTTATTTGCAAATTATGGTGGAAAAATAAGTATTTGGGTCAATAACACAATTTCATCTCAATACTTTGTTATATACCCTTTGTTAGCAATGACAGAGGTCAAACGTTTTCTTCACAAGGTTTTCACACACTGTTTGCTGGTATTTTGGCCCATTCCTCCATGCAGATCTCCTCTAGAGCAGTATTGTTTTGGGTCTGTCGCTGGGCAACACGGATTTTCACTCCCTCCAAAGATTTTCTATGGGGATGAGATCTGGAGACTGGCTAGGCCACAACAGGACCTTGAAATGCTTCTTACGAAGCACTCCTTCGTTGCCGGGTGGTGTGTTTGGGATCATTGTCATGCTGAAAGACCCAGCAACGTTTCATCTTCAATGCCCTTGCTGATGGAAGGATGTTTTCACTCAAAACCTCACGATACATGGCCCCATTCATTCATTCATTCTTTCGTTTACATGGATCAGTCGTCCTGGTCCCTTTGCAGAAAACCAGCCCCAAAGCATGATGTTTCCACCCCCAATGCTTCACAGTATGTATTGTGTTCCTTTGGATCCTAACAGTCTTTATTTTTTTTCTTTCTATCTCCTCCAAACACGACAAGTTGAGTTTTTAACCAAAAAGTTCTATTTTGGTTTCATCTGACCATATGACATTCCCCCAATCCTCTTCTGGATCATCCAAATGCTCTCTAGCAAACTTCAGACGGGCCTGGACATGTACTTAAGGCTTAAGCAGGGGGACACGTCTGGCACTGCAGGATTTGAGTCCCTGGCGGCGCAGTGTGTGACTGATGGTAGCCTTTGTTACTTTGGTCCCAGCTCTCTGCAGGTCTTTCACTAGGTCCCCCCGTGTGGTTCTTGGATTTTTGCTCACAGTTCTTGTGATAATTTTGACCCCATGGGGTGAGATCTTGCGTTGAGCCCCAGATCGAGGGAGATTATCAGTGGTCTTGTATGTCTTCCATTTTCTAATAATTGCTCCCACAGTTGATTCTTCACACCAAGCTGCTTACCTATAGCAGATTCAGTCTTCCCAGCCTGGTGAAGGTCTACAATTTTGTTTCTGGTGTCACCTTTGACAGCTCTTTGGTCTTGGCCAATGTGGAGTTTGGAGTGTGACTGTTTGAGGTTTGGACAGGTGTCTTTTATACTGACAACAAGTTCAAACAGATGCCATTAATACAAGTAACGAGTGGAGGACAGATGAGGCCTCTTTAAAGAAGAATTTACCGGTCTAATACTGAGAGCCAAAATCTGCTGTTTGTAGGTGTACCAAATACTTAGTTTACAGAGGAATTTACCAATTAATTCTTTAAAAATCGTACAATGTGATTTTCTGGATTTTTTTTCTCATTTTGTCTCTCATAGTTGAGGTATACCTATGATGAAAATTACAGGCCTCTCTCATCTTTTTAAGTGGGAGAACTTGCACAATTGGTGGCTGACTAAATACTTTTTTGCCCCACTGTATATATTTCACTCGCTCTAGACAGCTGAAAATCAAATTCATCTGACATTTATTTATTTCACAAGAATCTGTTTTCTGTTGCTTTGACTGTTGTTATGCGGTTGCTAAGGTGTTTTGGGTGGTTGTTTACTGGCAGAATAAAAGAGTATCTATATGATGCATCAAAGTTTAATATTACAGAGACAGTATTATTTATTTCATAACCTATGATAAAAATGCTGTATTATTTTCAATCATTTTCAAGGCAATTATTTGAGGTAAAATGCAGTTCTCTACTGTAAGGAGAAAGCGTTTTGAGACGTGATGGGACGCTCCATTGCTTCGCATATTTCTTCTTTTGCTAAACTCAAGATTGTACAATAGAGGGCAACTCGAGGTTGTGCAATACTGTACAATGAAACATTTCACACATTCAATATATCTGACTCGTACTTTCACTTCTAACTGGATGTTGTTTTAGGATAAATATATGTTTATATTCATGTATAAAACTGACTAAGCAATTTTGGGACAACTTATATGATAGCTTGATGTGTTCACCTCAATATTCGCTTTAAATCATTCCTTCTGTCTGATCTCATTTATGCATGCACATATTGAAATGTGTTGTTGTTTACTAAAACAACAACTGAAAAAAATATAAATTAAAGCTATATAAATATATTTTTTATTTATTTCTATTTTTTAGTGTTTATTAATATTTAATTAATTCAAATTCATGCAAATAAAATATTTGGTTACTAATTTTAGATTACCAGTAAATTTGCTAAAATTGCTAAAAATAAAATTAAATTCAAAATATTAATAAATACTAAAAATTGTGCGATGTTATAATATATACAGTACTTAAATTACTATATATACTACCATAGTAATATCTATATTATATATATACATATTACTATTTTCGTATGTATTAATATTTTGAATTTGAGTTTTATATATATTTTTTAGTTTTTAGTTACTTATTTACTCTAAAAGTATTATTTAATCAGAAATGTTTATTTCAAAACTATACATTATTAAAGTTGTAATCTGTTTAATATTATTTTAATGACACAACATGACTAACATTGAACAGTTGTGTTTTTATTAACTAAGGTTTACAAAGATTAATACATTTCTGTAACCATGTACTGTTCATAGTGGTATTGTAGGTTAATGCATTACCTAAGATTGACATGGATTGTATTGTCAAAGTGTCACCAACCCAATATTTGAAAAAGTTGCAAATGAAAATAACAATAAGTTTTAATCCAATTTAAAATATGAATAAATACTAAAATGGTAAATTAATAATACTAAAAGAATACTGGTTGTTAGATAAATGTATGCAGATTTACAGTAGTATTTAGGGGTAAATATGAGTAAAAAAAATGACTTGGTTGATTTCCCCATACAACATAACTACAAACACTACACAGCTTGGAATTAAACTACTGAACTACCAGATTTATCTTTCTTTTTTTTTTCGTTTTGGAGCTTGACAGACATAGATTTTCATTGCACGAGAAAGAGGATGTCCTCAAAATTTCTCCTTTTGTGTTCTACAGAAGAAAGAAAAATCATACAGGTTTAAAACAAAATGAGTTCATTACAGGAAGAGCCAACCCCACAAATGCCCACAGACACTTCTAACGGGTGATTATGTAACCTGTGACGCCTACCCCGCGAGAAAGCACTTTCATGTCACGCTGACAAACAAAAGCCACGGAGAGCCTCTTCAGAAACGAAGGTGAAGGTGAGAGGAAGTTAAATGTGACAGACTCATCACGTCACAATGAATCGCTGCCTGGCGTTTAATCAGAGACTGTGGCAATCAGCATCGCCTCCTCTGACATTTCAGCAGATACAGTCTGTCCCGCATGCTGAAAGATGAATCTATGTGATAATTAGACTGCTCTGTTCTGCATCTCGCCCTGTAATTACCCGGAAATCTGCTGCGTGTGTGAGTCTGTGAACGAGCAAGACAGTGTTTATTAAAACACGGCTGAATAGCATTTACCTGAACATCGCGTGGACTACTGATTGATCCGATGATTGTGCATCAGCAAAAGATCAGGACACCACCGATACTGAGCGACCACCATCTCATTAGGCATGTTGGTATTTTTAGTGATGTTTGCTAAAGTTTAAAATCAGAATTAGCCTACTGATGTAAACAAGCACCTTGCACAAGCCTAAGGCAGAAAAAAGAGCTTCCCTGATAACACACGTACATCACGGAGACGTCTATTTGCCGTCTGCATTACATCTGCGAGATGTATTTTTTAGAGTGTTTGCTCATCTGCAATGCGTCTATAGGATGTTTCCTATCGGATGTCAAAAAGATGTCTTTAAGATGTTTATGATTTAGAATGCATGTAAAACTGACATCTTAAAGACGTCTGTCAGATGTTTGTACACAGCAGATGCTTTCCAGATGAAGCGATCTTTAACAGACATCTTTCAGACATCTTTTAAAGCAGGATGGATCCTGATTGGCTGCCAGTGTTTCTAATGTTCATCAGCTGGAAATAGTTCTGAAAGTGAGTCCCATAATATTGTTCCTATGTGCCGTTACCGTTTTGTTTGTCGTGTTGAATCTGCTATTCTTTCCAATTTCAGGTTAATTCACCAAAGTAGGATGATACACGATAACTATAGCATCCACACTAAAGAATGATATAATACAAGCACGCGCTGCAGTTTCGTCATCTGCCACTTTAAATACTTGAGCTGGATTCTGATTGGCTGTAAATGTTTATATCGTTCATCAGATGGAAAAATCAGTCTGAAAGTGAGTCCAACATCTTCCTTTGTGTAGTTAGGCCTATCGTTATAGCTGTGGCGTAAACTCTGCTATTCTTTGAAATGTAGAAAGATTTTTAAAACTATCCTTATCGTTATCGTACTTGGTGTGTGAACGGACCTTATAATTAAATAAATGACCAAAATATCCCTTAAAGTTATTACAACAATATCATTCCTCTGTGTCGTTATCACTACATTTGTGGTGTTGAACCTGCTATTATTTTAAATATAAGGCCCGTTCACATTAAGAACGATAACCATACAGTGTCCAACTCCAAACCAAAGAATCGTAACGTTCTATTATAATATAAGCGCGTTGCTATTTTGTCATCTGCCACTTTAAATACAGTATAAAGATAACGATAATTAGTGTATACTAGCCTCCACATTGATGCACAATAATGTTATTTTTATTATAAACATGCGCTAGACCTGCATTTATGATACTGTACCACCCATAGCACCCTAGCAACCACTTAGCAACGCTCCACCAGCAAACATGTTATAAAAAAAACAGTCAGAGCAGCACCACAGCACCTGCTTAGCAACAACTCAGAACTACACTAGCAGCCAACTCCACAGCAACCACCTTATATTTCATTAGCAACCGTGTAATAAACACTCACAGCACCTTAACAGTTGTCAATCAAGGAACTGGCAACCACCTCAACATTTTGCTTGGGAAAGCACCACTCTTAGCAACTTCACACAATGTTCCCTTAGTTCTTTCTGTTTACTTACCCAGAACAATATTTCAGAACGTTATTTCCTTCCCAGTAGATAACATATTGACCACATAGTGTTATCACACATACATATATTGCTGCGTTGAGACATGTTTGTGGTTTTAACATGAACAAAACAACATTTTTACATCTGATGACAAATCTATTATCGGTTTGAACACAGCAATTCAGACTCTCAAAACTTTATCTGATCCTGTGTGGTTAATTTAAAGGTTTTTTGAAGCATTTTATTCACAGTGACTTATATATGGCACCATCTTGTGGCCTCATTTAATTTAAAAAAAAAAGAGAAGAAAAAACAGTGTAAAAATGTAAAATAAATAAAATTCTTTAAATCTTAATTAACCAAATAAATAAAGCCCATTTTGATAAAATCAATACATATAGTACAATACATAAATTAAAAAATTGATTAAAATCATGTATTTAACATGTAAAAGAAAAAATATTTCCACATGATATTTTACCCCTTTTTTTTATATTAATTTTTCACAGTATAAACTGGGTCTTTATACATGAAAATATATAGCTGTCTTTTGTTGTTATTAATATAATTAATCAATTTAAGTGTCTGATTATAAGGACAATTTTCATTTTGAACATTGGTATTATGTGATCCACAAAGTTAAGACCATGTACATGGTAAGTTCACCTAAACATTTATAAAGGGATAGTTCACCTAAAAATTTACATTCTGTCATGATTTACTCACCTTCACGTCTTTCCTGAACATGTATGAACTTTTTCACAGAATAATGAAATCAAATAAGCTTAAGTGTTTATGTATTGTAGGTGAAATGTATTTAAAATAACTACATGTCCCAGTTTACCAGCCACTCCTGAAATTTTGTGATTCAAGGCCTATATGTGTTTGAGGAAAAATTCAAGTTTAATATTTCTTTATCTGTATTGTGCAGTGCAGATCTTTATCATGATCTTTATCTTAATGCCTCTGGAACATATGAAATATGATCAGAAAGTGTCCCACTTTACCTGGATTCCCCCTGTATCATGCAACAGGAAAGTGTGTGTTGTTTCAGACGCCTCTGCCACAGGAAAGATAGATGAGCTCTTTATAGATGCACACAGGCTAAAAAGAGATGCAGCTTTTGCTGAAGTAGAAGGAAGGCAGAGAAGACACAAACTCACGTTTAAAGTTGACAGCAGTGCTCAGAATAATACAGTAGTAATAAATAGATGTGCAGTTTATGTCCGTTATCTAGTAAACTTGCAGGGTATGATGGCAATGCACTGAAGAATGCAAGCTCACATGCAATGCAATGCACAAAAAAAAGCATTTAAGCAAAATTGTGTACGATCTTTAGACTTGTTTATTTAAAGAATGCATGTATATTCGTTAGCATTTCCATTCATATTAATGGCACTTGCTCAACTAGCAAACGCAGTCCTGTAACCTGCATTCTGCCATCTTTGCTCATGGAAAATGTTTTGAGAGAATACCTGTACGATCCAATCATTTGAGCTATAAATGCAACGGCACCACATGCAGCACGACCGTACTCTCATCTGCCCTAAAAAAAAAAAAAAGACACACTGACACAGACACAATATAGTTGCCATTTAAACAGGTGAAAAACAAAACTGTGACATTCAAATTGAATAAGAGACAGAGATAATAAATTCTGATAACCAAGTTAGGAAACTAGATGCAACTGTTCAAAATCTGCTTCAGTGACAACAAATATTCAGATTATATGTTATAGATTAAATTAATTATTATCCATTATAAACATAACTGATGAAATAGATCAAATAAATGATTCAAAATCCAACTTGTACCTCCAAATGCTGTACCAGGAACAGGAAGTGACATCACAGGAACAGGTTTTGTTGGTCTATCTAAAGAGATGGCAGGTTAAAAACAAGCAATGCATATTGAGTGCTGTGTAAAAAATAAACAGCATTCATGCATAATGGGTGAGAAGCTCAGGATGAAGAAATGAAGAATGGATGCATAAATTGTATGAGTTTCTTTTATTAAAATATTAGTAGCAAAGAAGATTTGTTTTACAAAGCTGTTGTATTGATTATATTTATAGCACTGCTGTTATTGAATGCTGTGTATTAGTTCATATGTTAGATGTACAGTTCAGACGCAATTGCGGTTTGCACTTCAATTTGTTCACTCAAGCTCTTCATTTCATTGTGAATGAAACTGCTGCTGCAAAGATTTAGGGGTTAAATAGTCATGCAATCAGCATGGGCATGCTTGATTTTTATTCTGGAACCATTTTTAAGCTTCTCCACTTCTGTCTGTTCGTAAGGCATTGGGTTATGGTGGTGCATCTGAATTCTATTAATTGGCTTTGGACTGAATGATAAGCACTGATGATGCATACGCTGGCAAATTATTCAATTAAAAAATTGGCTTGAAATTGTTAGCGGATGTCGTCATCAGAGCTTTGTGTTCGCTCCTCTGGTTTCCCACGGTTAAATAAAGGGCGGCAGAGAGCCGAGCGGCAGCAAGGAAGGAGCAAACGCCTCACCAGCCCCTGCAACACGTTCTTGAAAGTCTCTCTGAGTGCGGAAGAAGAGAAGTAGAATATGAAAGGGTCGAGGCATGCATTCAGCGTGCTGGTGAGTAAAGCAGGTTGTCTCCATTCAGAGCTGTAGCCATTTACGAATCCCTCCACGTGTGAGATATTGAAGGGCATGAAACAGATAACAAAGACCAGAAGCGTGCCCAACGCCATCCCGATGGCTCTATACCGCTTCTTGGCATTGACGCTGGACAGACGGGAAAGTATGCGGATGCACTGGATATAGCAGAAGCAGCAGATGAGGAATGGGATGCAGAAGAAGACGACAGAAAGCTCCAGACGAAACGGCAAGAGGATCTGGAGTTGTTCAACAGTGAATTCTTCATAACAGGTATTACGTTTGGATGGATCAGTGATGTTGGGCTTAAAATAGTTGTGGTATTGCATGATGTAGACGATACTACAGTGTACCATTGACACCACCGAGAATATGACGCAGGCTATCACGGCACTTCTGGGATTACGCTTGAGTTTGTATTTAATGGGGAAAGCTACAGCCAGGTAGCGCTCCACGCTGATGGCCGTCAGGTGAAGGACGCTGTTGGCGATGACCGAGTAGAAGATGAATCCCGACAGCGGGCAGAGGAAGTAAGGCAGCGTCCATTTCATGTTGGCCGCCTCCACCATGCGAAACGGCAGGAAAAAGAGGAAGATCAGGTCAGAGATGGTTAAACTGAATAACAGCACGTCTATTGGGGTGCAGCGCTGGTGAATCTTCTGAAAGAAGGTGTAGAAAGCCAAGAAGTTGGCGGGAAGGCCTGTGATCAATGTGAATCCATAGACCGCTAACACCAGGTTACTGAGAGCCACCGTCCACACCATCGTCACTAGATGCCACCAACACTCTGTAAGAAAAGAAAATGCAATTAGTTTAATGTTAAGTTTCATGCCGTTTACAACGGAAGTCCATTTCCTGCACATAAGGGAAAAAAATCATGCTTTGGAAAATATGAGATAGCATAAGATTAAAAAGTCAAACTATCTATTTGATTGATGAAAAAATTAATTATGAGATAAAAAGTCAAAATTCTGACATACTAAGTCATAATTATGAGATAACAGTCTTAAGACAGTCAATTATGAGACAAAGCATAATTATGAGACAAAGCATAATTATGACATGTCAGTTATGAGATGAAGTCGAAATTGACATACTAAGTCATAATTATGAGATAAAGACATAATTATGACAAAAGTCGTGAGATAAAAAAGTTGAAAATGTGACATTATAAGTCATAATTATGACAGTCAAAATGTTTAGTCTAATGTGATTAGTCATAATTAATACTTGGTATATCATACTTTTAACATTTTATCTCATAATTATAACTTAGTAGGTAAATTTAAGCTTTATATTGAGATTAGGCTTTACCAAAGGATGACAGTTTTATGGGCTTCCATAGCTTACATCTTAAAAAGTGTAATCTTCTGATTTTCACCATTTTGCTCATTCACAGGCATTTCTGAACATTTTGCACTGATATCTGCCAGTTACGTCATTTTAAATGTGGTGGCGATACACAAAATACTCATTCCAATACTTACAAACAAGTGTTTGTTAAAGATATGCTACACACACACAACGATTTGGTAACACTTTACAATACAGTTTTGTTTGTTAACATTAACTACATTAGTAAACATGAACAATAATTATATTGCATTTATTAATGTTAGTTAATATTAAGTTCAAAACTTTCTATTACATTATTCAAATTTAAAGTTGTATCTGTTAACATTAGTTAATGTACTGTGAATTAACATGAACATTTTTATTAACTAACATTAAAAAAGATGAATAAATGCTGTAAAAATATATCGTTCTTTGTTAGTTCATGTTATTTAATGTATTAACTAATGTTAACAAATGAGACCTTATTGTAAAGTGTTACCAAAAGTATTAATGATCTATAATCATTTTTTAAAATGATTTTAATGATCTATAAGCATTTGAAATAATTATATAAAACTATATTACCAGTACAGTACATATTAACTTATTTTATGCATTCGTTTGTCGTTCTAACTAACTGAACTGAGCAGTAAAGGCAGTTGAAATACCTGCTAAGTTTATTTTTGGATAATGAGATTTGGATAATAAGATTTGATAATGCACTTTTAAAGATATAAGAAAATTACTGTTTTTTACCGTTACCGTTACCCCCACCCCCCAACATTAGTCAAAAGGTGGCGCTATAGAGCGTCTGCTCCACGCCCATTTATTTATGAGCTTTTGCTAACTATCATTAATGCTGATGTGTATGTCATTGCCATGGCAACACCATTTAAGATATCAAGAATCCATTCACAGTTTTACATCTGCCGTGTTTTGACATTATTCTGATGTCATTATTTTTCACAAAACCCAAAATAGCCAACTTCCTGTTGGGCGGAGCTAATGACATGCAGTGCAAAAGTTGTTCGGCTTGATGATATCTGTATGTGTACCGAGTTTCACATGTATACTTGCAAGTATGTATGATATATTGCCATCCGCATTCCAGGGGGAGCTGTAGAGTTCCCTTGCCCCGCCCGAGTTTATGAGCATGTTAAGGGCCTCAAAAACCTTGACAAAATAATGATAATAATGATGATAAGAATCTTAAGGAAAACAAAAGAGCAGAATTGTGAATGTGCGTATGTGCTATTTTACAGATGAAAAGTTTTGCTAAGTTATTTATCAAAATATGGCCCTGATGACCTTCAAGCAAGAGCAATACATGCAATACTCCAGAATTCAAAGTGTCTCACAGTTACATTTAAATAGTGTGTTTAACTGATGCATGCTGAGGTTCTGTTATACCTGTCTCTTCAGAAAAAAAACACCATCATTTATACACGACAGGAAGGTGATCTCCTCTATACTAAAAATTGGCAAGCAATGCTTTGGCATAGTCCTACCATCATTTTATTGTTTTTAGTATCAGTGAAATACTTTACGAAGAGTTATTCTCATTAATGTAATTGTTCTCTACAGGTACAGGTATCTAATCTAGTATCTTGACCACACAATTGAACTTTAGGCGAGTAATGGAATCCTACTTATTAATGGCAATAAAAACAGTTCAATACAGATGGGACTGATGAAACCAAACAACTCTGCTACATATGCATCTACTGTATGTTTGAAATAATAAAAAAGCATGCAGTAAGTGTAAGACAGGCTCCAGTCAATTCTAAATATATTGTATTGCATCTCAGGAAATGCATATAGAGACTTATCACACGATCAGGTGTTATTACTGAGAAAAAAAATAATTCCGCAACACACATACAGAGATCAGAATGCATGCTTAGGTTATACATTTCCAGACCATGTTTGGAATATCTAACAATTGATTTATCCTTTTGATTTTGATTTGAGTTATCCTTTTTACATTTACTACAAGCTACTAAAAAATATTAATACTTAAAATAAATTCCATAGAATACGAATTTAGCTGCATATGAATGTGAGATGTGAAAAGGGGAATACCAGCAATGCAAAATGAAGGTTATAAGTGATAATGTGAAGAAAAAAAAACTGAAAAACATGTATGAGAGAATTAACCATAGAGAATTGTATAGAGATAGATAGATAGATAGATGCATGCAATGTTATAGCAACATCTGTTTCAGAACAATTTAATTTTTTAGATACATGCATGTACAAATACATTTGTAAATGTAAAGAAATGTTTCATTCTCACAAGCAATGAAAAAGAATTCCTCAAAATAATTTTAGCATTTGATGCTTTTTTTGTGTAAATATTAAAATGCCTATTATCTTGTATTTGAGGAACCCATATTTATAAATGTGATTTTATGAATTATATTTAAATGTTTTCTCTGTAGCTATAGAGATTTTCTGATCAAAACCAAAACAGTTTACCTGATGAAGCATTAGTCTTCAAAGAAATCATCATCACAAACCAATCTAAAAAAACATTAGTAGCAAAATATTGTATACCTTAATAACTCAGTCCAGTACCAAAGATTCAAAAGTGATAACGTGATGCTCCGCAAGTATTTAATGATTTTCCTCGATGTCACTTTGACTCATGCTGCACCTACGATGACAAAACAGGAAAGAAGCAACACATTTTTCATTTCACAGAAAGAGGTGAACTTATTTTCTAAACAGCAAGGAACACATTTTTTGTGCACTGCATGTCTATAAATACATGCACACTGAACTGATATTAATGTATTCTGTGCTTGCAATTACTAGAAAGCTTTTTGTTGAAAGGGTAGTTGTTTCTTCTACAAACCTCTTCTTGAGAATTCACTGCGACTTCAGTTGTGCTCCATTACTTCAGTTGCAAATTGATTTCTGTGTCTAACTTCGAGAAATCTTGTATTAAAGATGCAATGAAGAACAAAGCGATGAAAACTGGGAGAATTTATTTGTAAAAACCTCAAAGTATACCATCTGACCAAACATTTGCTTTTCATCATATTTTTGCAAGGCCTGTCAACAACCTATTTTACTTAAACTCATTAGCATTTTCCACATCATTAACATAAAAATGTAAGAGCTTCATTAAGTACACGTTCGTTAGGTGGATCTCCTTCATACTCAAATGCGTAATCCATCCACAAAAGCACCGTAGCGGATCGCACTAATTGAGCGGCGCTACAAGAAGCATCTGTGAGCAGAAAGCTGAATAAATAGTTGCAAGAGGACAAACCGTGGCAGTCCCATTATTTATCATTTAGTAGTTCAAACTCTGCCAGCCATCCTAATTCATTTGGATTTTGTTCAAGTCTTCCTGTCTGTGGAAAATCACTGCATTGTGTTTTATTTTCAGACACTTGAGCACAAGAAAAATCCCAAAGCAGCATTGTTCCGACGGATGAAATTCACACAGTGTCCTGTTCAACAGCCGCGGCCTTCACGTGCCTACATGACAGCTGTGCAGGAGAAACAAAAAGATCAGTCTTTTTATCAATAATGCGGTCTCTCCAACAAAACACAAAGATTTGTATGGCACAATAAGCCGAGGGCCGGAGGAATGGCTGAGCCTTTGTTTCTTTCCACCACAGAGACATTGTGCTGTGTACGAAAGTTTTTCACAGTGCAAATAGCGTCAAGCCAGACGAGCGCTGCATTTTCTCAACGTCTGGGTCTGCCTCTGTGGACCTGAGGGAGAGAAGGAGGAGAAAAGAAAGAACAAAATGCTTCATTTGATATAAATCATGTCTAAAGGCCCTTTCACATGACTCGAGTCAGCGTTGGCCAGTGAACTGAACTCAGCATCAGTGACAGCGTTGGCCCAAGCTCAATTCAACTTCAACCCCATTCGCTGACCTTTTCAATGATTTTGAAAGCCAATGATTAGCAGACGATTTGCATGATGTATGAAAAGTCTGCCTGTGCAATGACAAGTCCAACTCTGCATTCCCACTAAAAAAATAATAACATTATAGGTAGAGTAAGGACTAACGTCGACAAACAATAATCTGAACAACTGACAGCAAAATGCTCAAAAGAATCATATGAATTCTACATATCATCGATGCAGGATAAATGACAGGAAGACTACTTACAATTATCTTATTTTCTTTTTTATATATATATATATATTCTTTTTATATGTTTATATATTTTTAACAATTTCACATCCTTTCCTGCTTGTTTGGAAATCTTTCCATGTAACTTGTAATTGTAATTTTGCCCATGAGAGTCAAGTCAAACTGAAAGTCTGAATAGAAACTAATTTGGTAACACTTTCCAATAAGGTCTCATTTATAAACAGGGACATACTTTACAGCATTTATTAATCTAGTTTATGTCATCTTACTCAACACTTACTAATACATGTTTAAAATCAAAAGATAGATATTGCACTAAAAAGAACGATCAATTTTTATATTAAAAAAAGATTCATAAATGCTGTAAAAACATTGCATATCAGCTAATGCATTAATGTTATCAATTGACCTAATTTAAAACATCAAGAGCATCCAGAAACAATAACTTTTTTCTTTCTACAATGGCTTTCAAACAATCACCAGATTCTCTTCCAGATTCAAATGTGTGGTTTTACGTATTCACACCTAGCGACCTCGTAAAATTTATTTTCTGTGATGCAGTCTGCAGCATTTTTCCCACTGAGGTTCAAACGGAGCGCTAAAGTCTTGATGGAAGTCATTTGAAAGAGCTTTAACATATTCACATACTCATAAGTGACTTATTTGGAAACACTCTACATTGGTGAAACACAAATAGCATGTGTTAATCTTACATTAGCTTGCTGCTGAGCTGACAATGCGGTATTCTAATAAGCATAAATATACACTCTTAAGAATAAAAGCTAAAGGCTGTTTTCGCAGTGATGGCATAGAACAACCATTTCAGGTCCCCCCCCCAAAAAAACTTTCAAGAAACAAGTTTTTCCAGGTTTTTTTACTTAGTGTGAAGAACATTTTAATAATTTAAAGAACCCTTTTTCACTATAAAGAACCTTTTGTGCAATGAAAAGATTATATGGATGTTAACGTTTATTCATGGAGCCAAAATTGGCAGTTAAATTTTTAATCTATACTTTTATAATTTTTTTTTAAATTTCCCATTTTTTTTTTTTCAATTGACTTGTCATCTTGAATTTAACGTGAACATCTTGGATTTGGAACATCATTCATGTCAAGTGTCCATGATATATAAAAAACACTGACTATAGAGGTGGCTGACTGGAACAGAGAGTCACTAAAATATGGATATAAATACTGCACTGTAAAAACATTCCACCCAATTCAACAACTCCAGTCCATCAATTAAAATATTATGAAGCAAAAAGCTGCATGTTTGTAATAAACAAATCCATTATTAAGACATTTTTAACTTCAAACCATTGCTTCTGGCTAAAATATGAGACCATAATTCATAATATTGCTTTCTCCAGTAAAAAAGTAGTCTTGTATGAATCAGGAGAGAAATCTGCACATTTAAGCACTGTTTACAAGTGAAAACAGTCCTTTCTTTTTGATGTGAATTTTGATGTGAGAGACAACAGGAGATAGACTTTTTCACCAGCATTATTATGGATTATGGACTCATATTTCAGACAGAAGCAACAGCATAAAGTTAAGCAATTTAAAGCGTCTAAATGATGGATGTGTTTCTTACAAACACATAGATTTTCAATTCACAAGTCATTAACTGATGGACTGGAGTGGTGTGGATTATTGTGATGTTTTTATCAGCTGTTTGGAACTCTCATTCTGACGGCACCCATTCACTGCAGATGATCCATTGCTGAGCAAGTGATGCAATGCTACATTTCTCCAAATCTGATGAAGAAACAAACTCATCAAACTCATCAACTATTTCTTTAACATTTTAAATATAATCAATTTGGCTTTTAAACTCATTTTCTAAAAATCTTGTCTAGTTGAATCTTGTATAACTTAAAAATGAAGTTGAAATTATTTTGATGGGTTAAAGTAATGGAAAAATATCCAGTGTATCATGACATGGTCACTGCATTAAATGCATCAGCCATAAAATGTGTTGTTGAAGATGCATTTCACTCATATAAAGCAGTATCAAGTTGCATACCTGTCGCATGTGTGTTGGGTGTCCATGCATGGTTGCATGCATGGGATGCACTCCTGGCATTCGCTGAGGGCTCGTATGCAACACTTGAGTCTGCTTGTGCACGTTTGGAGATCTGTGTCTACGTTGCACGGTGACAGGCTGGATGGTGCGTGGCTGCTGCATGCGTTCACGAGGAAGTTTCTGGAACTCGTCCGGCCGCAGCACCGGAGGTGGAGCAGGAGGCATCTGCCCCACTTTGTTAAGCTGCTGGATGGGTTGAGAAGGTCCAGGGTTCTGCAAGGCAGCTTGAGACTGCTGGATCCAGTTGGTGAAAGGGTTATTGATCTGGGCGGTGTGTTGGCGTAGTGCAGCCTCAGTGAGAGGAATGGATGGCTGAGGCACGGTCTGATTTGGTCTGGTGCCAGTTTGTGTTTCAGGTATGATTGTTCCTCTTGGTAGACCAATGGGGATTGGAGTCTGACCCTGAGAGGTTTGGGTTTGAGGTATTGCGGTCTGGATTTGAGATTGGGCTTGCGGTTGGGTGCTTAAGTTCTGTTGGACCACTTGCCTTTGCACATTTGGTTCCAATTGAGAGTCGTTGAGCACGATTGGTCTCTGGAGGTCTCTTCTTTGGGGAGGAGCAGCTTGGGTCAACCTTCCCAAAGGTTCAGTTTCCCGATATCTCAGACCAGAACGATCCCTCCGTGCATCTCGTTGTGGCCAATCTGAAGATACACTACTGTCTGAACTATAGACGTCGGGGTTGGGATACGCCGGCGTTCCCTGCAAACGGTCCAAAGGCATCTGTTGGAGGTGCGCTCTGGAGTCATTGAACTGGTTGTTGGTCTGAAGGGGGTTTGAACGTTGACCTCGCTCTTCTGCTGATGATCTTGAGTTGGCAGTTTGGCGGTTTGCATTGGTTTGGTTGGTAGGGTGCGAGTATCCAGTCTGAATGAAGCTGTTGGGCTGACGAGAACCATTTGATGAAGCATTATTGAGCATTGTTTGTGTTTGATTACCCAATCTCAAAGGGTCAGAGTTCAGCAAGCCAGTCTGAGAATTATTTTGATGGTTGGCGTTAGTATGTTGACTCTGTAGTGCACTTTCTCCATGGTCTGCATGTTGCTGGACCACCTGATTTGCTTCTGGAGGGTATGTGTTCAAGTTGACATGCACCGTTTGAGGTTGTGAATTATTAAACTGGTCGGTTCGTGGCAAGGTGTTGAGGTTTACATGAACTGTATGGGCAAGCGCACCAGGCTGAGAACTGCCCGTTTGTATGAGAATATTGGGATTGTGTTGGACAGGCTGTAGGAACGACCTCTGAGGGTCATTGTTTGGATATGACTTGTTTTGATGCCCATTGTCTGGGACTGTACTGAAGTTGTGTTGGAATGCATCGGTGTGCAGATGGCCATTATGATGGAGTGGGTTGGAGTTGCTGGGCATGTTTTGTGACATTGTGTTTATGTTCCCATTGTTGTTATTGGGAACAGCAGTGAAGTTTTGTGGGAGTGAGTTGTGTAATGTGGGATCACGGTGGTTTTCATTGACAAGAGCTCTGTTTGCAATCTGTGGAGAGGGAACATGTGAAAAGAGGTATTATTGTACATTAAAAAAGATGTTAAGGCTGGGCAATATCATGTACTTTGCAATGATTGCAAGATGCTTTTATGTGGCCATTAGGTTTAGCAAAATACATTAAACTGGTTTTGTAATTCTTTCCTTGCAAATAATGAGTATAAGAGTGTTAATATAAAGATGTTTTAATAGCATCTTAACTCTTTCCCCGCCAGCATTTTTGATAATTTTCACTAAAATATCATGGCCCCCAGAATATTTTGTTGTATGAATATCTGAACATGCAATAAATCAAAATAAAGAACAGAGCCTCTACTTTTAAACATTAAAAAATCAGTTTCATTCTAACTTCAAGCATTCTTTTTTTATCAACACTTGAATGTAGGTAAGTTTCATAAAAAATAGCAACATTTTGATCAAAAAGCTGAGAAAATCAAAGACTACATCTGGATCATATTCAGTTCTATGATCAAAGCATAGGTGCAGTAGATCGCTTCCATCAACACCCCCAAAGCTTCACAGTCCTTTACCACTTCCGGGATCGACATTTCACTCTGTAACATTCTTCTAACTTCTAATATATTAGAAGTTGTTGCCCCCATCAAATTGAAAAAGGTTACAGAAAACGTACTCCGCCATGGTACAACAGTAATACCCACTCTCTCGAGAAAGAAACTCATAGTCTTGAGCGCAAATGGAGAAAAACTAACTTGGAAGTTTTTAGAATTGCGTGGAAAAACAGTATGTCGAGCTATAGACAGGCTCTAAAAACTGCCAGGGCCGAGCAGATTCTTCTCAAACTCATAGAAAATAACCAAAACATTCCTAGGTTTTTATTTAGCACAGTGGTTAGATTAACAAATAACCAGACGTCACCCGATCTAAATATACCCTCACAGTTTAATAGTAATGACTTTATGAATTTCTTCACTGATACAATAGATAACATCAGAAATACAATAACTAATGTAGATTCTACAGTGTCTAATACATCAGTTTCATTCATCGCACCCAAAGATAAACTGGAGTGCTTTACAACTATAGGACTGGAAGAGCTAAATAAACTTATCACTGTATCTAAATCAACAACATGCCTGTTAGATCCTGTAGCCACTTAATTACTGAAAGAGTTGTTACCTGTATCAGAAGAACCGCTTCTCAATATTATTAACTCGTCGTTGTCTTTAGTTCACGTCCCAAAACCATTCAAGCTGGTGGTTATTAAGCCTCATATTAAGAAACCACACTAGATCCTAGTGAACTGGCAAATTACAGACCCATTTCAAATCTTCCTTTTATGTCTAAAATTTTAGAAAATTTTGTCTGCTCAATTGTGCTCCTTCCTGCAAAAAAAATATCTCTATGAAGAATTTCAGGTTTTAGGCCCCACCATAGCACAGAAACTGCCCTTGTTAAAATTACAAATGACTTGCTTCTTGCGTCAGACCAAGGCTTCATCTCATTGCTAGTTTTACTTGACCTTAGTGCTGCGTTCGACACAAATGATCATGACATACTCGTAGATCGATTACAAAACCATATGGGTATTCAAGGTTAGGCTTTAAGATGGTTTAGATCCTACTTGTCCGATCGCTACCACTTGTTTATTTAAATGGGGAGTCATCTCAATTCTCACCAGTAAAATATGGAGTGCCACAAGGATTTGTCCTAGGTCCTCTGCTATTTTCGATTTACATGTTTCCCCTTGGTAATATTATTGGAAAATATGGTATTAGTTTCCACTGTTATGCTGATAATACTCAATTATGTATCTCAACAAGACCAGATGAAATTTCTAAATTTTCTAAGCTAACAGAGTGTGTTAAAAATGTAAAAGATTGGATGACCAATCATTTTTCTCCTATTAAATTTTCGTGATACGACAGAGATATACTTCTTGGACCAGAAGGCCATTACACAGAATTCCTTGGAATACATTTGCACTAGACGGATGTATGTTCTTCCTATATTATATAGCAAACTTGTCTTTTGAAATCATATTTCCCATGTTACAAAACAGCATTTTTCCATCTTAGAAACATTGCCAAGTTACGTAACATGTTACCTGTTTCTGATGCAGAAAGGCTAGTTCATGCTTTCATGACCTCTAGACTGGACTATTGTTATTGTAATGCACTGCTAGGTGGTTTTCCTGCATCTTCAATAAACAAGCTACGGGTAGTCCAAAATAGAGGTCTACACGGGTCCAAAAATTTGTACCCGAACCCGAAGAGACCCGTAAATGTGCTACACTGAACCGACCCGGACCGTCTATTATTTTGAAAGTTGGACCGAACCCGGCCAGGAAGACACAGACCCAACTGGACCTGATCGGTACATATTCCACAGCAAATTGCTATTAACAAGTCGATAAACAAGTTGCGAAAATTAAACTTTTTGTCTTACCTAATGTAAGAAGCCTTCTCCCTTGTACCTGACTGTGATGCACACAATCCTCCTTGCCAAGAAAGTTCCATCTGTGTTATTTCTCTCTTGCCAATTGAAATGCGTAGGCCTAATCCACTCATTATTGCAGTTTTAAAAGTCCACTTGCTGTCACAGTGACTGATGACAGATGCGACTTTGCAGTTTTGCATTTTTGTATCTCGAGTCAACTTGCATAATAAATTAGACTGTTTGCCCATTTGGATTATAACAACGATTGCTCGTCCAGTGCCATGGCAGCTGACGTTAGCTTTACTTATTTGCTGTCATCGCTGTGCTCTCTGAGCCGAGTCTGAGCAAAAATTTTAGATATAACAACAAGATGGTTCATTCATAATATTATTAAAAAAATAATCAATAATAACTCGCATCACTCATGAAGGTATCCATTATCACCGTGTGTGTGCATTAACTCCGCCCACCCTGCTTCTGATGACGTCACTCGTGTTTTTTTCCCCCTCCTTATTTCAAATTACCGACTCACACTTTCCTCATCCTAATTTTACAAGTTGAAAGTTAAAAAACAACACACGCACAGCGCTGACTAACTCTGATAACGGCCGGCTGTTCTCAGAGTCCGATCGACTCTGGTATTACACACAATGTTAAACAGACCCGGAACCCGAAGTAATAGATTGGGACCCGACCCAGACCCGGCTGACCATTTAAATATAATCCCTGGTCCCCTGGTCTCGGGTCCTCCGTGTATCCTCTAGTCCAAAATGCAGCGGCTAGAGTCCTTACCAGGTCAAGAAAATATGATCATATTACCCCAATTTTACAGTCTCTGCACTGGCTACCTATTAAGTTCCGTATCAGTTACAAAATATTATTACTTGCCTATAAGGCCCTTAATGGTTTAGCTCCTGCGTACCTAACTAGTCTTCTACCACGCTACCATCCATCACGCTCCCTAAGGTCGCAAAACTCTGGACTTTTGGTAGTACCTAGGATAGCAAAGTAATCTAAATCTAGATTAAAGACACATCTCTTTGGCCAAGCATTCAAATAATGCATCTCATAATCTTTTACTGCAGTTATATCTGATCAAATGCACATTATTATTCTTTAGTTTGGGTTAAACAAATCAATTTTGCTTGGTTGGAAGAGCAGCTACGCTAATTATGTCTCTATTTGTTTCTCTGTTTTTGCCACGGGATTTACACTAGGATTTACCAAGCTTTAAGACAGTCATGGATCCAGAACACCTGAGAAGAGATGATGCAAGCCCTCAGAGGACCTCAGATGATGCCAACCCTGAAACAACTTACAGAACTACCACATTTTGCTATAAGTTTGATTGCATCATATAATAATTGCTGTTAATAGTGTTCATCGTCTGTTTTATTACGTCTTAAATTGATTTTTCCGTACATTTCTGCCATATGTACATTAACTGACAGTCACCACTGATAAGCTACCACTAAATATTGTAGAAACTTAATTTGCTGTAAAGTTGCTTTGCAATGATTTGTATTGTGAAAAGTGCTATACAAATAAACTTGAATTGAATTTAATTGAATTAGGCAGTTTTCATTTATATGCTGATCACATTATTTTTCATATGCATCTGCTTACATATGCTCGTTTCTGCATTTTCCTTGCCTGTGTTTTTGATCGGGAGATGTGTAATAGCGCCCCGAGCGTATAACAGTGAAAACACGGAAGCCGGAAAATTCCGTCTTTGGCGGGGAAAGAGTTAAGTATCAAAAACAGTGGTTGAGTTGGTAAGTTCAATTAATTAATGTGAATACACTCAGAATCATTTTAATGAATCAATTCAGAACTTAATGATTTGTTTACATGATCTATAAAAATGTTCACATTATCTCTGTGTGCCACTGTTCATGGTAAGCAAATGTTGCTGATTATCACTTTGATAATATATTGGTTCATACAAACAAAAATGAAATATGATTCTTCCTTGTAAAGTTTAGTGCAAAAAAAAAAAATTATATATTTCTGCAATATTTTGTATTTAAAAAAATATATATTAATATATTTATATAAAATGTGTAGCTATATATATATATATATATAATATATATATAATATATATAACTAATCTTATTATATTCTAATAATTATTCTATATCTTATTGTTTAAAATTTCTTTTATGTAATATAGATACCTTTATATTATTTAATCTTTTCAAACAACATGACTGAATCAAATCTATTTAAAATATTTATTATTGATATTATTTTTATATTTTAGACTATTTATTTACTATTTAACATAATATAATAATACTATTTTTTAAATATTTATTTTTTACAAATAATTACAATACTATTACTAATAATATATATATACTATTATATCTATATATATATTATATAATTATATAAAATTTTTCCTTTTTTTGATTCCAAATTGTCCATCCCTAAGAGGTATTATTCTACATTACACAGAACAAAATAGAAGAATGTGGCACCATCTTACTGTGGTTCCTTCATTCTGGTTTGTCTTCTGAAGTCCAATAGTATCTCTGAGTCTACGATCAACTGCAAATATGAGCATATAAGCATCAAAAAAATCATAAAACAAAACAATGAACTGAAGCATTCAAGAGAGACATACCGTTTCTTTGTCGCAGAAGCAAAATAATTACAACAATAATTATGATGAGTGCAACAACACAGGCAACAACGATCCCTGCTACGGCACCTCCGCTGAGACATGTACCTGTAAACATGATTTTTATATTTTACATATGAAGAATTAGATTAACACGCACTGCTAATATCAGAAGACAGAAATGGAGCAAAAGCATAAAGGGCAAAGAAAAAACACATCACACAAACACTGACAATGGAACCAGCAAATAGAAGTAAGTATCCAGCAAAGGAAAATCATTGTAGGAGGATGAAAATTATGACTCCTTCTAGTGAGGTGACACGTGAATTTATCAATGCTGTGGCTGATTACTCCCTCTCCGGTCAAGAAAATGAATGTCAGGCTGAAGAATAAACTGACAGATGCATCCGTCACCAAAGTGCCACAGAGAGCCATTAACTCACCCACAATGGCCATGTCTATCTGCTGCTTCGATGTCACTCCTGTGACGTCATTCCGTGCAATGCAGGTGTAACGGCCACTCTGATTGGAGGAGAAGATCTGCAGACTCAGCACACCACTCCCTGATTGGCCGGTGGTCACCGGCTGGCCGTTAAGTTCCCATGAGAAGGAGGCAGGAGGTAGAGAGGCAGACGTACAGGTGAGACGCACCGTCTGTCCCACCGTAGCATCACCCCCGCCAACACACTCACTTGAGGTCTTAGTCAACTGTGGGGCATCTGGACCATCTGAGGAACCGACAAAATTATCTTGTATCACTGTATGAGTCATTTTATATCACCATAATTGTATTTCATAATATGATTATTTTTACTGGTAATTTAGTGCAAAAAATGTGATAATGGCATGTGATAATCGTTTTTAAAAAATATAAATATATATATGAATTCAGTTTATTTTCATTTTTGTATTTATAAACTAATATAAAAACAAAAGATAATATAATTTAATATTAGTCATATTCATTAATTTAACTAAACATTTATTTAATATAATACAGTAAAAAATTTAGAATTTATGTATTATATACATATACAGCGCAAAACAGGAAAAAGCAGACATATACTGTCATTTTAGATAATCAAGTAATTATCTGCGTGGCTTCATTCAAGGTATTATATCTGTTTACTGTAAACGTGTTGGCACAATCAAAGATTAATTTAACGCATACACTAATTTTGTAGTGCAGTGCAAGTTTATTGTTATAGACATGTTGCATAAAAACACATATTGTTTCAAGACCAGCTTTATTTTTTTTTTTTTTTTTTTTTTTTTTTTTGTTTTTTTTTTTTGTTTTTTTTTCAGGAATATTAATTATTAACAGAATATTTAGAATTAATAATTACTATTATGATATAATAATATATTAAAATTAAAAATAATATTTGATTTTTTTAGCCATATTGTTCAGCCCTTAGAGATATTATTCTACATTATACAGACACAACAAGAGAAAAGTGTCAAAATGGCTATTTTGATAATTCAGCAATAAATACTGTGGATCATTTTAATTAAATATATTTTTTTTTTTACTTGTACACCAACCAAGGTCTGATTATTTACAACACATGAGTAAGTATGATATCAGTACAAAAACTGCTTCCCTCTATGAAACACTTGAGTTCAAAACAAAACACTCGAAACAATAAAAACTAAATCAGCAAACAGAATTGCAAAAGCACTTTTGGTTTCAAACACTCCTCCATCTGCCATTGGCTGGACTGCTGGTTGAGCCAGTGTTGTCATGCCCCTCAAACAGACTGCAATTACTCACTAGTGCAGCAGAAATTAATCCCAAATATGTCTTGTATTTTATTGTTATGTTTGTCTACCAAACTGGAACATTACAAGCTCTTTAGTCATTTTTTCATGTCATATGTCTCTGAACACATGCTGCTGTAATAAAACATGCTCTTATTTGAGAAACTGCAAGAAATGTTCACACAAGGTTGACGTGCAAAGAATAAAACCTTGTCTGAGGTCTCATTGATAAAATTAAACTAGGGGCCTCAGCATGTTTCCAAAGAGGCCGCAAGATGGCTTATTAACAATATATTATTAATAACTAAACTAAACTAAAATGACTTAAAATATGGCAAAACAAGCAGCTAAAAAAAACTATATTTCTTATTTTAATTTGTTTAATTCATATATCTTCTATTATTCATATTTCACATTCATATTTTTTATATTGTCTATTTTATTTCCCACAGTCTTGGAAAAGCGGTGTTATTTTAGTATAATTTTGATATTATAGTTTTTATTATTATTTTGAATTATTTTTATATTTTTTGTTTTCAATTTTGAATTTTAGTATTTTTGTGCTTTTGTCATTTTTATTTTTTCTTAATGTGTATATATTAGTTTTTATTTTCCCTTTATAGTTTTTTTATTATTTCAGTTTTAGTTTTTTTTAGTACGTCAAAGGAAGATATAAAATGAAAAGAAGAAATTTTGCTTGGCAAACTAGCTGCATTTTTATATTTTTTTTTATTTCTGTTAATAATATTTATTTTAAATAAGGAACATGTTTTTTAATGGTTTTAATTTTAGGTTACTATAATAAATCTGACCTCGATATATGAGGGAATTTTAGTATGATATGAGGGAATATTTGAGTGTGATTTTTTACAACTGGAAAAAATTTATAAAATTGCACAAAAAAAAAAAAAAAAAAACAAAAAAAAAGTAAATCTTTACTAAAAATATCTCGGATGGGACTAGATTATCCAAAAACAGCCATTACCACAATTCTGTAATATGGTAATTAAAATATTTTGGGGTTGAATTTCCAGCTGAAAGTGGATATATACAGTTACTGTGAATAAAAAAAACTCAGAACTCAGAATAGAGAAATTCGCCAAAAGATGACCAGCTTGTAGAGTCTTCTGCAGCAATGACACAGCATGAATTGTTATTGACTCACAGTAGACGCTGAGGGTGGTCTTGGCGCTTTGAGCGCTGACGGCGTTGCTGACGGTGCATGTGTATTCTCCTGCATCGTCTCTCCGGGCCTGTTTAATGAGCAGAGATCCAGCGCTGATAGTAATGCGGCTGTCAGAGGAAAGCGCAGCGCCTCCTTTACCCCAAACCACACTGACCTCTGAACCCGCAGACCAGCTGCAACTCAGAGACACGTTCCCACCTTCCAGCGGCAGAGACGGCAGGGTCAAAACAACTCCGTTCACAGCATCTGAAGACGGAAAACAAGGAGAGGGTGAGCAAACAATGCAAAGAAAATGTTCATTAACTCTGCTGTTGTGTTGGGGTTTTCAAACAGCTTGAAACAATGGCTAAACTAATTCGTTTTTGACATTTTTTGAATATTTCACATTCGTGACCCTGGAGCACAAAAGCAGTGTTAAGTCGCTGGGGTATATTTGTAGCAATATCTAAAAATACATTGTATGGGTCAAAATGATTGATTTTTCTTTTATGCCAAAAATCATTAGGATATTAAGTAAAGATCATGTTCCATGAAGATATTTTGTAAATTTCATACTGTAAAAATATATCAAACCTTAATTTTTGATTAGTAATATGCATTGCTAAGAACTTCATTTGGACAACTTTAAAGATGATTTTCTCAATATTTCTCAATATATGCACCCTCAGATTCCAGATTTTCATATAGTTGTATCTCGGCCAAATATTGTCCTATCATAACAAACCATACATCAATGGAAAACTTATTTATTCAGCTTTCATATAATGTATAAATCTCAATTTCGAAAAATGTACCCATATGACTTTTGGTTTTGTGGTCCAGGGTCACATTTAAGGTCATGAATGTGCATGCAAAGTTTTGACACATAAAGTAGATGTGTTTTGGAAAGGCTGTACACATCAGGGTTATTATAGCTAATGAAAACTAAAACCATTTTTACTTGAAATAAAATAAACTATAACTGAAAGAAAAGTTAGTTTATTTGCAGCTAGATGCCAAGGCAACATTTCTCATTTTAATTTAGTTTACCTAAAAATATTTTTTTAGCTAACTGAAATATCTAAAACCAATACTGAAATGAAAAATAATGAAAATATTATAGACATATTTAAAAAGAAATAATAATTAAAAGAAATGACAAGCACACAAAAAAAATTACTAAAAATTAACTTAAAATTGAATTTAAAAAATAATAAAAACTGTAATTGTATTTCAATTATACAAAAATAACTCTGGTACAAATTTAGTTTTACGACTTTTATGCTGGGGTCAGATTGACCCTCCCATTGTTTCTATGCAATTTGTCAAAAATCAACGCAAAAAGTCTTGCGGATACAAATCAAAAAAAATCTATTATTGTAGCTTGTCAAACACTAAAATACGAAAAATACAAAACTTCTGAAATTTAAGACTCAACGTTTACTTAAAATTGAAGAATGATTCGAGTAAAATTCGCTATTTCTTTATCGAGATGAGTTTCAATCAAAAAATCTGTCAAAAGGCAGAGGAAGTACAAAAAGCAATAAATAATATTTACACTAAGTACAAATAATGTTAATACTATTTATACTTGTAAGTGTGCAAAGTCACTACAAGTAGTCATGACAAATATATATATATATAGTTTTTCAATTATTTTGTGTCTGTGCAACTAATTCTGAACATAAAAATAAGTGACCCCTAACAAAATAGAAATTATAGAATAGAAAATTATTATTCTCACATATTTTATATTTTTAAGTCTCAGACAAGCTACAATAGATGTTTTCTGTTTTAACATAAATCTTCAGTGTTTTTACACCGCCGATTTCTGCCAAACTGCATGGAAACCGATGCGGATCTATTTGACCTGCAACACAAAAGCTGTCATTTGAGCATTGTGGGCATATGCAGCATCGTTTGATCATACCAAAGACCTTGAGCGGCACTGAACGGGTGTTCACACCGAGTCCAGTGGTAGACGAGGGTTCGACCGAGACGCTGTAGTTTCCAGAATCACGGATCTGGCTGTTGGTGATTTTGAGCTGAGTGGCAGTGACAGAGATTCTGCCCTGGTACTGCTGGACGGACATTATGACCGGGCTCCCGTTCGCCCACATCGCCAGTGTAGCCGCTGTGCTATCGCTCCATCTGATGAGGGACACATCAGACACCGTCTGTACTGTAAAGACGGCATCTCTCCCTGATGCCACCAGCACCGGTGACTTCTCGAACTGAACTGGAACAAGATCCAGACACACAACGACCAAAGGCAAACCTATGGAGAGTTGCATGTAAAGAAAGTGAAAGCTGCTTCAACATTTCAATCAGAGCTATTTGTTCAGTTCCATCGCACTTCAAAATGTATTTGCATTAGATAACCAAAAAAAATATATATATATATCAAAGCAAGTGTTATTTGATGCTATTGAAATGCTGTATCTTTTTTGCTCAATGACTTAGTAAATTGAAAACCTGTTTTACAACCACACAAACACAAAGAAAGTATAAATGTGAATGCATCTGAATGAGAGAAATGAATGTTGCATTCAAATAGGTGTGGCAAGAAGAGACACGCAAATGAAGTGTGTAAAACAGCTTGAAATAGCACTTCAAACAAAACGGGGAATGCTGTAAAACCAGTAAAACTACTATCTACGTACTTAACATACTTGCATCTGTCTGTGTTATGTTTTTTATGCTTCAGCAAGTGTTTTGAACACAATAAGGTGTCGATCATTATATAACTGAATTGTTTTCACATCATTTTTTTATATGAAAATGGAATTTGTACTATTAGCCTACCTCTAGTTTACATATATGTGTCAAATTTATTAATATATGTATTTATTTATTTTTGCATCAGTTATCTATTGCATTTGTTTCAGCTGAAGTTTTATATTTAGTAAGAAAGTCTCCTGATATCGCATGTGCATCGTGTAGAAGTCTACTTGATGTGTGCGTTTTCATCAGGAAGATGTATTTTTCAGGTTTGTAGATGCATATTTCTTACATTTCCTGTCAGATATACATTTGGAAAATGTCTTGAAGATGTTTATAACATTCACATCATACAAATCTATTTTCACAGTGACAAATAAACTAGCCTATTATTGTTGCTTGCTGTTTTATCTCATTTAGACACACTACTGTAATATTCCCCTGTGTCTTCTACAGAATCACATCTGACAGTCTCGACAGGTTGAAGAGGCTAAACTTACTTATCAATGAGAAAACCACAACAGCAGGATGCAGCAGTGTGTTCATGTCAGTCTGGAGGGCCTGAGCAAAAACATTCAATTAGTTTCCAGATGCTTAATTCTATCACATATGAAAGCATATAAATCATATTAAAAGACATGCTGTTAAATTAAAAGAGATACTGACATCAATCACCGTCTCGTATGGGAATGTATATTAACAGCAGGCTACATTCAGTACGCAAGCCCGTTATAGAGTGTATTCAATCTGTTATATATACTTACTAAGCAGACTTCTCTTGCTTTTCATTTTCGTGTTTTTAAATCCGTCTATGGCGATCGTTGCTTTCACTTCCTGGTTTACCTGTCCAACGCCTCACCTCACCTCACCGCGTCATCACCTCACCTTTATGGCAAGCCGTTTTAACATTAAATACCCCTTGCTGTACTAGTATGGCAAGCCGTTTTAGCATTAAATACTCCTTGCTGTACTAGTATGGCAAGCCGTTTTATTTTGAAGATTTCTTCAATGCTATTACGACTAGTCGTATTGTTCCATTGACTTCCATTGGAAAATATTTTCGGATATCTACAAAAGAGTTTTGACTAGTAGAAATTGTAGTTGAAGATATCTATAATTTATTTTGTACTAGGCATCATTTTAATTAGAGATATCTCAAATTACAATTCTACTAGTGATAATTAAATTAGAGATATCTCTAACTGAATTAACACTAGTCAAAATTATAATTCAAGATATCTCTAACTGGTGTTTGACTAGTCATAATTATATTGCAGATATCTTTAATTCATGATTTCTTAAAGATATACAAAATACATTTGTAGATATCTGCAAGTTATTTATTACTAGTCAAATTACAATTGTAGATATCTTGAATTGGATTTTTGACTAGGCAAAACTCATTTAAAGATATCTGCAATTGAATTCGTCTAGTCAAAACTCTTTTAAAGATATCTGCAATTTAATTATGGATATCTCAATCTGATTTTTGACTAGGAAGATCTTTCTTTGGAGATATCTGCATTTAGCTTTGTGACTAGGAAGAATTTCAATGTAGATATCTGGAATTAACAATGTGACTAGTCAAAATTCCTTTATAGATATCTCAAATGTGCATGCAAATGCACCTTTGCTTAGCCCCACCTTAAACATTTTATTAACCAATCCTACCTTGGAAACTGTTGTCATCCGCCATTTTGTCTAAGAGTTATAATATAAGGCCCTCCGGACGCACACCCGCTCCTCCCCCACCCCTGGGTCACACTTCGAAACTGTTTTATACAGAAGTCATTCAAAAGTATGGAAATAAAAATGTAGCTGGAGCATGTGTAAAAGTGGTAGACAACACAGAGAGGACTCAGACAGGCTTTTGTCCTATTCTATATCGTAATGTTGAGACGTGTGCTGTGGATTAAATTGTGTTAGCCTTTATTTACAAACGAACACATGTAAAATCAGTAGCTAAGGATTTGTACAGGCCTCATGTCAGCTGTTGCAACATTTTATATAATGTTAAAAGAATACATTGGCGCTCATCATTGAACACAGCAGATTATCATTATCATGGATCTCTTGCTATAATAAAATGCAATACCTTGTGGGCTATTTCCTATGGAAGCTCATTTCCTCCACTAAATAAAGAAATAATAAATAAACAGCGATTTTTTATTCCACAATTCTGACTTTTTTTCTCAGAATTGCGAGATACAGCTAAACACAATGCAAAGAATTGTGAGTTATAAAGTGTATAACTCGCATTGATTATATCTCGCAATTCTGAGAAGAAAAAAAGTCAGAATTGTAAGATAAAAAGCTGCAAATTACTTTTATTTTTTATTCCATGGCGGAAACAAGCTGCCATAACGACACAAGTAAACCTGAATCCATACACAACGTAATGTAACCTACTAATAAATGTCATCAATGCCAGTTCAACTTTTATTCAATTGTAATCTTTTTTAAATCAGCCATCACCTTTTTTGACTGCATCTGATTATGAAGCATTGTTCTTGTCCGTCATGCATTTATTTCTACTATTTTTCATGTTTTTGTTGTATAATTCCATTGTTCTTCATTATGTCTAAATGTATAATAAATAAATTCTGATGAGCAGTTTGCGGTTTTCTGCCTTTATTGAACATTACACTGCATTTGGTCCATTTTGCAACATGATTCAATTAAAATCACAGCGCTATACATACATGCACGCTGGAGACCTTTTACCATATAAGGCTGCATCCAGATATTATTTAAAAATCCCTGAAGCACTTCATCCAGTAGCTTTTCTCTCCATGACAAGAAAAGCAGACCACTGTTGTTAGCAGTTAGCACTAAACATTAGTCGGGGAAGGGCTCTGGGAGGAGCTGAGTTAATTTAGTTTCACGTCACACAACAGCACATTCGACTAGGAGCAGGTACAATTCAGATATCTTAAAATATAATTGTGACTAGTCGAAACTGAATTAGAGATATCTCTAATTACCTTTGCGTATGTGTGACGCCCTATTGAAGATATCTATGACGTCATTACAGATATCTTAAATGGAGTTTTGACTAGTCATAAAGTATTTAGAGATATCTCTAATCCGATTTCTTACTAGTGCAATTATAATTGCAGATATCTCTAATTGTCATTGTGTCTAGTCGAATTATAATTATGACTCATCAAAATACAATTGTTCCTATCTTAAATTATATTTATGGATAGTCAAAACACACTTTTAAATGCTAAAAAGGCTTGCCATACACCGCATCATTGCCTCACCTCACCGCGTCATCACCTCACCTCACCGCGTCATCACCTCACCTCACCGCGTCATCACCGCATCATCACCTCACCGCGTCATCACCTCACCTCACCGCGTCATCACCGCATCATCACCTCACCTCACCGCGTCATCACCGCATCATCACCTCACCTCGTCATCACCGCATCATCACCTCACCTCACCTCAGCGCGTCATCACCACATCATCACCTCATCACCGCATCCTCACCTCACTGCGTCATCACCGCATCATCACCTCACCTCACCTCGTCATCACCGCATCATCACCTCACCTCACCTCACCGCGTCATCACCGCATCATCACATCACCTCAGGCGTCATCAAAGGAATCATAAAATCACCTCACCTCAGCGCTCATCACCGCATCATCACTCATACTACTCACTGCGTCATCACTGCATAATCACCTCACCCTCACCTCACCGCGTCATCACCGCGTCATCACCTCACCTCACCTCACTGCGTCATCACCGCGTCATCACCTCACCTCACCTCACCGCGTCATCACCGCATCATCACCTCACCACGTCATCACCTCGTCATCACCTCACCTCACCTCACCGCGTCATCACCTCACCTCACCTCACCCCGTCATCACCGCATCATCACCTCACCTCACCTCACCGCGTCATCACCGCATCATCACCTCACCACGTCATCACCTCACCTCGTCATCACCTCACCTCACCTCACCGCATCATCACCTCACCACGTCATCACCTCACCTCGTCATCACCTCACCTCACCTCACCGCATCATCACCTCACCACCTCACCGCGTCATCCCGCATCCTCACCTCACCCAGCGCGTAATCACCGGCATCATCACCTCACCCACCTAACCGCGTCATCCACCGCAATCATCACCGCACTCAGGCGTTATCACCGCTCATCACCTCACTCAACTCACTGCGTCATCCCCGCATCACACTTACATCAACTCATCAGAGGTCATCACCGCATCATTCACATCAACTCAGCGCGTCATCACGCATCATCACCATCACCTCCACCTCAGCGCGTCATCACCGCTCCTTCACATCACCTCACCTCCCTCAGAGCGTCATCACAGCATCATCACCTCACCTCCCGCGGTGATCATTACCGCACCTCACCTCACCTCACCGCTGGTGATCATACCGCATACACCTCACCTCACCTCACTCAGCGCGTCATCACGCATCAGATCATCACCTCACCTCGTCATCACCGCATCATCACCTCACCTCACCTCGTCATCACCGCATCATCACCTCACCTCGTCATCACCGCATCATCACCTCACCTCACCTCACCCCGTCATCACCGCATCATCACCTCACCGCGTCATCACCGCATCATCACCTCACCTCACTGCGTCATCACCGCATCATCACCTCACCACGTCATCACCGCGTCATCACCTCACCTCACCGCATCATCACCTCACCTCGTCATCACCTCACCGCGAACAATTAGGGATGTTCTCTTCTCTCTGGGAAGTCGTGGCCTAATGGTTAGAGAGTCGGACTCGTAACCCAAAGGTTGTGGGTTCGAGTCTCGTACCAGCAGGGATTGTAGGTGGGGGCAGTGAATGTAGAGCGCTGTCTCACACCTTCAATACAACGACTGAGGTGCCCTTGAGCAAGGCACCGAACCCCAAACTGCTCCCCGGGCGCCGCAGCAAAAAAAAATGGCTGCCCACTGCTCCAGGTGTGGGTTCAACGCTGTGTGTGTGCACTTTGGATGGGATAAATGCAGAGTATGGGTCACCATACTTGGTCACATGTCACTTCACTTTTATTCTGTGGAGCTGCACAGCGAACCGTTCAAGAGAACGGTTAGTCGTAAGATCGACTAAAGCCTTGAATTCATTTCACATGCGCTCTACTGATATTCCTCAAACTTTCTGCTATTGTTCTTCCCCAAAAATGTCTGCACTTAAAGAAATAGTTCAGCCAGTTTGCTAAAAAATTTGAAAACTGCTGAAAATGCACTCACCCTCGGGCCGTCCAAGATGTAGATGGGTTTGTTTCTTCATCAGAACAGGTTTGGAGAAATGTAGCATTTCGTCACTTGCTCACCAATGTTTCTTACAAACACGCAGCTTTTGGCTTCACAAGATGTTAATTGATGGACTGGAGTGCATTGCAAACAAAATGTGACAACAACTAGTTATCATTATGAAAGACATGAGCTGGAAAGATCATTTCATGCAAGACATGCACAAAAAGAACACATTTGTCACCCATTTATATTGTAGGGTTAAAAAAAAAAACAAGGTTAAAGTTTTAAAATCATAGAAATATTTCCAAAAAATACTTCCAGAATTATTTGGATAATTGACATCATTCATAATACGTACTATTACTTGATATTTATGTTGTTGATTTCCCTCCAAAATGATGTCACTTCCTGGAAGATGATGTCATGTTTTGAACCATTTTGATTAGTGAAACACTTACTGTAAGTGTACCGAAGTACTGAAATTATTAAAAAATTCACTTATGATGTTATATAGACTGCATTATACATATTTAATGTATAGAAAAGTCACTCATGCACACTGTAGGGTTAAGACATTTTATATTTGGAATATACGAAGAGTTCAGATGCAAAAGCTTCTGAGCGCTGTCTGAAATTTTCTTCTAAAATTAGCTCTTTTTCTCAGGGACCTATGTTTATGTTCAGTTATTTCACATTAACGGCAATGAAAAGAACCTATTCATTGCCAATAAAGTGAAATTACTGAACCCAACCACTGGAGCCTGATAAAAATGCTCATTTTAAAAGAAAATTTCAAACGGCACTTAGAGGCTTTTGCATCTGAACTCATATATATACAGTGGGTACGGAAAGTATGCAGACCCCTTTAAATTTTCACTCTTTGTTATATTGAAGCCATTTGCTAAAATAATTTAAGTTAATTTTTTTTCCTCATTAATTTACACACAGCACCTCATATTGACAGAAAAACACAGAATGGTTGACATTTTTGCAGATTTATTAAAAAGAAAAAACTGAAATATCACATGGTCCTAAAGTATTCAGACCTTTGCTGTGACTCTCATATATTTAACTCAGGTGCTGTCCATTCTTCTGATCATCCTTGAGATGGTTCTACACCTTCATTTGAGTCAAGCTGTGTTTGATTATACTGATTGGACATGATTAGGAAAGCCACACACCTGTCTATATAAGACCTTACAAGCTCACAGTGCATGTTCAGAGCAAATGAGAATCATGAGGTCAAAGGAACGGCCTGAAGAGCTCAGAGACAGAATTGTGGCAAGGCACAGATCTGGCCAGGGTTACAAAAAAAAATTCTGCTGCACCTAAGGTTCCTAAGAGCACAGTGGCCTAAATAATCCTTAAATGGAAGACGTTTGGAACAACCAGAACCCTTCCTAGAGCTGGCCAAACTGAGCTATCGGAGGAGAAGAACCTTGGTGAGAGAGGTAAAGAAGAACCAAAGATCACTGTGGCTGAGCTCCAGAGATGCAGCGGGAGATAGGAGAAGTTGTAGAAATCACCATCACTGCAGCCCTCCACCAGTCGGGGCTTATGGCAGAGTGGCCCGACGAAAGCCTCTCCTCAGTGCAAGACACATGAAAGCCGCATGGAGTTTGCTAAAAAAAACCACCAGAAGATTCTCGGGTCTGATGAGACCAAGATAGAACTTAATTCTAAGCGGTATGTGTGGAGTTGGGGAAAGGGAACCAGGCACTGCTCATCACCTGTCCAATACAGTTTCAACAGTGAAGCATGGTGGTGGCAGATCATGCTGTGGGGGTGTTTTTCAGCCGCAGGGACAGGACGACTGGTGACAATCGAGGGAAAGATGAATGCGGCCAATTACAGGGATATCCTGGACGAAAACCTTATCCAGAGTGCTCAGGACCTCAGACTGAACCGAAGGTTTACCTTCCAACAAGACAATGACCTAAGCACACAGCTAAAATAACGAAGGATGGCTTCACAACAACTCTGTGGACTGTTCTTGAATGGCCCAGCCAGAACCCTAACTTAAACCCAATTGAGCATCTCTGGAGAGACCTAAAAATGGCTGTCCACAAACGTTTACCATCCAACCTGACAGAATTGGAGAGGATCTGCAAGGAGGAATGGAAGAGGATCCCCAAATCCAGGTGTGAAAAACTGTTGCATCTTTCCCAAAAAGACTCATGGCTGTATTAGATCAAAAGGGGTGCTTCTACTAAATACTGAACAAATGGTCTGAATACTTAGGACCATATGAAATTTCAGTTTTTCTTTTTTAATAAATAAATTTTTTTAAATAAAACAATTCTGTGTTTTTCTGTCAATAAAGGGTGCTGTGTGTACATTAATGAGGAAAAAAAAATAACTAAATGATTTTAGCAAATGGCTGCAATAACAAAGAGTGAAAAATTTAAGGGGGTCTGAATACTTTCGTACCCACTGTATAAGATCTATATATAATAGTATATATATATATATATATATATATACATAGAGAGAGAGATCGATAGGAATGAGAGAGGAGGCCCCCCGAAAGAGAGGACGGAGAGAGTAGAATGATAAAAGACAGATTACTTACCGTACATTCAGTCCCCCCCCCCCTGTAGGTGAGGACAAAATGCAAACCACTCCATAATTGCAGTGACCCATTTCTGTCTTCATTGTGTCCTTGTGCATTTCTCCAGTAATTGAGCTCTCTCTCTCCTGTCTGTCTGTCTGTCTGTCTGTGTGTGTGTGTGTGTGTGTGTGGCGGTGCATCACGTGTCGGTGATGGTGAATGTGTCTCACTCGGTTCTTCACTGTATGGAGGCCTGGGGAACTGAGCCCACCTTCACTTGGCTGCATGAGAAAGT
Organism: Sinocyclocheilus anophthalmus; assembly: GCA_018155175.1. Lineage (NCBI taxonomy): Eukaryota > Metazoa > Chordata > Actinopteri > Cypriniformes > Cyprinidae > Sinocyclocheilus > Sinocyclocheilus anophthalmus. Next base: position 203,706 of record JADLZN010007036.1, read on the forward strand.
GGTCGTAACGAACCTCGTGGGTCGCGTTTCGGCAGATGGGACGTCTCTGTACGTCTCCAGCACCTTCTGCGGACACTTCACCTGCGTGGTGAGCAACAACCTGGGACACAGTTCAGCCACATACACCGCAGGTACCGCTCTCACGCCATCAGTGCGTCATGAAGGACAGGAACGTTACTTTTCATGAGGCTTAGAGCATGAATGAGCTGAGAGGTTCAGTGACAGCATGATGACTCTGTGTGTGTGTATGTTTGTTTCAGAGGCGTGTGAAAGCACTAACAGGAGCATGACTGCTGTCATTGCGTTTCTGCTGCTGATACTGATGCTTGCAGCCGCATCTCTGGCCTTTATACTGTGGAGGTGCGTTTAAACAAGTCACGATTTTTAATAATATTTAGAATTATTTTTGTTTCTACTGTTTGAGTTTTAATTTTAAAGTTTTAGTCATTTTTTTTTGGGGGGGGCGGGGTATATTGTCTTGCTTTTTTTTTTAAATGTCTAATAGATTTTTTATCTTTCAGTATTTAGCTGTTTTAGTATATCAAGTTAGCTAAATGTTTTGTATTTTAATTTCCAGTGATTTCAAGTAATGATGTTTTTTAGTTTTGTTAGACATAATAACCCTGAGATTTACCTTGTTAAGTTTCTTCTTTTCTTTTTGAATGATTGTCCAATATTGTATATAATTTTTTTTCAGTAAAGTTTTATTTTAGTACTTCAAGTTAAACTACACGAAAATGAGAAATGCTGCCTTGTCAAATAGGTTTAACTTTTTAAATATCTTATTTCAGTTCATTTCATTTCAAGTAATGAATCTTTTTTTATGGTTTTAGTTTTAGTTAAATATAACAACCCTGACATTAAAAGGTTAGTTCACCCAAAAATTAACCATCGTGCGGCTGAGAAAAGCAGAAATATGAAGCTTAAGTTTATGTTTTAGCATTTATGTCAGTATTCAGTACAAATCTGGATCGTTTAGGTGGGACAAATGTTCTTTTTCCACTGTAAATGCTTTTTTGCAACTGCAAAAATTACATGAGAAACAAATGAAAATGATTTTCTATGCTAAACATGATGCAAATAAAGGAATTTAAAATAGTTCTGAACCAGAAACCTTCCTGTAAAACACATGCAGTGGGTGGAAACATTCAGTTTTATTTTAGTGTAATTGAGAAACTATTATAGTTTTCATTAAAATTTTGAATCCGTTTTGTGTATATATTTTCTGTTTTCAGATCAATTTTTAAGTTTTAGCCATTTTATTGTTTTTGTCTTTTTTATTAGTTTTTAATTTTTTTTAATATGTCTATACATTTTTATTTCAGGTTTAGTTATTTTAGTGCATCACGTTAAACTAAATGAAAATCAGAAATGTTGTCTTGGTATTTGGCTAAAATAAGGTTATCTTTTAATATTTCATTTAAAACAATGAAAGCTTTTTAACGTTTTTAGTTTATTTAACTAACCTCAACTAAACATCATAGCTACAGTAACACTTCACGATAAATGTCTGTGAGACTTAAAAGCAAAAATATGAATCCTGAGTTTATGTTCAAGCATTTATGTTATTATAAAGTACACATCTGTATGATTTAGGTGGGACTGATGTTCTGATTCCACTGTAAATGCTTTACTGCAACTGCAAAAATAACCTGGGAAACCAATCAAAATGATCTTCTGTGCTAATCAACATTATGCAACAGATGGAATGTAAATAGTTCTGAACCTGAAGCAGTGGGTGGAGATCATCTCGTTCCAGCTACTGACATCTAAACTGGTTCAGTGTGTTACGGTCGATGTACAGTACCGTGATTAACCCAGATCATGTGATCAAGTGAAATCACTAATGCATGACCTCCAGTGACTTCACATGGACCCTACAACAATATGAGATGTGCAGAAAGTTAATGTGGAACAAAAAGTTACATTTATTAAAGTTTATATTCATATAACTGCAGGCTGTTTACGGTTGCCAGGCAATGAATTAATCATAAACTACGCATTTAACACAATTTGATTCTTTGTACTTGATTGCACAAGAAAATGTATGAGTTTCTTGATTAATTCTAGTCCATTTTCTCCTATATTTCCGGTTTTGTCCACTGCAGGAGACACAGGCGTGGATATAACAGAAGGGCCGTATGACGAGTCTCTGTGAGCTGATCTCAGGACACTTTTACTGCGTTACTGTGACATTCACATGACACTCACGAGAGCTGATGGACCGCCAGGCACTTGAAGCTTTCAGCACACCTTTTTATACTTTATTGATCAATGTATTAGACTTAGTTTTGTATGATATTAGACTTTCCGGAAAGATATTTATTTAACCAAGTTAGACTAGCATCATCAGGAGATTTAGTTGATGCAATACTTTATAATTGACCATTGTCCCATAACAATACTTTGTGAACAGTGAAAATGTCTAGTTTTGTGCAATTTCTTTCATTTATTTAATTAATTTTTTTATCTGCCTGCCCAAATTGATATCTCCAGATCAAAACTTCTGATCAAGGAGTCTACACAAACTTCCAATAATTTATTCATTTTCTGCCCCCAATTTTGTCCCACATTTCAGATTAATCCGCCCCTAAATGACACTGTATAGCAGTCACAGACTGTCTATTCCTACTCAAGTTTTCAGTTTTGACCACAATAATAAAATTCATTTTATTCAAAATTAAAGCTAAATAGAATTTTAAAAAAAATAAAAACTGAAAACATAAAAATAAAAGCTAATTCAAAATAATAATAAAAGCCATCCTTAAACAGCATGTATAACAGGTCACTGTCAAATTACTATTTTAAATTACTTCAAAAAATATTGAATAAAAATTAAAAAAAGGACTAAATAAAAATATATTTAAAAAAAATATGAAAAGACCAAAAAAAAAAAAAAAAAAAAAAAACGAAAAAACTGGGAAGAACAAACTGGAAAAGGCTAATTCAAAATATTAATGCCTTAAGTATTTTAACCTTGATATTTCATTACAAATGACAAGTGTGTGAGTTCTTCTGGACAGTAATCAGTCTAAACTACATCAGCCATGGGGGGGGGGGGGACATTAGCTTAATGAGCTCTTTTGTATGCCATAATTACGAAGCCAAAATTCCGCATGTAAGGCGTGTAAAGAATGGCGATTTTAGATCAGTGTGCTCTAATATTCCCTCATTCCTGCTCTTATCTCATCTCTTGTCCTGTATCTGCCATGCCACTACTCTACAGGTTATGCTCTTCAGATGGAAAGCTGTAGTACATTGACAGCTCTTTTCTCGGCGCACAATAGCTTACTGCCAACATGAAGAGCGTAAAATGTCAGAGAGTCCCAGAGGAGCGTTCATTTAGCTTTGATATTCTTCCAGAGAGACAAAAGCACTTCCAAAAGTTTGCATTCAGCCAATTAGCGGTCTAGAATCGGATCCGGCTCCTCAACAGCAGCTGAGCCTGACACTATACAGACAAAAAATGCACTATAAAAGGTAATCATGCATTCGTGTAACCAAAGTTAAAATGCATTTTAATATTTGCAGATTCCTTGGTTGTGGTTACGTTTTAAGACACGGTGTTCTAAAGGTGTTACAATAAAAGCCAGTATTTAAATGGGTTCAGTCTATTATAAGATCTTTCAATGCATTATAAGGTGACAAAATTACTGCATTTAAAATACTTTTATAATGCATGATATAGAAAGGCTTTGAGTAAAGAGTTAGAAATGTTGCTTTGGCAATTAACTCAAATACAATTGATAACAATAAAGCGATAAAATTACTAAACCTGAAATAAGAATTAATGTGACACAAAAAAGCCACTTTAGGGTCCAATTTAATCCATCACTGCGCGAGACATTAAATACCTGCTAAATATTTCTCAGTATTCTAGGGTGTGCTTGCGGTTTGCTAGGTAACCGGGGGCTGTTGCTATGGGTGTTGCTGCGGCTTGCTAGGGTACCAGGGCAGTGCTAGGGTGTTGCTATGCGGTTGCTAGAGTATTCAGTGTGGTTGCTAGGGTTTTGCTATGCGGTTGCTAAGGTACTCGGGTGATTTATACATCATTTCACCTCACAATTTCATAATAGTTTGATTTTATATTGTTATCAGTGCTGGTCTATTAAAACTATTAAAAATCGTTTTCAGTAATAGAAATATATATATATATATATACACACAGGGGTACGGAACGTATGGTGGTCAGACCCACTAAATTTTTCACTCTTTGTTTATTGCAGCCATTTGCTAAAATAATTTAAGTTAAGTTTTTTCCTCATTAATGTACACACAAGCACCCCATATTGACAGAAAAAAAAACACAGAATTGTTGACATTTATGAAGATTTATTAAAAAAGAAAAACTGAAATATCACATGGTCCTAAAGTATTCAGACCCTTTGCTCAGTATTTAGTAGAAGCACCCTTTTGATCTAATACAGCCATGAGTCTTTTTGGGAAAGATGCAACAAGTTTTTCACACCTGGATTTGGGGATCCTCTGCCATTCCTCCTTGCAGATCCTCCAGTTCTGTCAGGTTGGATGGTAAACGTTGGTGGACAGCCATTTTTAGGTCTCTCCAGAGATGCTCAATTGGGTTTAAGTCAGGGCTCTGGCTGGGCCATTCAAGAACAGTCACAGAGTTGTTGTGAAGCCACTCCTTCGATATTTTAGCTGTGAGCTTAGGGTCATTGTCTTGATGGAAGGTAAACCTTCTGCCCAGTCTGAGGCCCTGAGCACTCTGGAGAAGGTTTTCATCCAGGATATCCCTGTACTTGGCCGCATTCATCTTTACCTCGATTGCAACCAATCGTCCTGTCCCTGCAGCTGAAAAACACCCCCACAGCATGATGCTGCCACCACCATGCTTCACTTTTGGGACTGTTTTGGACAGGTGATGAGCAGTGCCTGGTTTTCTCCACACATACCGCTTAGAATTAAGGCCAAAAAGACCAGAGAATCTTATTTCTCACCATCTTGGAGTCCTTCAGGTGTTTTTTAGCTAACTCCATGCGGGGCTTTCATGTGTCTTGCACTGAGGAAAGGCTTCCATCGGGCCACTCTGCCATAAAACCCAGACTGGTGGAGGGCTGCAGTGATGGCTGACTTTCTACAACTTTCTCCCATCTCCGACTGCATCTCTGGAGCTCAGCCACAGTGATTTTGGGTTCTTCTTTACCTCTCTCACCAATGCTCTTCTCCCCCTATAGCTCAGTTTGGTCGGACGGCCAGGTCTAGGAAGGGTTCTGGTCGTCCCAAATGTCTTTCATTTAAGGATTATGGAGGCCACGGTGCTCTTAGGAACCTTAAGTGCAGCAGAAATTTTTTTTGTAACCTTGGCCAGATCTTGCCACAATTCTGTCTCTGAGCTCTACAGGCAGTTCAGTTCTTGACCTCATGATTCTCATTTGTTCTGACATGCACTGTGAGCTGTAAGGTATTAGACAGGTGTGTGGCTTTCCTAATCAAAAAAAAAAATCAGTATAATCAAACACAGCTGGAATCAAATGAAGGTGTAGAACCATCTAAAGGATGATCAGAAGAAATGGACAGCACTGAGTTAAATATATGAGTGTCACAGCAAAAGGGTCTGAATACTTAGGACAATGTGATATTTCAGTTTTTCTTTTTAATAAATCTGCAAAAATGTCAAAAAATTCTGTGTTTTTCTGTCAATATGGGGTGTTGTGTGTACATTTAATGAGGAAAAAAAAATAACTTAAAAAAATTTTAGCAAATGGCTGCAATATAACAAAGAAGGAAACATTGAAGGGTGTCTGATAATTCCGTACCACGGTATAATATATCGCTGATATATATATATATATATATATAGACAATATACCGACAATGTGTCCCTATGGCCTGGTTGAAACAGCAAAAATTTACGAAAACAAATAATTAAATCATTAGTAATTTCTTGTTAGAGAATATACAAATATGCAGAAGAAAGAGATTTATCTTCATTCTCCCCATAGGAAACATTTACGAGTATATTGCCAAAAACTACCCATATATATATATATAAAAAAACACACACAAACCAAAATTACTTGTAAAAACTTTTCCCAAAAAGAAAAGAAACAAATTAATGAAAACTTGAAAGATATAAAATAAAAAAAGAATTAAAAATAATACTAAAATAACACTGGCTATTATATGCACTGATTATTTAATGTATTCCACAATGCAGTGCATTTGACCTGACCTCGCAGTTTTAATGCATCATTGATTCATTATTTGATGTGACTGTCAAAAGATTAAATGTCATAAACACAAAACTGGATAGAATTAATAACTATCCAAATAAAAAATAAATAACTGGGTGGCACTCACTGAATTAAACAAAGTTGAAGTCAAGTGACAATATTTTTTAAAAACTTTTGCCGCATTGTTTACTAAAAAAAGCCAGAATGTAGTGTGTACTGTGCAGTGCGCTAGTCCTCTGTTCTAAACAGCCATTATTTGATCAGACAGCCAAGAGCGAAGACATTTTACACTCAATTACATTAAGAAACAAACGAAAAACTGTCATTTTTAAATCTAATATTAAGTGGACATCATGAAATTCTTGCCTTAATGTGTGTTAAGTGTTTCATTTGCCCCGTTCTGTAGATGTAGAAGAGGGTGTAGCTCATAACCGTACGTCGACATATATTACATCCAAACCATGACACAAAATCAATGCTGTGATTTAATCAGCAGTGCGACCGATGAAACGCACAGAGCCAATAGACGCCAGGTCTGCGTTTCAAAAGCAAAGCTTTTTATTGCAAGTATTAGTGAAAGATACACTCCAAACTGAAGCAAAGCAACACTAAAAGGCCATTGATCTACAAAGAGAGTATTATTAAACAAACAAAGACATTTCAAAGGAAAAGAAACATCCCTTGATACATTGGAGAGACTCTTCGCGAACACGGAGATCCCGACTAGCGGCGGCTCAACTTTGGCTCTTTCGTAAGCAACGATCGCGCGATGGAAGCCGTCCTCCGGTACCAAGAGATGCGAGACGTGAGCGACAGAAACGGAGGATGGACAGACTCGCCGTACGTTTGCATCGGATGCTTCACAGTCCTGTTTGTGGAATGCTGGAGCGTTGCGTTGCAGTAAACCGTTTTGTAAACATTTTTAGGAATCGACTCGGTCAGCGATTTGGGTGCAACTTCATCCGGCGCTCGATGCCTCTGTCCTCCTGGAAAACGACGACACGACCGCTTGAAATACAGACAGTGGCCTCGTCTCCGAATCTCCAAGCGTTTCGCGACAGTTAGTGGTTTAAAAGAGAACCGAGATGCCGCATAGAGAGTGAGTTAGTTTGCTTCTCTACTCACAACGAAGGCCTTTTGACAGACGTCTCGAGTCCAATCGGAAAAACAAGAGTACAGTTAAGGCTGAGGCTCATATATTTATATGTATCTGAGTGGAATGGGACCCTCTCTGGCACGAAGACAATTGAACTCAAGCAAATGACGAAGGACAAATACCATGACCTGCTTCTCGACTCCATTTGTAAAGCACCGGACACATCCTTCCAGGGGGAAAAAACGTGTATGGCTAAGTTTAGCAGCTCTGGATGAAAACAATCAGATTTTTATCTTCTTTTTGGAATAAAGTCAGTGTGGTTCTCCGTCCCGTAAAAGAGATGAGATGCGACGAGCCTCTTCGCTGGAGAGGTGGACGATCTAGAACTAGTCAAAGGTCAAGGAGGAAGTGATGTCATCGAACACTTTAGCCCACTCGGTGGTTGTGCTTGTGTGTGTGTATGTGAGGATGTCGAAGGCGTCCGTTCGACCCCCGACCCCTGAACTCGCACCCCGTAACTCTGCGGAGACTCCAGCCGCGCAAGCACTCCATCAATAAATACACCGTTAAATATTTCCCATATATATTTCCAATATATTAAAAAAAAAGAAGAAAAAAAACATTTAAATAGGACAACAAAATAAAAATTGGCTCAATAAAAAGAAAAAGATACATGTTATGATTTAAAAACAACTTTTTTTTTTCTCTTACAATTAGACTTCTTAATCTAGAATTGTTAAGGATATTGTTGTCAGGCATTAGTCAAGCATTATACTGTAATCAAAGTAATATCTGGGCGAATCTCAAGTAAAACATATCCACCTCCATAATCAAAAGAAAAATATCAAATTATATTTAGCATGAGAAAAATGAAGCCGTTTCAACAAATAATATTTTATTTGCATTATTTTCATGACAATTAAGCATATTTTCCCTACAATTTTGAGCGTTTCTGTATTTTAATGTTATAATAATTTTTTTTGCATTACAATATTGAGAATTTAGAGAGGGGGAATGCATTTATGTCATTTAAATACAGTCACAATGCCTAAAAAAAAAATTTATGAATAATAATGGTCTAAAAATAGGCTTCATTTTCTTGATGCAAAATATCCTCTTATTTCTGTCTTGTGTTGTTGTTGTGTAATACATTAGAAATTACATTTTGCATGACAAAAACAAAGCCTATTTTAACAACCAATGCAATTATTGCATTATTTGCATTACTGTCATGACAATTAAGCTCCGCTTTTTTTGTAATTCCCATCATTCTCAATGATGATCGAAAGATATTGACGAATAAGCATGAAGGAAAGGCAACGCAACAAATACAGTACTACTGTGATGTATAAACATATATCCATTTTAAAGTTAGAATCATTTTCCCACATTACAATAATGAGAATTTGGTGAGGGGGGGGATGTGTTTAATTGTCATAAAAAATAGGCTTTATTTTCTTTATGCAAAATATAATTGCTAATTTCTGTCATTTTGTTGAAGTGTAGTACAACTCGAAATTATATTTTGCATGAAAAAAATGAAGTTTTGAGCTATTTTGAGTCATCTCCAATGGAGATAGAATGATATTTACTGTATGTATTATAAAAAATGATCAATTGAGCATAAATGAAAAGCAATGCAACTAATATTAATACATAATATTTTAGCATACATAATGAGAATTTGGGGAGGGGAATGCATTTAATTGTCAAAAAGCAAAAAAAAAAAAAAAAAAAGCATAGTAAAAAATCAGCTTATTTTTCTGTATGCAAAATATAATGCGTCTTGTGATGTTGACGTGAAATGTGAACATGTTCTTCAGTGAGATTCACCCATTTGCAGTTTCTTTCACTATAACATATGCAGCATACCAAGGTAAGTGAGGTGCAGTGTTTTGAGATCTCTCGTCGAGGTATATCCTCCTGGACCAACGGGCACCCATGTGACAAAATACAGGTCACGGGGGTCAAAACACATACTGTACGTGTCTAGGTTTCTACGGGCCATTGCACATTGAGAGGGATCGATCAGCCACTGCAACACAAACAATGAGTTTTTAAAGCAGCCATAGTTAAGTCCAAAAACCTCCGAAACATGATTAACCTTCCCTCAGCAAAGATTTCAAGCACTAGAGACCGTCTTTTGCTGGAGTACATGAAAAAAGGAGCTTATGGGGGGTAAAAGAAAGAGGAGAGCAAAGCACTGTGACTTTGTTTCCTTGTTTGGGTGGCAGTCTTTAAAGTGCTGGGCTAGGCTTTCCTGTCCAGGGTTTTTTGCCCCCCCCCCCCCCCCCCCCCCCCCCCCCCCCCCCCCCCCCCCCCCCCACCCCCCCCCCCCCCCCCCCCCCCCCCCCCCCCCCCCCCCCCGTTTTGTTTTTCCCCCCCCCCCCCCCCCCCCCCCCCCCCCCCCCCCCCCCCCCCCCCCCCCACCTCCCCCCCGCTCCCCCCCCCCCCCCCCCTTTTTTTGTTTTTTTTTTTTTTTTCCCCCCCCCCCCCCCCCCCCCCCCCCCCCCCCCCCCCCCCCCGGGCTTGTATACGGTGCCCGCTCTGCCCCATCTAAAGATAGCACATTCACCTATATGAACGCTTCCATTGCATTGGTCCAGACTCCTAATACAGTATCTCAACCTATACTTGGCATATATCATCGTCATTATAATATCTGAACATACAAAGAGGCACCGTTACGAGCCTCTCGATCGAGATAAAAACATGTGTTTGCATGTGTGCAACACCTTCTTCAAGGTAAGAGTAAGACTAATATGTTCTTTGATTTCTCACTTTAGTCTCAGATTATTCAGCACCATCATGAGGAAAGGCACTTTCTATGAACTTTGAACTCGTGTTAGGTTTTAGACCCTAAAAGAAGACCCTCCCAAAAAGCTCTAAAATAGAAGACGAGAGGAGAGGAGAGGAGAAAATACACTTTCTGGATAACGGAAGCCACATCAGGCAACGAACTCGATAAGTGTGCTACGAACCCACGACATCTGCTACCACAGTTACTTGCGAATACAAGACAAACACTCTTTACGATCTTCATACGGAGGCAAAACGAGTTGCAGCTTTAAAGGAATCGTTGGGCAAAAAATGAAAATTGTGTAAATGGTTTTCTCACCCTCATGTAGTCTTCGCAGACTACACGCAGACTTCTTTTGCCGTTGCCTTATGCAACAAAAATGGACTGATTTTTAAGTTCCAAAATGAATCTATTTTCCAAGCTTTCAAGCCATAACTTAACTTTAATATTCACTGATATCCGTTCACTTTTGTTGCATGGAAAACAGCAGCTCACAATTTTTTTTTTTTTTTAACTTACTAAAATCCATGGCACAGAAAAAAAAAAAAAGTCAGCAAGTTGAAAAAACATTGGCTAAATGGGTAAATAATGTCAAAAATTCATAATCTTTATAAACAAAACTCTCCCTTTAAAGGAATGGTTAGTGAGATCACACCTATATGATATATATATATATATGTGTGTGTGTGTGAAGTTAAAACAACACAAAAATAAAATTGCATGACACCTCATTAAGATTGCTTCAGAAACTGATAGCAGTTTGGCATCCACACACAGACAGTTTTACTTCCAAGGCTCTGAAGCACCGATAAGCGGTTTCATTCGGGAAGGTGAAATAAAAAAATGGCACAATTTCAGTAGCTGCTGTTTTGATGCTTACGGCATCACTTAAACCACTTTTGATGGGCATAAAACACGGTGTACCTTCTTCAATAGGTTCAGCCTCTAATGCACACTTAACCAAAAAAAACAGAAAATCCATCACAACAGCCTACTGCATTAGTTTCATTCGATTAATTATACTTCAGAATGTATCTGATTGCATAAACTGCAGTTCGGTATTTTAAAGGGACTGAAATTGTTATTTTAAAAAAAGTTACGCATTAAAATCTTCCGCTTTATAGTGCTTCGTGCAATTGGCCGTAATCGTATTCTGACTGGCCACTGTGCTGTACCTTTCTCTGCAATAAAATCAAATGCAAATCTAACAAACAAACAAACATACAAAACGACCAAATGTCTGTCCTGATGAGAAATTTCTCCTCAGAGTGAGAGAAATACACGCAACCAGCACCATTTATGCATCCCATGTTCCATCTTACACATTAAGTTTCTGCCAGTTGCTGATGCCGCAATGGGCCGCACCTAATAGCACCATGCATTACGCATTATTTAGTGCAGATTATCACCTTTAAACAGCGGGACATGCTTCAGATGGCGCACGGAGAGACGGTAAGGCACTCAACGCTCACTGCACCCTTCAAGTAAAACACTATACTGACCCCTAGTGGCCCTCCAGTGACCGAGCACGAATCAGGTGCAGCCAGAGCTTCTCCTTGAACACGTGGCCTAGAGCTGCCAAACGGTCCCTCGTGCCTAGGCGAACTGAAGCATGAACCCACCAGTCGGACTTGAACAAGCACAATAGCAGCAAACTCCTTTGAACAGGCAGGGCAGTGAAAATCGAGACGTTGAAACCGCGAGATTGTATTAAGGCCGTACAGTCAAATGTGGTCGCAACTGTGCCCTTGGTTAGACTGAATGAGGTGCATTTGTTCTGTTTCTGACCTCTCAACGTCATGCATTTCTAGCAGGCACTTGTTAACTCACTACGGTCAATCGCCAGGAAACGCTGCTGTTCTTTCACCAAAAATAACATGCACACCTCCATCCTAAAAACCAACCGCAATGCCCATCATGTGCTTTCGGATGCCTCCCCCCTCCCCCCCCAGTCGCATACGGAGTCTTTGCACAGGAGGTATTCTCATCCCGCTAATGGATTATTGCACTAAACTATGATCTGTCACATAACACGGACTATGCATTCTAAATCGAGACAAAGTGCAGGAGGGGAGCGAACAAGACAATCTGCTAGGAGCTGCGAGACAGAAATATTGGAGGGAATTTGGGTGTTAAAAACAAGAAAAAGCATCAAAACATGATCACTTTGCATTGTAGTACATGAAAGCTAGAGCGTAAATTTGCTTTAAAAAATTTAAACTGTCAGCTTTCTGCCCCCCGGTGGGGTACGTCATAAAGGACTTTACGCTCTGCAATGGCACTTCTCTAACAATAAAAGCTTGTTTTTCTGTTTTAAAACGCTAACGCACAATTGGTTCTTCACGACTGACACTTTAACACGTAGTTAAGTCACCATTGGCTACAAAAATAATTGAGAACGGGAGAAAAGTACATCTATCCGTAGGCGTTCCCCAAAACTTCCTTTCTTCGGGACTCAGTCTTTCCATCCGCTTCCATTGCAATCTCATTTTGGGGTGGGCAATAAGGGGAAAAAGTGCTGTTAGAAAACGTTGAGGTACAAGGTGTGACAGGCAGGGAAAGTAATTAAACGTTACGTCTACAGACAGGAAGAGGAGCGGGGACATAGACGGGCTTCCCTTTTGGTTTGGGTTTTGGAGGGGATATGACAGAACGGCCTCAGTTGGCTGGTTTAATATTGCATAATAGTGCTGAGGTCCACGTGTGGAATTAAAGCAGGCCTTCCTCATCCTGCTGCACAGTGTCGGGGCGGGCCGCGCTTCCATCACCGATCTCATCACAGAGATCGACCCTTCAGGATGCACTTGCTTTTGGGAGGTGTGACGGCATGTGTATGCGGTTGTCGGGTTCGTGACTAGTCGAAGATGGGATGGATGTGAGCTGGCTTAGGCAAAGTACATGGTCCTCAGTGTGTCATGGTGAATCTGCACAGCTTTGGCCAGCGCCTGGGGATCCCGACCGTTACTCTGCCCCGAGACGTGGCTGCCCTCGGCACTAAGAGAGAAAAGAGGGAGCAGAGATATTAGAATTGACTAAATCCATAAAAAAAACATTGAAATAAAATAAATGTTCACTGAAATGAAATCAAATATAAAAAAATGAATTAAACTTTTTTTTAATTTCAGTTAAATTTATTTAAAATTAATTAGTTTAACTTGATGAACTAAAATACCTAAAACTAAAACTGAAATAAAAAATAATAAAATGACCCAAAACACAAGTACTCAAATGCAATACAACGCGTAAAAAGACAGTATAAGTCATTATAATCAGTAATTATATCCCCACTGGATGCAACAAATGCCTCGTTTATAATGGGTTTTCATGTTTTTGTCTCATCGCTCCGGCCGGACAGGGCATCATCAACAGTGCGTAATGCGTAACATTTCCGTCACAGGCTTGAGGTATTCGGTCAATCACAACGCACTGGATAGCTGGCCAATCAGAGCACACCTTGCTTTTCAGACCGATGAGCTTTGTAAAAATCAATGCGTTTCAGAAAGGCGGGGCATAGAGGAGAAACAATAATGTACAGTATGTGGAAAATAATGTGTTTTTTGAGCCTTAAACACATTTCATTACACCAAATACACTAAATAATGTTCTTTTTAGCAACATCATAGGACCCCTTTAAGCCTCCAGAACACAACAGAAAAACAGCGGAATATTGCATTATTTGCGATCCTGCGTAATTTGCAATTTAGGACAAAAATGGCTTTTTGATTATATTAAAATGTTTTAAGACAAGTGCTTACACAAAACTAAAGTTATCTTAATTTTAAACTAGGGTTATTAGAGTTAACTACAACTGAAATTAAAATTAAACCATTAAAAAAAAAAATGTCATTACTTGATGTAAAATAAACTTTTTATTTCAGCTAGTTGACAAGGCAACATTTCTCATTTTAATTTAACTTAGCTTAATGTACTAAAATAATACTGAAATAAAAATGAAAATTTCTATGAAAATATATAGAAATATATAAAAAACAAAAACTACTGAAAATGACAAAACAACAAAAATGCTAAAACTTTAAAATTAAAAATATAAACCGATTCAATTTTTTTTAAAAATAACGTTATCTCAATGATTCTAAAATAACAGTTTTAAACATTTTTATTAGAATTTAGTTGTAGTTGATTGCAGTCAATTAATAACATACTTTGTTATATCATCTCAATTTTAATATTTAATTCAATTAACAATGGTAACCACAAAACTTCAACATAACAGAAACTCTTTTTCAACATAACTGAACATTACACATTTTCGTTCACTCAAAAATACATAAAATAATGCTTAATTTCAACATTTACTCTCCTAATCCAGCCCAATGCAAAGCATGCCGCGAACAAACAATTAGCGGTCTGATTCTCCTAACAATACATAACTGTTTTAGCTGCATCACCAGTAACAGTGCTATTCTAGGGCAATGGCACAGATTTGGGTCTTGGCACACACACCTGTCGTGTTCTTTGTCCACCAAGTGGTATCGCGCACGGAAGGCCACCAGGTGGGCGTAGTAGGCTGGCGCGGGGATGGAGACGGAGCGGGTGCAGCGCACGTACGTGTGGCACAACTGGTAAGTGAGCAGCTGGAACTCATCAGCAGTGAAGCAGTTGTCGTCCCACAGGACATGGTAGTGGGAGGGTCGACTAGTGCCCTGAGAAAAGAGGAAGAGGAGTCAAACTCATGCCAAATGCTCAAGTTACGCCTTCAAAACATCTTCTACAATACTGTATTTTCATTCAACTGACAGGGCTGTTGCACTAGGATGCTTTTGAGTGACTCTCACAAAAACACGACCAAGTTCACATTGAAAAAGAAATTATAAAGAAATGTATTTTTTTTATTAAAGATATATTTAATACATGTCTTAACGACAATAATAAAATTATTATATTTGCAAAAAAAAGTATAAAATATATTTGAATTTTAATGATTATTTTGCACTAACATTTTGTCTAAGAAAAGTTGCACGAACTGCACGAACAAAAGGAGACCTTTTTAAAAAAGTGAAAAAGGTAATTGCAGTTTTTTTTCTCAATTCTGTACTTTTTCCATCACAATTCTGAGCTTATCTCTAGTAAACTCCCCTTTTTCTCAGAAATGCGAGTTTACATCTCCTATGTAGTCATTGTGACTAAAAGAAAAACTCATAACAAAAAAATAACTCTCATAATCCCTAGTAAAAAAAATCACGATTACCTTTTTTTTTTTCTTCCATGGCAGAAATGAGCTTCTACCTAAATTAAAAATATTATAATCTATTATGTTCTAATTTAAAATATTAATAAAAACTACAATAGCCTCTCAATTATACTAAATTAATGCAAAAACTAATAAAAATGACAAAAGCACAAAAAGCTTAAATGTAATATTATTTTAATTTGATCAGACATTTTCTTTTGAGTTTTTGGAGTAATTTGCGACATTCACCCTTTTATACTCGGACTGGATTACATAACAGTTATTCATGCTGCTAATTCCAAATCTGCGTGCAAAATCATTTGTCAAGTGAACAAGGGGTCATTTTACACACAGCACTGGACCAGCGGGCAGCTTAAAAGGCAGGAGGAAGTGACATTTCTGGCCGTGAAAATGTGCTTGTCTGTACCTGTATTCCAGCATGACTGCAGAGGTAAAAGTCAAACTCGTAGGGGTGTGTGATATCCGTGTCGACTGTTGTACCAGCAGGAATGTTTCCGCTGCGACCCACCTGTGCAGGAAAGAAACAGTCATTTAAAAAAAAGCAATCAACACCAAAAAATGATGTTTCCAATAAATGTGCAGCCTTCGGGTTTGTCTCATAGTCTGCAGACATAACAGAGTGTTTAATAAACTCTCCTTTATCTGGCTGCGACCCACCTGTGCAGGAAAGAAACAGTCATTTAAAAAAAAGCAATCAACACCAAAAAATGATGTTTCCAATAAATGTGCAGCCTTCGGGTTTGTCTCATAGTCTGCAGACATAACAGAGTGTTTAATAAACTCTCCTTTATCTGACCTAGGTTTCCTGCTTACTTAAATATATAACTATTAACTCGGGATGGGCGTTTTAGATCAAGTACCTTGAGTATTTGACAGATAAATTAACTTTATACTGGAGTTGATAAAAGCACTGTTTTAATAGCGTATCAAAATGAACAGTTTTAAAAATGCTTTTTAAAAAAGCACCATCGGACACTTTTGTTGTGTCAGTTGTTTTTGTTAATTGAAACAGCTGAAATAAAGTGAAATAAGGTTAAAATATATATATTAGATTAAAAACTTAATACAAAAATAATATAAGTTTACTGTAGTTGACTAAAACTAAAAAGAAGTTTGTTACTTTAAAATAAAGATTAACCTATAAAAATATAATAAAAATAACATGTAATATAAAAAACCAAACTTGTTTTATTTTAGCTAATCGCCAAGCATCATTTCTCATTTTCACTTAGTTTAAAACTGAAATAAAAAATAAAAACTATACATATTTAAAACAAAACAAAAAACACTCCCAAACATCACCAAAGTTAAAACAAAAACAGAAGTTATATATTAAAAAAAAACCATTCAAAATATTAATAAAAACTATAATAATCTTTCAATGATATTAAAATAACCCTGAAAACACTAATAAAAATGAGAAAAGCACACAAAATTACTAAAACTCTAATGAACTAAAATGGATGAAATCTGAATACATAAAATAAATGGTAATTCAAAATATTAATAAATACCATATAAATAATACTAAAATAGCACTAGCAAAATAGCACTAGCAAGTAGAAGTCCTGTGTTTTGGGCACTTTTTGGCAGCTGTTAGGGGCATTAACATTCAGTGAAAGTCTTGTCACACATCGTTCACTGTTTTGTCACAATGCATCTGAAGTCTCACATTCATAAGCATTCTTTCATAATAACTTGAAATGAATCTGGCTCTCCATAGGCCCTTAAACACCTGCAGGAGCGTCAGGATGCATGCTCACCCTCTCATTGCGATCAGCACAGAAGAGACGCGTGTGGTGGCGTTTCTGCACCACTATGTATGTGATGCCGGGCTGGTAGTCCTTCTCCAGACTGATACAGGCCTCTCGAATGGCCAGCAGCTCATAATACAACACCTGCGAGCAAAAACAGGTTCAACTGACGGCCTGAGAAACAGCACACACAAACACACAAAATTAGCTTTGTTTGTAGTATAGTGAATAAATCATGTTCATGATTTGATGAAAAGCAAATAATTAATTAAATTGAATGTAAAATTAAGCCAGTATTCCGCCAAAATAAAATCTAAAGGCTTTGAAATGTTAGAAGCTTAAGGGTTTGAACATTTGGAAGTTAAGAACTTTAAGACATAAATATTAGTATTTAACTTGTAGTCTAAAATGAAACTATTATATTATCAAATATTCATTTTTATTTTAACAGGTAATAGTTTAAATTTCTTTATTTTTACGGAGTTAAAGCTACAATAATAATAATAACAACCAGTATTCCACTAAAATAAAAGCTAGATGATTTGAAATGTTAGAAGCTTAAGGGTTTTAACATTTGAAAGTTAAGAATTAAGACATAAATATTCGTATTTTAACTTAGTATAAAGTAACAGTAATAGCCAATATTTCTGTCTTCATTTTTATAAGGCTACTATATAATAACAACAACAACAACAACAACAAAACCAGTATTTCACCAAAATAAAAGCTAGAGAACAGTAAAGTGTAGTCTAAAAGTAATTATTATAATTTCAAAATGATCAAATATTATTTTACAGCAACAACTGCAAATGTAACCGTTTGTATTTTTGCCTTCATTTTTATAATTAAAACTACTATTTAATAACAACAACAATAAATAATAATAATAATTATTATATGTTGTTTTGCAATATTTGACACAAAAAAATAATAGTCATCCTTTTTCTTTACCAAGTCATGCATCCCTATATAGAAATAATATTAAAATAAAAACAATCAAAAACACTTGCTATAAAGATTAAATATTTATCTGTTAACTTGCATGTCATTTGATCAGCAACCATCATCAGAGAATCGTGAATATGTCGTTAAATATTTACTTGAAGTCCCCCTGAGTTTTAATGTCTGAGGGGCTCAGCTAACAAAAAGTTTGGGAATCCATGCAATAAATAATAATGATCATTGTTATCAGCGGCTGTTTAAAAACAGCAAATAAGCAGAGCTGTTTATGTTCTGTCAATCAAACTAAGGCGGGGAAAGCAGTTACAAACCGTTGATGCGGCACCAGGATGTTGTTGATGCCGCCGAGTTTGACGTTGATTTTGAGGCAGAGGTTGGAGAGCGTCTGAGGGGAGGTCTTCACCACGTTCTTCACCTGAACACACTGAGTGGCCATTCCTAGAAGAGTGTCTCCCACACGCTTCACCTCCGCTGCACAGATCAAACGTGTGTTCATTAGTCTGAGGGCGTTTGGCAGGAGGGCGGCTCTGCTCTGTGTGCGCCGTTCTTACCGTAGACGGGTGTTTTCCCGGGCAGGATGACGATGATGAGCTGCAGTCCAGAGTAGGTGTTCTTCAGGTGTCTGAACATGGGCTCCACGCTGTCGGCTCCCTGTGCGTACTTACAGAAACACGGCTGACCCTGGATCGGCATCCCAGCGTCCTTTGAGATCTTGCGCAGCTGGTCGGTGAAACCCCTGTAGGGAGAAACACAATTCAGAAACTGATAAGCATGGAAAGTACTGCACGGGTGATTAGGGCTGCACGATTAGTCAAAATAAAATGGAAGCTGCAATATTGCTTATTGCGATTATCAATTTACAAAGGCTGCAATTTAATTAAATAAATATATGCACTGCGTGTTTCGGAGAGAAGCACAGTATTGTGCTCTTATCTCCCTGCGGTTTTGCATCAAGATAACGTTTGGTGGTTTACCGTTTGAAAATTAGATCAGCATTGTAATTTTACAGTTGTAACATAAAACAATTAAAATAAAATGTATTATATTTTTCTGAATACTCATTTTTTATTTTACAGTGAAATATTTTTACTTGTTATTTATTTAGTATATATTTGAATATTTTTTTATTTCAGGTATTTTATATTTTCTATTAATATTTTTCTAAATACTCAACGTATTTAATTTGTACAGAGAAATATACAGTAGTAACATTCTTCATTTGTTTTTTTAGTAATAAGTTTTAATAATATTTAGTTTTTACTTTTGTTAAAACGGTAATAAATTGTATATTTTATTATTAGGATATAATATCATAATATAATATTAATATTTTATATTTTTCTTTACTTAAATTTTTAAATTAACATTTGACAGTGAAGAGTATTACAATAGTAAACATTCTTATTTTTGTTTACATTTTGACATTTTTATTATTATTATCATTCCTACTTATTTTGACTGTTATTATTATATTTTTTTGCGTACGAAAGTATTTTTTATTTAGTATATTATATAATAAATAGTATATTATTGTATATTTTACTACTTTCTTAGTATTAATGATAATAATATTTCATAGCCATGCTAATGTTTATTTATGATATTTGTACAAAATTTTGGCCAAATTATGCACCCCTACAAACAAGCACAGCAAACCTGGATATTTTTTGTTATTTTAAAATGCGGTATAAGAAATTGCAATTAGACTTTTTCCCCCCAAATTGTGATGTCCTGATACTTTTAAGCAGGACGTAAACCAGTACTGAAAGTCAGTATGGTGTGGAGTCTTACTTGAGAATCTCTTCTCTGCACTGTCTCTGCGTGGCGAAGCAGGCGATGGCCCACATCTTGATCTCCACGCCAGTGTGGAACTGTTTCCCTCTCATGTCCCAAACTCCATGGCTGGGTGTGGCCACAGTGCGGTTCTGTAACGACAGCTCAGGGTTGATCTGCTGCACGGGACGTGTGAGAGCACAAACACAGCTGACACTCAACATGAGCGGAACTCATGAAGCTCCTCAGTGACTAAACTCAAAGAACTGTACAAGTACATTCCACAAAACAAGAACAGAGGC
The DNA here is from genome assembly GCA_018155175.1 of Sinocyclocheilus anophthalmus. Classification (NCBI taxonomy): domain Eukaryota; kingdom Metazoa; phylum Chordata; class Actinopteri; order Cypriniformes; family Cyprinidae; genus Sinocyclocheilus; species Sinocyclocheilus anophthalmus. The sequence goes on from JADLZN010007036.1 coordinate 223,797, forward strand.
ACTTATAACATTAAAATCATAATCCTAAACTAGCATAGTTACTAGATTTCTATATTTATTTAAAATCAAATAATCTGTGCTCACAATTACGTAAACATCAAATATTGTATATATTATATACACAACACATTTATACTCATTTTATATCATTATACATTAACACTTAAATAACACTTAAAAACAATATTCATAAGAATCGCTCAGTCATAAACTCCACCCAAAGATTTGTAGACTGTTTTAGAAATCTGTGCCTACTGAATTTAGTGCACAAGTTGCTAAAATATTATAAAATTGTAAATTCTAATACATTACATCCGTAGCTCAGGAAAGGGTCACTAAAACTGTAAAAACTGCAACATAAAATTATAATAATTTATAATTAATTTATTATTAAATACTATAGGTTAGTTCTTAAAGTAACAAAATCATAAAAATAAAATAAAACTTTTGGTTAATTGAAATAAAACTTTAACGAAAAAATAATAATTTATCTAACAAAAATTATATAAGCATAAACAAAAACACAGATTACTATAACTTAAAATTACAACAAAAACAGCAAACTAAAAATAATCAAAAAGTTGTGGAAAAATATAATATATAACTATTAGATAACTAATTTATAATATTACAATATAAAACATAAGTTTAAACGATATAATAACTAAAATAACACTGATGTCTATAATATATAAATGAATTATAGTTAACATTAAAAATGCTGAGTAAAACAGCGATATATTAAAATAAATGATGTTATATTGATTGTAGGGGTCGACCGATATTTGTTTTTCAGGGCCGATACCGATACCGATTATTACAGATCAAGTAGACCGATAACCTATATTTTGAACCGATATATGTCTGGTGTAAAAATGAAAATGAATGTCAAAATTAAGAATAACAAGGGCTCTGACAAAAACTGCCTTCCCTGGTGTTGGTTGAGTGTAGTACTCCCACAGTAAACTCTTTATTTTAAAGAGTTAAGCCCAGTTTACACCAAGAACGATAACTATAAAGATAACTATAATGTGGAGATTAATGTTTTGAATATAACATTTTGAATAAAGAAATATTAAATTTAACTGAAATTATACCTAAAAATTAAAGTGAAACCGCCAGCAGGTGGAGGCAAGTCACTGATTTTTATCACTGAATCATTCATTCAATTGATTCGTTTGAACGGCTGATTCATTCAGGAATGAAGCAAGTGACTGTCTTTATGAATGGGTAATCATGAATCACTGACTCACTAGATTCGTTCAAAAACGCACTTTCATTCATGAATGAAACACCGCTGTGTTTGCTTTTAGAGATGCGAAGTGGCTGAGCTGTTACTTTATTTGGAACTATTTTCGTTGATGAAATAGAGCAAAATCAGGCAGTATTTGTTTATTGAACTGTTGTATTAAATCAATATCACATTTGCAAACTCCTTTAATAATTATAAGCTGTCACCCTCCTTATCGCGATCTGTGGGCGCACAGAAAATGAGAGCGTGCGATTGAGTTCTCAAGACTCAAAAGCATGTGCAAATGATAAGTTTCGTCATCTGTCATCGCGTTATAAGCGCGGAACCTGCGGGAATGAGTAGAATTATTATTAATAGCCGCAATCCCGCGCCGAAATTCAAGTCCTGCTCTGTGTTCTCTGCTAATAACCCGACTGTGAATGATGCGAGCGGCGTTATGTTGTCAGTGAGAAGCTGCAGCTGTGGCGGGGATGATTTTTGGTGTGCCGGCCGAACAAGAACAACAACAATGCGCTACATGTTTCTTTTCCCCTAATTTTTTCCAATTGACGGAAATCCGTCGTAGCGACGGAAAACTTTCATCCCTGAGCAGTATTATGTATATCATAATGCACCACAGTAATATATTTCTGATAATTTCTTTAAGCTAACCCGAACTTATATTTTGATGGGTTGCCATGAGGAACTTGTTTCTGTAGGTCTATGTAAATGATATGAAGATAGTTTTACTCCAATGAAACTGTCAAATGCTCATGAAGTGACTAAGAGGGAGTCAGAGCAGTTCTGGAGATATTGTGTTCATGTATTTATGTCCTCATGTAGTGAGACGACAGAGGCAGAAATCACCGCGAGAGTCGCACACTTTGTATGTGTAGAAAACAAAACCGCGCATCTGTGCCATTTACATACACAGACACGCAGAACATGCTGGATCCATATTTAAATAGTATTTTTGCGGCTTAATATTTACAGATACTAGTCCATATTGCGACTATTTAAGTGTACTGACCTACTTTTGATTAATTCATCCACACTTTGTCAAATTCCGTGACATTCCGCGCCATACAGTAAATTCCATTTATATGACTGGATTCCGCGATTCCGTCCGTGTTTTGCGCATCGCGGAAATCATAGATAACATTGAGGTGTTTTGCAACTTTAGTGTAATGTTAGTGGATTGTGATTTATTGCAACTTAAGCAACGTCTGCTGCTGCCTTACCTTTGAGAGACAACTGATGCATGATCACTGAAGCAGCTCCAGTTAGCAAGCGCTTTCGGAGTGAGAGTGAATTCCGCATTGATTAGTCGGACTCGTGACTCCCAGCAAATCAGATGGGCGGCGTGTGGAGATTGTTTTAGGCCACAGAATGGTGAGTTCTGACAGGCTGCATCAGAGCCAAATAGCGCGTTTCAAAATTAAGTTATTTTATCGGCGAATCGGTTTTGAAAATGACCGATAATCATAAAAATGCTTAATATCGGTGCCGATAATCGGTCAACCCCTAATTGATTGCGCCTTTATATGACAGAGTAAGTTTTATGGCTAAGCACACTCCTATAAAATTTATACCTTTAATGCAATACATAGTACATATCTGCTATATATCTGCTAAATGCATAACTTTTAATATAGTATAAAAGTGTTACGACTGCCTTCATCCTGCAATTTAAAAAGCATGTAAATGTAACGGACTAAATCACACAAAACCATAATTCAATCTCAGACTACACAGACAGCCTAACTCTAAGATAATAAACATCCTTTAATTTTAAAATGGTGCATACAAGTGCATAACTGGAGAAAAATCACTGCAAACTAGTTTATTTTAGGAGTTATTCCACACACGCACACTGCAGCAGCGGTTAAGAGCTGTTAGTTCCTCCAGACGAGTCGTTCACTCATTCATTCAGACAGACAGACACAGAGAGATGTGGGTGATTGAAAGGAAGGGTACCATAAAGTGCTCTGTGCTCACCCTGCCCCCGTACTGCAGCATGGGCGCAGGCAACACACGCCCCGTCACGTGGGCCATCTCGTCTCGCACCTTAAACTGGAACTCCTGCACAAACGGGTCTGCTTCATAGTTAGCACTGCGCACCTGCAAACACACACACACAAACACCTGCTGACAAATTCTGCAAGAACAGGAGTCAGTGGTAGAGCTGCCAATATGTGAAAAGGCTTTGAATGATTTTTTTTTTTTTTTTTATTACTCTGAATATGTTGTAATATGTAGCGTTTTCTTTTTAATGCATTTAGTTTTTATGCATCTAAATAAAATAAAACAACATGCAACTTAATTTCAAATCTCATTAACGCATGTAGTGTAAGCAGTGCTCATGTGTCAGTTTAAATTCATAAGGCAATTTCTAAAGTAGTAAGCGGTAAAACAGATGTTTGTACCATTCATTAGGTTTATAATGAACACTTGTTAACTAAAACCATTTAAAACAATTTTTGTTAATTAAAAATACATTTTAATTAAATAAACTATAAACATCGAATAAAAACTGAAAAAAAAACGGTGGGGCAACTAACCTAAAATAAAATAGTTGAAGACACAACTATAATGAAACAAAAAAATAAGTAAACGAAATATTTTAAAAAAAATTATAATAAAAAATGGACAAAAGACAAATGAAAATATGAAAATAAAAGCCAATTAAAAATATTAATAAATACTGTAAATTAAATTACAGTTAAATTAAACTAAACACTAAAATAAAATAACTAAAATAAAGTAAGTTACAGTTGAACTAGTAAAATTACTAAACTGAAAAATAAAATAAGCTAAAACAGAAATATTTTTAAAAACATTATAAATGACAATAACACAAACCTAAAACTAAACTGAAAACTGAAAATATATTTAAAAAAAGCTAATTAAAAAAATTGAAGAACTAAAATCACTAAACTAAATTCAAATATGCACCATATGTTAAAAAAAATTATAGAATACAATGACAAAAGACCTAATTTAAAAATATAAAAATAATAGCTAATTAAAGCTATAATATTACACAAATAATACTAAAATAGCTGTCTATTAGTCCTAAAATGAGTCCATTTTAAAACCTATATTTTGAATTAATAAAACTACTCATATGTTAACACTTTAACTCCTGCAGGCCTGATCACTGGTAAAACTGCCAGAATTCAGATTAAATGAGACTGAAATGAAGAAACTCTCCTGAGATGGAGTGAACACGCAGGATGTTTATCAGAAGCATTTCATGCTGCGAGCTGAAGATATCCCAGCTCAGATCCTGCTGTACTTCACAGTGTAAAAATACTCTCACCGTGGTATTTTAAGCTCAGTCTCAAAGCGAGACTTTTTCGTTTTGAGGCATTTCATTGGCCTCGTCAGTTGCATTCCTCCCACGCAGCCTCTCCACTCTTGTTTAGAGATTTCTGCATCTAAATGAAAAATCAGCCACGGCAACACTGATTCAGCACCTGATTGGCAGTCATTTTAATAAGGTATAAAGAGCAGCAGAGCTTCAATCACGCGTTATTAGCTCAGAACTGACAGCTGGAAAGACTGTAAATCTGCAGGGAACGGGGTAAAGAGTTCACAAAGTGCTCTTGTAGAGAGATCACAGCTAATCAGCTCACAACGTCATGGCTGACCTCCATTAACACAGACAGCAACCTGAACTCATTCAGATGGACCGCACGGACAGCAGGAACATGAGAGAAGAGGGTTAAATACATAGATGCTGTGGATACGAATTATTACGCAACCAAATTAAGTGCGTGACTATAGATATAAATGCCACTCACCAGTCTGCTGATCTCCTCCTGTCTGTCTGGTGCTGATCGCGCTGTGGCTTTGATCATGGTGGAGGTTTGATTATCTGTCAGTTTCTTGATGCACCGCTGCCCTGCTACAATATTACACACCTGCGAGAACAGCAGCAAGTAAACGGCAACAGAACTGAACTAATAATATATATACTGTATATAGATTTTTTTTTTATTATAATTTGTTATTTCAGCTAGTGCCAAGGAAACACTTCTAAAATAATAAATCATACCAAAATAATTAAAACTAAATAAAATATAAAATAAACCAATAAAAATTATAAATAGAAATACATACAACAAAATTATTTAAACTTCTACTAAAATTAAAAACAGAAAATATAAAAACAAAATAGATTCAATTTACATTAAATGGGTCCTATTATGCTTTTTCACTTTTTAATTTTAGTCAGTGTGTATGTTTGGGCATAAAAAAGATCTAGAAAGTTACAAATCTCAAAGTCCACTCCAAAGGGAGATATTTCATTTTTAAAAAATCCCTTTTCAAGAACTACAACGAACGGCTCGTTTGGACTACAGCGTTTGTTTTCCGGGCTTTGTGATATCACAAAGCGGCTCATTAGAATATCATTCAAAATAATTCCCGCCTACAGAAACTCGAATGGTTGGGGGGTGGGGAGGGGCGAGGTGGAGGAGTGCCTTCCGCGAGACGACAAAGATGAAGTGCTGCTGCAGAGTTAGTGCATCAGAGAAAGCAAAGAAGAAGAGCTGCTGTGCTGTAGCGTCAAATTTTCAGCATGTCTAGAACAAATCTTACAAGTATAACACGACATAGCTGGGCACCGCGGACAGACGCCGAACGGCGCCGCCGGTGTGCCTACACTCATAGAAAATAATGTATTTGAATTTTAAAGACGCGACGCAACGCTGCGCTTCTCGTCCGGTGTGCGACTGCCTGAAACACTGTTTTTTTCACCTCCGTGCCCAAACGTCTTTGTTTGTGCTTCCGAAAGCAGATGATGTCAGGAAACAGTGGTTGCAATTTATTTTTTAACTCTGTTCCTGAGCATTTTGCTATTGTGTGCTGCGCATTTTACTGAGGACAGCTTCCACAACATGAGGGAGTACAGTGCCGGATTCGCCAAAAAGCTTTTGTTGAAAGACGGAGCAAGGGGCGTGGCAGTACTGAAACACCGTCTAAGCTGTTCGCCAATCACAACGCACTGGGACAGCTAACCAATCACAACACATTTTGTTTTTCGGAAGGCGGACCTTCATCAAAGCCGGAACTATTCGAGCCGTTTGTGCCAGGATAAGGAGAAAGGTATTTTAATAATTTAAAAATAAATTAAAAATAATGCGTTTTTCGAACCACCAAGCATGAGAGCATGTTCTAGTACACACCCAAAACAAAATAAAGACTTTGTAAAATAGCATAATAGGACCCCTTTAAAAAAAACTATAGGCATTAAACTAAGGCCATAAAAAATACTTGAAATAAAATCTACTTTTTTTTTAAGTGACAAAAACACACAAGAAAATGACTTTAACTCAAATAAATACCGAAAACATTTTCACTTAAACCATAAAAAAAAAATCTTTTTTTTTTTCATTTTATTTCAGCTAGTTGCCAAGGCAACACTTCTCATTTTCATTTAGCTTAAATTGAAGCACTAAAAGTAAACAAAAAAAATTACTAAAACTTTAACTAAAATTAATATGAAAGCAGAAAATATAAAAATAAAAACTAATTCAATATATTAACAAAATCTACAGTTCATTAACTTAATCCATAAACAATTACTTGAAATAAACCTTAAGCGAAATAAAATAAAAGAAATTGAAACTTTTATTTTTATATCAGCTAGTTGCAAAGGCAACACTTCTCATTTTGGTCATTCAAAATATTAGCAGAATCTAATGTGTGAGTGACAGCACTGACCTCCAGGGGCAGGTAGGTGTGTTTCTGCTCCTGGCCCACCTGTAGGCAGGGCAGGTGGGGGTATTTGAGCTGCAGGTTGTACTTTTCTCTGAAATACTGAGCTACTGTTCGTTCTACAGTTTGGCCGTTCTCCAACTGCAAAGGGAACCTGGAAGGAATCAAGAAACATGACTGAACAACGAACCACCACTAGAGGGCATCAAAGAGCAGAGCTAAACGGCTTTCCTGTGTTTGGAAAGCATATCAGCATACTACTTTCACTATTTCTGCAGTATGTGCTATGCATACTGAGAAAAATATGCAAATATCCTGCATGCAACATGAAGTCATGTGACAACAATGCAACACTACTGTTTGAAATGTTTACAGCTACAGTACATAATTTTTATAGTTATAATTGCAAAATTATTGTACTACACTACTAAGAAACTTTATTTTAAATAATAAGAACAGTAAAAGTGTTTTAATGATAATTATGAGGAAAAATTCGTTTAATAGTCATGAAAACAATTAAACACCATTTTAAATGGCTCAAAACATTTATTTTTTATTTATTCAAATAAATAAATAAATAGTATTCTAAATATACCATTCAGGAAGTAGTTAGTATACTATTCAGAATATATTCTTACTACTTACTTACAAAAATGACTAAAAATAAACAAGTAATGAACCTATATAGCTAATTCAAAATAACATCAGATATACTATATTAATAAATACTTTAATAGTATATAAATAACACTAAAAAGCATTGTCTACTACTCCATTAGACCCAAAATGAATCAGCTTTAAAACACAAATATTTTAAATCAATAAAACTTTAACACTTTAACTTCTTCAGTTTTAATAACTAGTAAAACCGTGGCTAATTAGCCAGAATTCAGATTATATGAGATTTATAAAACTCCAAAATGAAGAACACACACAGGATGTTTTTCAGAACTAACAAACAAATGAATGAACGAATATAAAATATGAAATGAATGAATAAATAAACAGTTCTCAATATACCATTCAGAAAGTATATAGTATACTATTCAGAGCATTGTTTTATAGTTTTAAATATAGTTTTAAAAGGTGCACTTAATTATTAACCCAAACACAAAAGTTTCAGGTTACCAATGCCATTGAAGAAACACATATTCATAAAACATATATCTACGTATGATAATAGGTTGGTAATGTGAGGAGCAACCTGCATGTAAAATAAAATGGCTTTTATTAGGTCACTAATATGACTAGCATCCTCTCACAAGTGTACAATATTTACAACATTTGATTTTAAAAACTTACTGAGTGCACCTTCAAATAAAGCCAAAAATCATACTGTATTAAAGCAATGTGTCTTCACCCTCTGCAGTCAATCCAATGTAAGGTCATAACACGCTTCACTTCCGGTTTGACTCACGTTTGGTGGCTGGCGGGGCGGCGGGTCACATTGCAGACCCGGTACTTCCTCCGCATGGTTCCGCAGTGTGTCACCTCCACCTTCAGACCTGCACACAAACCAGCCGATGAGAGAGGGACAAACACATGCGCATAAACACACATGAGCACAAAACACACATGAGCACAAACACACATGAGCACACATAAGCACACTTGAGCACAAACACACATGCGCATAAACACACATGCACATAAACACACATGAAAACACATGAGCACACATGCGCATAAACACACAAGCACACATACGCACACACATGCACACGTACCTTTGATTTCTTTGGTGAATTTGACTCGGTGGGAGTCTGTGAGGGGCCGAGGCTGCTCGTCAATGTTGTGGATGTCCAGTACCTCACACATGAACTGAATAACTGGCTGTGCTTTGTAGAAAGCTGTGGCTGACACTGCAAGACAGAAGAGATGAAAACTGATGAAAATGCAGTCCAAATTAACATTGAAAATATATCATGACTCTTAATACCTCCTCTGCAGGAAATTTATTTTATAAAAAAGACCATTTATTAGTCATGTAGCATAATGATTTTCACATAGGCAAGAACAACCCATTTTCTAGAGGATATCTGCAGAGTTTTTCAAAATTCTCATTTTTTTTAAGACCTTTTAAGACTTCAAAGTATTTAAACGGCCTAAAAATAGATTCATTTTTATTCTAAATAAATAAATGAATAGATAGTAGTAGTATTCTGAATATGCCATTCAGAAAGTAGTTAGTACATTTCACTTACTACTTAGAAGAGTTTTTCAAATAAAATTTAAAGACTTTAAGACCTTTTTTTAAGACTTGCACAAATAAAATAAATATTGCATGCCGTTACTTAAAGAGGCTGTGGTTCACATTCAACTTCAAAACGGTTTAACTCAAGTTTAATATACTCAAGTTCAAAACATGTTTTATTTATTATATACATATGCATCAAAATTGGTGGACGTACAAATATATCAATATTTACAATTAGAGGCTGGATTTTGCTGATATGATGATAATGTGATAAAAAGATTTGCTGATATTAATAAAATCTATATAATAAATGTGTTAAATAATGTCTTAGTCTTTCCTTCCTGTGATGGGCAGCCCAGAGACAAGCTACAAGTTTATGTTAAAATTCAATGCCTGATACTGTTCGTATAATTATAAAAATAAAAAAATAAAAAAAGATTATGCATAAAGCAGGACTTTTAATTATAAACAAGCCTGAAATACAACTGGAACTCTTATTTTGAAATGTCTATGAATTAATTATGCTAGATTCTCATTCCCAAAAAATATATAAGTACAATAAAATATGCACTCTTACAACTATCTACAACATAAAAACCAATGTAAACATTGTCATAATATGCTAAAATGCAAAAAAAATTTGGGGCGCAATGAAAATTCATAAGATAAAGGGATACAAGAAAACATTTACAATCAGAATAATATAATTTATTAGAATACAAAAAGTACACTAGGTTTTTAAATATCTATGTTTCAAACTGCAATTAAAAATTATGTAATTTTTTTATTTTAAACTGTGTATATAATGGATTATAGTCTATATTTTGACTATATATTGAATATAAACTCTATATACCGAATGTATAAATAAACTGAATTTAATACTTATGTACTTATTCATAAGCCGACTTAAAACTGTATAAATTGTGAATATATAGACAGTTTATTTTATTAAATCATTGTCTTTTAAATTTTAATAATCACATTAGGCCATATTGCGATTTCTGTTTTTCCATCCCCCAATTTAAGACTTCTTAAAACGATAATTAAGGCTTTTGTTATACCATGTAAGACTTTTTATGACCTTATATTATATTAAACTGAGATTTTAAGGAACCGTGAGAGCCCTATCTTCATCAAATTAAAAGACAAACCAATCAACACACGACTGTCCACTTTTACAAGTTAATGTTGCTTACTGGGTGCTCAGCTGTAGGTTATCTTTATCTTTTACTCCCCATTTCTAATTGGACTTTACAAAACTTTTATCATGCTGAAATATCTGGACCAATCTAGATGTTGCTCTTTATTAGTCCTGTGAGAAAACATCTACACAAATGTTGACGTGAGCTCAAAGCCAGTGTGTTAGCGCTCTTTCTGAGCCCATTCACTCCATTATAAGTGTGACAATGAGCCAGTGAAAGGAGAGACGATTTCAGACGGTTGGACTTTTCCCTGCCCTTTAGTAGGGAGGGGATGGAGCAGCCGACACAGCCAATTGAATTGTGGGAGTCTGTGAGAGCGGGAAAACACGCAAACAGAGTGACACAGAACTGGTAAACTTGCAGAGAGAGAAAAAGAAAGAGAGACTCATTTAACGCCCCCTTCAATCAAACAAACCCCCACCCGCCATCTTTCAGCCCTTCATCCCCCCGGCAACAGTGTGAGCGGTTCCCACACTCTGTGCTAACACACATGCTAAACTCAAACAGTGCACACCGTCAATGTTGAGCATCATCTTCCACATGGCCGGCCGAACAGACTGGTGGAAGCCGAACCACACCTCTCTGCCTCCACCCAGAGGATGGTCGTAGCCCTCCGGGGCAGAGAAGAACGAGCGGCCCACAGGAGTGTACCTGAGAGAAACAATCACAGACAGCAGAGATGTCAGCAGCCAAAATGGAGATTAAAATGCTGCATTTTATTAGGGATTCAGTGACACTTGAGGGGAACTGACGTCAGGCATCCACTACAACCACCAGCTGGAAAGTTAGTTTTAAGAAAACCTAAAAGGCGGAATGAAATTAAAACTGAAAACTAAAAAAATCAAATAAACCAAAACAAAACAAAAATCTTAATGCATGTTACTATGAAATGATTACTGGTGTATTTATTCATTTATTTAAAAACATAAAAAGTTTTAGTTCATTTTTCAGTTCAAAAATACAGGAAAACGGGTTGTGTAAAATCCTGAAAAAATTATTACAATTAAATGTATCGATGTGAATATATAGTCAAATGTAATTTATTTCTGTGATCAAAGCTGCATTTTCAGCATCATTAATCCAGTCTTCAGTGTTACACGATCCTTCAGAAATTCTAATATGCTGATTTGCTGCGCAAGAAACATTACAGAATAGAATCGAATAGAATCTTTTGTAACATTATAAATGTCTTTTTGACAATTTAATGCTGAAAAAAAGGTTAATTTCTTAAAAAAAAATTAAAATAAAAACTGATCCCCAACTTTTCAACTCTAATTAACAGCAAAGTCGACTGCAACCTCCATTTAATTCTGACTTTAAGCATAATTTGTTTCCACAAGCCAATTGCTTTGAGATTTTGATATCTTACGCATTGAAATATGCACACTGTGACAAAATAGTTTTGGGGTCATTGTGCAGAACAATAAGAGTGTCAGGGTCACCAGCTAATGTTTATCTGAGACTCACTTCATGGAGGGTAGATGGCGTAGCACCACATCCACAGCGTGAACTGGGTTGGTGCTGATTGGCTTGTCCAGCTCCAGCGGCTCTGATGTACTGCGACCCGTTAGTACCTCGTGTAATAGATGCCAGCTCACCAGGGACACAAATTTAATAGAGACTTTAAAGGGTCGGTCTTTACCCCCCTCCCCTGGCAGCGTAACGTCCAGATCCACCTGTGGACACATAACAAGTAGTGCAACAATCCACTATGCTGATTTGCAAAACAGGCCTCATATTACATAATTTGATCATGCGGAGTTAAAAAATATCAATGAAATCTTTCCATCATCTACGGTGTTCTCACAAAATAAGAATGGAGGCGGAAGATAAATATATAAACTTAATTTCAGCTAGAAATGTCTCATTTTACCTAAAAATAAACAAACAAACTTAACCAAAACTATAGAAGTTTATATATTTTAGTAATAACAGTAACAACAAAACACAACAAAATTGCTAAAACTTAAAAAATAAAATAGAAACCATAATATAAAAATAAAATCTAAACAAAAACTATAACACATCAACAATACTAAAATAACACTGCAATGGGTATGTCAGTGTGAAATTATTTGATCACATCCAATGAAATTTAACCAAAAAAAAAATATGCAATGATTTTATATATATAACATTTTTCATTTTCATTTAGTTTAACTTGAAGTAGAATTAAAACTGAATATACTAAAACTTAAAAACTATACATATAAAAAATAAAAAAAACTACTATGCTTTTGCTGACTATATAACATCGAGGAAATTTTTGAATGTCATGATTTTACTGTGCAAACCTCCTATAAATGACGCTAGGTGGGCTTCACACTATGGTTTTTGTTCGCTTACCCCCGTGGGTGCCACAGGCAGTGGGTTGGCGGTGTAGAGGCTTTTCTTCCCATCATAAACTGGCCTTCGATCCCCAAAGATGGTGACTTTAAAGTGCTTCACCATGGAGTCCACAACTTCCCTGCAGAGACATCGCTCATCAGGAGGAGTCTGTCATAAGTCGGTCATCAGCTTTGAGCGATTCTCCCACACAGCCTACCTGTTCACGCGGCGTGGACACTTCTCAGGCTTTATGTCAACCTCATACAGGTAGACGTCCATCTTGGGGATCTCCACCTGGAAGCAGTTGGCCAGCAGCTTGATGGGTTTCCCCACGGTGCCATAGCCGGGCCTCCGTGGCACGGAGAACAGGGCCTGGGCCCCAACGTCTCCTGAGAGGGACAGAATAACAAAATGTTACATACTAGATGGTTCAAAGCCAAATCACTCCCATTACAGGGTTCGAAATTGCGACCGTTTTGGTCGCATATGCTCCCGAAAAGTAATCTGTGCGACCTCAAAATATATTTGGGAGCATTGTGCGAGTGCATATAATTGTTGTCGTGCGACCTGTCTTCATTTCTCTGAAAAACATTTGTGAATTACTACACAGCATGTGCCTGCTGTGAGCCGAAACAGTGACCGTTCCACCATTCGTTACATAACCAATTAAGCTTCATCATTACATTCTTAACTTTAATGCGTATTTTAGATTAGGTTATATTAGCCGTCAATCATTTCCTTTCGCTGCACTCTGATGTCACGTGACAGGAAGCTAACTCGGAACCAACCGGGTTTTTGTTTTATTTCAGCCGATATATCTCTGTTCTGGACTTGCACAAACTACATCGAAATCATTTTCCAAAATGTAATTTGCTGTATCGCTGCTGTTCCATAAGCGCCACCTGCTGTCAGAGAGTGAATTTGCATTTCCATTCAGTCTGTCTGCTGTTTTTGTTTCATTCAGATGTTTTATGTAGCATAGTTTCACAAAGCTCAAGTCAGGACCATTCTGTTTTTGCTTCAGATTTTGAAATTAGACATTTAATTTGCATCTGAAACTGCTCATGTATGCAGCATCTTTGTTTGAATCATGATTAAAATGCTGTGGTTGTCTCTAATTTAAAATGGCTACAGATACAGACTGTAATACAGCAGATAAACATCTTGTTCATGTACTCATATTTTAATTTTTCTAATCTCTGCTTTAAGACAAAAAAAAAAATTTATACTATATATATATATATATTAAAAAATCGGCTATCAGAATCAGATTACTGCTTCTAAAAACATTAGCAATCTGAATAAAGATTTGAGCATCACTAACAAGAAAATGCAGGGCAGTGTGTGGCAAAGGAATTCATGAGCAGGTTCAATAGTTTAAGCTTTTAATTAGCAGGATGTTGCCAGCCCTTCCGTTAATTGGCAGTTGTGGCTCCTACATTTTGCAACAGTTCTACCAAGTAAAAAGTAATTTTGTGCCTGCCGTATATAATGATGTGTCAACACTTCTTGCGGGGACTGGATTGCAACACACATTCCAGCTTGCGGACATCCCGTTTCTATTTTGTTGCATGCTATTGACATTGTCTTTATTTATAATATCAAGGTAAGTGAAGACTAATGTTGTATATTGTAATGTTTAATAGTAAATATTCAAAATAATGGTTGTTAATTTAAAATGTATAAAACTTATTCTCATTATTAATAACACCACAAAACACTAATAATTAAATATTATTACCATATTAAATTATATATAAAAATATTAGAATATAATAATATAAATATAATTAATTATTATTATTATTATTATTAAAGAATAAATGAATGAGTTTTAAAGTGATTGTTATTTTTCTTGTAAAATTTTGACTGGGATTTAAAATGTAACATAAAATGTCAAGGTTTGCCAGGTTGTTGTCGGGCTGTACCAATTGTCCAAAATTTTGTAAATACTATGCCCAACAAAATAAAAATATACTAATATTTTATTATTTTATTATTACTACGACTAACTAAAAAATATATATTATAAAACAAAACAATTATAATGGTTTATAACAAATACATTTTTTTACTTAATATAAAAATTCATATGAATAAAAAAATATATAAAAACCATTTTCAAATATAACAATATATTTTCAAAGCTACCTTGTAATGGCATAAAGATGCTGAATCAAATTACATTCAATTGTACAGTAACTTCTCAAAACAATGAATAAGACTTGTAAAAAAGGTTGGCCCCAGTTCTGAGATTCAGCAGAAAACGGTAAAGAGACGATGTCTGAAGAGGCTGTGTGCATGTGGCAAAGACGAAGCTATTGCTCTGAACAGACGGCTGGTGCCTACAGAGAGATGCTGAAAATGTAATACCAACTTCATGACTGAGTTTGACAGTGATTGCAGTTAATGATTCCCTGACTGTGAGACACCCAGGACACACTAGCAGATTCATCGCCGGCAACTTCCACTCGTGGGCCTTGTGAGAAGAAAAACATTGGAGTTCAGCAACTTTGTGGAGGAGGATGGGGAAAGAAAACACAATAAACAGAAGTGATGGTGATGCTCAATGAATCAAATGTTGCCACCCTCAGAAATGGGATTTCTTACCCAGGAGTCATTTCAGTCAAATACAAGTAATAATATCTATAATATATAATTATTTTTTTTTTTAACATTTTACTTTATTTGTATAGTTGTATTTTGTATTTAATCTGTTTTTTATGTTATCTGTATGCACCCAAGGGGTCTGAGAGTAACGCAATTTCAATTCTCTGTGTGTATGTGCTGTACATGTGGAAGAATTGACAATAAAGCAGACTTGAACTTGAAGAGTTGTATTAAACTGAACCTCAAGGCCCACACAGTTACATCTGGCCACACATGCTTCTGTTTTTGTGGACGTGTCTAATCTCTTACATTCAGTAATGGGCAGAGGCTAGACTGGCCTGGGATTTCATCATTCAATCATTAAAAGTGATGCATGCAACTGGTACCTCAAAACTAAATCAATACCTTGATACAAACAGACTGTTGAATATGCATGACAGATTTGCATATCATCTGTCACCATGCCATCAAATGTAGCATTACATCATGTAGCATTGCTCAGCAATAGATCCTCTGCAGTGAATGGGTGACGTCAGAATGAGAGTCCAAACAGCTTTAAAACACGCAATAATCATCCACACAACTACAGTTCATCAGTTAACATCTTGAGAATTGAAAAGCTTTGTGTTTGTTCAAAACAAATCCATCTAAATGGTTTCATTTTAAACCGTCACTTCTGGCCAAAATACGAGTCCATAATCCATCATACTGCTTTGTGATGCAATGCTAAATTTCCCCAAATAAGTTCAGATGACGAAAGAGACTCCTGAGGGCCTGAGGGTGAGGACATTTTATGCACATTTTTATTTTTGGGTGAACCTTTCCTCCATGTCCACTACTATTTCCAACTATATACTCAATCCGAAACAACAATTATGTAAAGCAGAGAATAATGTGTGTGTATACACACCACACACACACACACACACACACACTATACATATTTATATAATCTAATATTATATATATATATTACATACAGGTATAATATGATATATACTGTATGTAAAATAAGAGCAAACTGTCATTGAAACTGATATTAATAAAAATATATATTTAAGTATAAGATCTATAATGTTATTAAAAAAAACATTGTAAACCCATAATAAAAAAGACTAGGAATATCAACACAGGCCAAGCAAATTTAGATAAAATGTTAGGTAAATATGTCAACTGTTGATTTAAACGGTTAAACAGCGAGAAGTAATAAAAGCTCATTTAAATTTAAAAAGGCTAGACAAGTTTATTTATATAGTACACTTCATTTACGATGGTAATTCAAATCACTTTACATAAAAAGATCAAAAAGTAATGATGAGAGTAATAAACGGATACAAAATAAAAACAACAATAAAAAGTAAGCAATAAAAACAAAAAAAAGAATAAGCGGGAAAGAAAAAAAACAAAAAAAATAGATCAACAGAAACAGAAAAGATTCACTGCTAATTTAAAATAAAACGTCAATAAAAACTCAAAATTCAAAGCTATGATAATCAACTATTACACTGTGTGTTTGATTAAACGGTCTAACATGTTCTGGTTCAACCACTGGTCTAAGTCTGAAGCAGGACTACCTGTTTGTCAGAACAAAGTTTTTGGTAAACCATCATTATTTTTTCTATTCCATTTGATACTATATAGCAGAAATGACATGCTTCGCTTTTAAGATGACAAACCAATGAGTCAAAACACAAGCTGTCTGGCTTCAGTCTAACAAGATTCTAGTAACGAGACAGCAGAAGTTTACTGAAGGGTTCAGTCCGGTGTTACCCACCAAACGGAGATCTGTCTGAGCTAAACGAATGTCAGGCTGAGAGTGATTCATCCCGCTTTGACTCATAACCGCTGCTGAAGAGGCCAGCCTTCAAAGCCGAAGAGAGCAGAGTCACGGTTTAAAAAAAGCAAGAAAAACAAGAATCACTCTGAGAACCTGACGAGGGTCAGACTGAATCATTAGCTGCTGCTTTTAATAGAGCGCAACCGCCGGCTTCCAGGAGTAAAAACCTAATAGAGAAATTGATTTTTAGCGATAACGTATAAACCCTTCAAGACAAACCTAACATGAAGAGGCTGTGCTACAAAATAATCATTATTCATTCATCTTGCTTTACGCTGCTCGGTCATTTTTATTTTCAAGCAAAACTAATTATTAATATCCATAATTTTTTTTTAAAGAAATTAATAGGTTTATTCAGCAAGGATGCATTAAGGGATTTTCACAAACCCAAAATGAAAATTAGCCCATGAATTACTCACCCTCAAGCCATCCTAGGTGTATATGACTTCTTCTTTCAGACGAATCCAATCGGAGTTATATAAAAAAATGACCACGTAGCCAATCCATGCTTTATAATGGGAGTGATGGTAGCCCAAAATTTGAAGTCCAAAGAAATTGCACCCATCCATTATAAAAGAAGTCCACAAGGCACCGGGGGGTTAATAAAGGCCTTCTGAAACAAATCAATGCACTTGTGTAAGAAAAATATCCATATTTAAAACTATAAACCATAATCTCTAGCTTCTGCTAACTGCCGTACGCACGCACCGGAGAGAGTGCGTCCAGCGCATGACTAAGCCTTTAAAAAAAGGGTCTGCCCCCCCCCCCCCGGTAAGCATAGCTACCGGTGATATCTGCTAGTCTCGGCGAAAATCATTTGTTTACAGCAAAGGAAAACCAGTCTCCTCTTGGCTTATATCGAAATCCTCTGACATTTCTTTACATATCCTCGTTTTGTACTACTAACTCGTGACCGGAGTTTTGTTTTGCTCTCTCCTCTGCGCCTCGTCACTTCCGCGTTTCCCTACATCTTACGTCATCTGCTGGACGCCACTCGCTCGTGAACATGCGTAACGTAGCGATAAGCTAAAAGATTAATGGTCAAGTTGTAAATATGGATATTTTTCTTAGAAAAATGCATCAATTTGCTCAGAAGGCCTTTATTAACCCCCCGGTGCCTTGTGGACTTCTTTTATAATGGATGGGTGTAATTTTTTGGAAAAACATAAAAAAATATTTTGAACTTTTATTCATAGGAATCCTGATAAAGGATTTATCATGGTTTCCACAAAAATATGCAAGCAGTAATAAGCAGTAATTCTATTTACCTTTAAATGGTGATTTAAAAACATCAAAATTAACCATAAGAATAAAAAAAGGATTTAAAATATTAAAAATAATAAGAGGAAGATTGAGTGCAAATTGAATATATTTTAAAACGTTAATAAAAATCTATAACTGTAGGTTACAACTAGGGTTGGGTACCGTTCACATTTTAACCGGTACTGTACCGGTATTGGTACCTGAATTTCGGTGCCGGTACCCAACGGTACTTTTTTTTGGTACTTTACTCTCTGCGTAATATTCCTTTAAAAAAATTTTAATAGGCTAATAATTGTATTATTTTTTTCTACAATTAAGTGATTAATCTAGTTGTAATATTTATTTTTATCATTTCATTGTTTTATTTAAATTTGATACAAAATGGAATATTTAAAGATGTACATTATACTTTACAAAAGTAATACAAGAGTAATATATTTCTGTTACATGTTAAACCGTACTTTTATTTTGACAGGTTGCCATGAAGTTTCTGTGTGTATACAGTATGATGATGCTAGTTTTCTCAAATGAAACGGTAAAATTCTCGCGAAGTGACTCTCACAGCAGCTCTGGGGATTAAGTTTTTGTGTTCATGCCGTCATATAGTGAGACGCAGAGGCCGGAAATCACCGTGAGCATCACGCGTGCTTCAGTATTTGTGTAGTAAACAAAACCGCATTTCCGCCATTCATGCATACAGAGGCAAGCGGATCATGCAGGATTCATATTTAAACCGTCAGACACTAGTTCATATCGCAATTCGAATTAAGTGGCAGTGGCTACTTTTGATTTATTCGTCCAAAATTGACGAATTCCGTGGCATTCCACGCTATAGAGTAAATTACGTTTTTATGAATGGACTCCGCGATCCCGTCTGCGTTTTCATGGAAACCATATTGCCCTAGAAATGTAACCACACATCAGAACATTCCGGCTTGCCCTGTGTGTTGTTTGAACGAGTTGCAGGGGTGACATCACGTCACAGGGTCTCTCTTTCTCTCTCTGTCGCGGATGCGCCCAGATGCGTTCTCAGGTACCGAAATTTGGCACCGATTGATTTAACGTGAATCAGTACTCGGTAGTAACAACGCAATTCGGTCGGTACCTTTAAAAGTACAGAGTTTGGTACCCAACCCTAGTTACAACTGCTTTCAACATTGATAATAAGAAATGTTTATTGAACAGCAAAGTCAGTATATTAAAATGATTTCTCAAAGATCATAAATTAAATTAAAAATAATCTTAATTACAAACAGAATAAATTATATTTTAAAATAAATATATATATATATGAAGTTAAAATACAAAATTATTTAAAATGTACTACTATTTCACAATATTACTATTTTTATTGTATTTTTAATCAAATAAATAGCCTTGTTGAGTAGAAGAGACTTCTTTCAATTTTTGTTTTAAATCTTACCCGAAAGTTCAAAATACCCAACACAAATATTAATAACTAGCAAACTAATTAAACAAATAAAAGTTTGGTGAAAATTATGTATTCCAAAAACACTTGATTTGAAAAGTCAACATTTCAAATATACAATGAATAAACTAAATACAAATACATTGTAATACTTGCGATCAATTAAAATCATACAGTGAAGGTTTATATTGCACCACTGCTTATGATTTAATTTCATAATTGTCTAATAAACCTGGAATTGTGCATTATAACTATTGTTGGTTCTTTGATAAATTGCTTTGCTCCTTTTTTGTAAGATGCTTTGTATATTGCTAAATACTGAAATGTAAATAGGGTTGCAAAGGGGTGGAAAATTTCCAGTAAATGTAATAACCCTAAATGTAAATAACTGAAAATGCTTTATGGCAGACTGATTTATAAAAGACAAAGTACATAAACATGTAAGTTTTTAGCTTTGAATCAAAAGTGATTCGTCTCAAGACATGTCTGGTTCGAGTACCCATAAAAACGAATAGAAAAAAATACTTCCGGAGGCATATCAGCTGCAGAAGTGGGCGCTTGCTGTTGCATGGCTGCTCTGTCAGAAAGCTGAATCCCTTTTTCACCTGGTGGGCCTCTTACAGCCGACACAGGCCAGTCTGAGAGACCCCAGCCTTTCACACGCAGCCAGACGAACAGGGGGGTCTGAAACCCCAGACGACTGTGTCTTTGTCATGGAAATCCCCCTGCCTCGCGTAGACCGATAACGATTCGATTTTACGCCGAACACAGACTCATGGATGTCTGCGCACGCTCTGCCAGACACATTTGGATTCAGACCCAGGCTTGAGGGAGTGACGGGGACCTTGGGAAATTTGTGAGCCGCGCTCGGAAGGGGGTGGAAGAGGAGGCAGCGAGGCCAGAGGACGCTGCTTTTCATCCTCCGCACATGCAACCACACACTGTACTCTACGAATGAGTCATTATGCCACACTTCCTTGACTCTGGCCTCAGAGCTTATTTTCCCACCGCCACCCACTCGTGCAGCACTCACTCGCGGAGCTACAGCGTCATCTCCGTTGAGAGTGAAACGTAGCCAAGCGTCAAGGCCGCGCAGACAAAGCAGGGAGAGAAAGCAAGAATGAAATGCGCAGAGATCAGAATAGGCCTGTCGTAAGAAATCATTACTCATGTAAGCTTTTGTGCACACTGAACGTCAAACGTACCCATATTTTGATACAAAAAACACACCAGTCTATAGTATGGATAGAACAGACTCAAGACATCAGTGTTTCCTATTAACTACTAACTTCCTAATAAATCAAAAAATATTTTACACTTCCCTTAATAACAAAAGATCATTAATTAATATAATATTAAGAATTATGAAATATTCATTTTTGCAAGTTATACAGTAGTAATATATTTCTTCCTTCATTGAAACAACAACAAACAATAATAATAAAAAATACTATAATGCACTGTAAAATGAATATTCATAAATATATAAATTCTTGTTCACTATTAAATATTTAATTATATAATTAACAATCAGTCCATATTACATACACCTGATTTAGGAAGCCAAGCAATTCAAATAGATTATTATTATCATATTCAAAATTTTTGGCTACCTAAAACCAGTGAACTGATTATATTAAATAATTAATATAAAAGTGTATTACAATAGTAATATATTTCTTTGCATTAATAATAATAATAATATATAATCATCATCAATTTGTTAATAAGAAGCAATTCAAATAGATTATTATTATCATATTCAAAATTTTTGGCTACCTAAAACCAGTGAACTGATTATATTAAAGGGGTCATATGATGCTGCTAAAAAGAACATTATTGTGTATTTGGTGTAATGAAACGTGTTTATGCAGTTTAAAGTAAAAAAAATACATTATTTTCCACATAATGTACATCATTGTTTCTCCTCTATGCCCCACCTTACTGAAACGCGTCGATTTTTACAAAACTAATCGGTCTGAAAAAGCGAGGTGTGCTATGATTGGCCAGCTATCCAGTGCATTGTGATGGCCGCCGAATACTCAGCGTGAGAGGAAATGTTACTCCCCTACATACTGTGATGATGCCCTGTCGGCCGCAGCAACAAACCGAGCAACAAAACCCATTCAACAACAACCCCACCAAATAATAAAAACCCCAGACGCCCTTTGTTGCGTCCAGTGGGGACATAATTATGGTTTATAATTATTTATACTGTCTTTTTACACGTTGCGTTTCATCGTGCCGCGTAAACATAAAACCCAGTCTGCATTTGTGATCAGAGAAATTACAAACAACAAGTGCTACTCTACACTGCCCCAAACTCGCGTTTGAATCGTAAGTGGCAACTCCTTTAAATGCAAATTTTACAGTCTGTGAGTCAGAACAGCCGCATTGTAGTCTACCCTCCCAGGATCAGGAAACAGTCCTCCAAAAAAAATGCTCTGGACACATCTGAATATTTTGGTTAAACTGTTCTGGAACAGTGTTACACGACTTTACCACTGATTTCTAGTCGTGTCATCTTTTGGAAAACCAAACAAAGTAGTTTCGCTTTCACAACCAAACCAACACCAATCTACACATACCCCCCCCAACACCCAGCGCATTCACACGACAAACAACTCCAGGCCCCCCACCACTGCCACCACCCCACCCCAGCGGCGCTGGCAACAATACTACAGCGAGAATAAAAAGTTACACCTTCTTTCTTTGCGTGAACAGATGTGGCGTCAGGGTTATGCAAATATTCCCACATCGTGCAATCAGGCGGGTTGAGATGATCTGTTGGGGGGCTGTTGTTCGATACGAGCCGTTTTTAGGTAGGCGTGTTGGTTAGACTTAACTTTTGGTTGTTTCTCAAGCATCTTCCGTCTGGATTTGAGACTTTAGTCGGTTGCAACTTTACCAGGCTTCTTTAGCACCACGAGCTGTGAACCCCTCCCGAGAAAGGAACACTTTAAATGAGGGGGTTGCATTCATATGACCCTTTCAATAATTCATATGAAAGAACAGTGCCCGTTCTGAGTAGGTTATAATTCCACGGGGTTAACGGAGCCGGCCCATCATTGTTGATAATAATAATTGTTCAAATTTGTTTGTTTAGTTTAATTATTATTATTATATTGCAATTGTTTGGCTTCCTAAAAAAAACAGTGTGAATGTAATGTGGACTGAGACTATCACAACTTAAAAAGAGGTTCGAGTCCACTTTAAAGTCAATATTATTCAGTTCAATTTGGTCACTGAAAAGGGGTAGAAGCGCTTAATTTTGCACTGAATGTGAACCAGACTGACGCATTTCACTTTAAAAAGTACAAAATGTGAAAATTGTATTGTATTGCATTTATTTACATTTCTGAATGTTTACTTGAGCACTTCAAGATACCGTTAGATCTCCAATAACAATTTCAGCCTAACCTGCAGGGAGGATGCCAGCATGGTCAAGCGGGTCGAGTCCTCACCGTTCCGAGTCCATGGAGGGTTTCTTCTGAAAACATGAGTTTGTCGGAAATTGCTCCATAATGTCAACATCCTGTCATCAAAATGCCTGTAAAATTTGGTCTGAAACAGCCTGCTTTTGGCATTAAAAATCCAAAAAGCTTGAGGACTTGTTTTTATGCATACAAATAAGACAAAAACACCTGATATAAAAATACAGAAGCCCACAACATCATAATAAAGAGTGGAGAAAGCTGCCTGGGAGAAAGACGAACCCCACAACTGGAGAACCGTGGTTTTGGAACGATTAAGATTCACTTCCAATCTCTGCTCTTACTGCTGCAAAAGCGTCGCTGTCCTCCGGTACTCCCCCACAAAGACTTCCCGGGGACCATAAACGGGGACAAAGGGGCAAGAGGAGAGAGCAGTGGTGCCTGGAGGACAGTCCATTACAGCGACAAAGAAACAGACAGAGAAGTTTCGAGGTGCTGGCCTGATCGACGTACAAATTTTAGGAGGACAGCGATAAACCAATAAATGAACTAAAAAATATTAAGATCTCTAAAAGGTGAGTGTGATTAAGAGTAATTTCATCATTCTGCTGAGCTGCTCTGGTACAGGCGGTTCCTCTGAATCATTAATGCAAGAGCTCATTCACACGGTGCTGAAAGCTGTGAGCTCCTACAGCAACAGCAGCGCCTGGCTGTTTGCACAGTAACACCGCGTCTACACTAGAAATGACCAGTGGCGCTAGAAGCACGTCATCTCAACATCAAATAACCAGATGAATCAGCAAAGAGAAACACAGACCGAGAAGAAGAGAACCACCTCCACACCCAAGCAGAATGCGTAAACAAACATGGCCAAAAACACCACTAAACACAACTCTCCATGACTGCCAGTGTTTTCTGCACTACTCGTGACCCACCCCCACACAAGACACCAC
Organism: Sinocyclocheilus anophthalmus; assembly: GCA_018155175.1. Lineage (NCBI taxonomy): Eukaryota > Metazoa > Chordata > Actinopteri > Cypriniformes > Cyprinidae > Sinocyclocheilus > Sinocyclocheilus anophthalmus. The sequence continues at coordinate 248,008 of JADLZN010007036.1, forward strand.
CTCCTAAAATTCTAGCTTTTATTCAACGCTTTCCGCAAAACAGTAACCCTATTCGCAATCAGACCCATGCTATTGGCTGGTCGGCTTCCGTTAAAAGATGGTATTTGCCCCCGCCACTCTGTACTGGAGCTTTTTCTATATTAATATTTCTCTGTGCCACAATGACAGCTTCGTACTTCTAGCCTTTCTTTTTCTGTCTTTCTTCGCATATGTTGCTGCCTCAGTACTGTGCCTATTAACTAAACGAATGCTCTTTTACTGTACAACGCAGACCCCACAAAAACTCACCCCAACCACCATGGAAGTGAACCAACCCCCCCTCCTTCTCCCCCTCTATTTCCTTGTTCAGCCCTGTCTGTTCCCCACCCTCCCCCGGCCCTGTGTCCCCGTCGCCTCTTTCCTTTCTTTGTCCCCCATACCTCGTTGTCGCTTTTCTCCATTCGGTGTCCTCCTTTTTCTCGCTATCCTTTGCTGCTGCAGTTCCCCCTCACCACGTTTCTCCTCGTTTCGCTCGCTTGGCTTCGATCTTTTTTCCTTTGTTAGGATAAACTTTCCACTGCCGTTGTCTCTCTTTGTCGCTTGTGTGTCCCCCCCCCACGCGGGAGCTCAGCTCCCCCCCACACTGCGGTATAGACCTTCATACTGTGATTTCCCCCCAAACCCCTCGGATATCAGATCGGTATCAGTATCGTCTGGTACTCAGACTTTTTGGTATCGGATCGGGATTGGTTCTGAAAGCCCCCGCCCCCCACCCCCAACCCCACCCCAAACACCCCCACCCCCCCCCCCCCCCCCCCCCCCCCCCCCCTCCATTTGCCTCTATGAGTGAGTTCTTAAGAACCCCCCCCAGAAGCACTACACTTAAGTAGACCTTCCCTGGATAGTTAGAGGGAGACAGAATGTTGTCTTCCCCCTGCCGTGTCCACTACCTCCTTTCGCGCCGCCGTCCTCGGCGCCTCTCCGTACGCACTCCACCTTAATGAAATCTATATAGAAATAAAAACAATAAAATAAACAAAAAAATGACAGAAGCACATAAAATTTAAATAAAACCTGAAAATATAAATATAAAAACACAGCTAATTCAAAATATTAATAAATACTATATTAGCATATAAATAATACTAAAACAACACTAACCCAAATCATGAGAACTCTGAACTGTTCTGCTGAGCAAAATTTGCCAGGAGAAATCCACAACTAACTACACTAACTACTGACCAGCCAATCTGGTCGGTTTCCAGACATCCAGCGATAAATGCAGTACTGTACTGTGCATCTGATCGCTTAGATCTTCGGCATTACATCTTGCAATTTCCATTGAGCTAGTACAACACCAACATCTCCCACACACCACCCACCTTCACCATCACAGAGCGGTTGTGAAAGCCCAGATTTATCGCCCCGCCGGATGTGTGCTGCTGTGGGCCCGGGCCGCGAGCTCGGCCGAATGACACCACCCACCCACCCACTCAATGGACCCACAGACTGACAGTCACGCACCGGTTCAGACCCACACTGAGTGACCGCACGGCACTGAGCGCACAAAGCCACAAGACACGACAGGGCTGTGTGTCGACGCATGTGTACAGTTGGCAAACCGGCCGACACGGTAACTGAGGCTGCAGCCATCAAACAGCTCCTGCTAAGGTAAAGATGTAACCTTTGAAAGATACAGTAATCCAGAGATTAGGACACGGAGATAAGAGTAATAGCCCCACAACGCCCAAGGCCCCCCATTTTTTGCACGCTCTGTCTGAATGCACCCGCACCCCCTTGACCCGGAGCCGGATGACCCCAATTTCTATTAGAAAAACCAATCCCCCCCACCCCCCCCCCCCCCCCCCCCCCCACCCCCCACACCAACCCCAAAACCCCCCCCCCCAACCCCCCACCCCCACAACCCCAACCCTCACACAAACACCACCCCACACCGACTTCCCATGTTACGCCTCATAGCTCATTCTAGTTCAGATTCTAATAGCTCTTTTTAAGATGAAAGATTATTTTAGTACAGTTGGGGAAAAAACATATTTGGAAAATAAATGCTATGCTTACTGCATTGCCAAATAATGAGATAATTTCAGATTTCAACAAACAGATACAACAAGTCAGAAATAAACATTAATCCAATCCCTCCAATTCAAAAAGCCTTTTACAGTCTCTTATAAGTGCCATAAAAATACTAAATTAAATTTGTTAAATATTTCGATCAGTTATATATGCTGTATACCTCAGATTACTCAAAATGCGCATCTTTAACTTGTCATGGACCTATGGTTTCTGCAAGATAGAAAATGCAGACAGAGTCCTGTCAAAACAAATGGATTTTACAGTGAAATGATGCAGAATTTGGCAAATTTTGGAATAATGAATAAAAAGTTTTGTTGTGAAGGAATTGTAATTTTCATTTAATTACATGTTAAAAGGTTGATTAAACCGGTAATGTTTTATGAATTCATTTGACTAGCACCATTTTTGATGATAAATTTGAATGAAATCATAAAATAAAGAATCCTTAAAAATGACAACAAAGAATTTCAGGGGGAAAATGATTTCATAAACCCTAATATTATTGTTAGAATTTTAAAGTTATTAAAGTTTTATAAATTAAACTGATTAGAATGATGGAAACTTGTTTCCACTACAGGATTAAAAAAAACTGCAACTTTCTCTCACAATTCTGACTTTTTCCTCACAACTGTGAGAAAAAATAGTGAAGAAAATTATGGAGAAAAAAAAGAAAAAAAAAATTTTTTTTTTTTTTTTTTTTGTTTCATATATTTGAGATATAAACTCAACAATTGCAAGAAAGTAAGTCAGATTCTGAGTTAATATCTCACAATTTTGGAAAGAAAAAGAAAAAAGGCCGAATTGTGAGATATAAACTCAGAATTGCAAGAAAAAAAGAATTGTGAAACAAAAAGTGACAATTACTTTTTTTTTTTCATTTTTCATCCATTGGCAGAAACGAGCTTCCATAGATTAGGTATGTTTTTTTATTATTAATTTAATTGAATTCCAAATTTAATTTAAGTAATATGGAAAACAGAATTTGGGTGGAAATAAAACAGATTTCACTGAAACTCACATTGTGATACAAACCACCCCTTTAAAAAACATTGAGCATTAAGTAATATAATGCAGTAATAGCGATTTTAAAATCAAACATGATGAACGCAATAACCTGCAGTTCAGACTAATTCAGTAACCGCTCCAACTACTTTAAAATACTTTTGATTGCTTAAAAGAACTGACTCATAAGAAATCAACAGCTATGATAAGGTCACTGTTCTCACAGTATGTGGACGTTGGCAAAACAGGGGTGTTGGGGTTCTGCAGGGACAGACGCTGGCCAATATTTGCCAATGTACATGGCAGAGGAAAACAGCCTGAACCCTGACCACACCAAGAGTGTTTCTGATGAATAAGATGCATTCTGCGTTGAGATTCCACCACAGCGAGGTGAAAGGTGCCCTGTGTAGTTAACAGCCTTAACTTGCTACGAGCTCAGCGAGAAACAGACAAATTCTTAAGCAGAAAAGACATCTGAAAAGTCATTTGAACCAGTTTAGGAGACTCGGAGGCCTATAGGTCAAGTTTGTCTCTCTCTCGCCTCTTATGCTATAAACTCTCTCCTCAGAGCCCCTTCGCCTTCCCCCAACTGACCTTCAAAGAAAAAAAGGCCCTAAAGGCCAGAGAGGGCCCCATGTACACAGAGAGACTGCTCTGTCTCCATACGAAACTGCCCTGAAAACATTGCCCAGGCCGACAACCCACTCCAGAGGGCCCCAAAACCTCTTCTTCGTCCAACTTTTTCTATTTAATTTATGGCATGCGCACTTTCAAGCAGCATTTCCACCCGTGATACGGAACACAATTGCGTCGCTGTGTCTCAGCACTGAAAATGAAAGGGATCACATTCTTGGGCTATGATGGGTCACAGTGACTGTGCAGTGCACGTGGTGAACAGGGCTGGCCAAAATAAAACAAAAACACGCACATTCAAAGATTTTTATTTAGCTATTAAGTTTCCAAACAATTAGAGATGCACTGATTATTTTTAAGGTCCCAAACAAATAATACGCAGAAATATCAAAATGCATGAACCAAACTATAAAAACATTTTGGTTATTCATTGTTCTATTTGTGCTATTGCACACAACAACAACAACAAAATCTTTCATCAATTCTGAAGATAAACTGCTTGCTTTTCAAGACTAATGCTGCAATGAATAATAGTAAAAGTGAAATCCTTTATGCAAGAAACCCATTTGAATATTTAGAACTGATAACTAATGTTGATTTAGGAGAATACGGTTTAAAATTATTATTTTGATTCCTTTTAACTGTATTTTATGGAACTGCATTATATATATTTCCAATTAAATTGACCCTTCGCCGGGAATTTGATTGACAGCCAATCTGACCAATCATAAAGCCGGAGCTGTCATTTTGTCTGATAAACAAACCAGGCAGGAGAGCAGACTTACGTTGGTGGACTTGAACTTGAAAAATGGTGTGTATTGACACAGTTGAAACAAAATACTGTCTGATGTTCACTCATGCTTATTTTGTGCTTTAACTAGTAAAAAGGAAGAGATGGTCGGTTCACGCTCTCATTACCCCTTTTATCGTTCTCCCCTTCTTTTTGTGATCATTTTTTTTTCTATTTTGGGATTATCACCACCGCAGTGTTTTTTAAATATTAAAGAAAACTTGGAACGAAAACTGTACCCACACTTGTGCTGGATCAAGAACTCTAGAACTATTGTTAATTTAGGAGGAAACTGTTTAAAAAATTATTTCTATTCTTTTTGACTAGACTTTTTTTACTGCGTTTTATGTAACTGCATTCAATATTTCCAATCTAATTGGCTACAATGACAGTTTGGTTGAAATTATGGTCCAAAATCACTCTTTTAAACAGAACAATAATTTTTTTAATTTTTTTTTTATTCATACAGTCATACATACTTTTTAACACAATAACGTCTGAAGGTAAATAAAAAAATCTGAACAAAAGTTATTTTTAAGAACTGATGGCTAATGTTAATTTAGGGACAGACTGATTAAAATGCTTATTTTGATTCTTTTAATTAGATTTTATACTGTGATTTTGTGTAACTGCAATAAGCATTTGCAATTTGGTTGAAATGATGATTCAAAATCACCCTTAAAAGCCATTTAATAGCAAATAAATATTGACATTGACAGGCAGCGCTGGCGGCCCCCAGACTATTTCACCGTCACACCGGGCCCCCCAAAAACCTTCACTATACTGGCTATCCACAATGCTGGCTTAAGGCAAACTGCACTCACCATTGAAACCACCCATAGCATGTCATCAGCTTATGGGCGAGGGCAGGAGATCGAGGGGCTTTTGTTGAATCAAAGGATGTAACTCTTCCTCTGCTTTGGCAGTACCATCAAACAAACAGCAGCAATCAAAAGTCAATGCAGTGCACTGTGGCACAACAGCGCAAAACTACTGGGAAAAGCTGGCCACTTTGATCATCAAGTGACATCGTGAACTCGAAAGGTTCGAAAAACAGTTTATGCAACCTGTGCGGGAAAACGACATCATCTTGGCCTGTACCCACCCACTTGTAGCATTACCTCAAAATGAGACACGACGGGGGCTTCCCCTCAGCAGGGGCGTTTCTTAGATAGGTGACAGGAAACATCTGGTGTTATTAAACACCTCAAATCATGCCCTATTTAGCATCAAACCTAATAAAAACGCACAGGTTAGGTCTCTTCATGGTCACATAGCTCCCATGGCACAGATGCACAGACTCATAAGGAACAGAATCCAGTCCAAAAAAAATAAAACATATAATTTACAGTAATCCATGGAATGTCACAAAATTTGGCAAATTTTGGAAGGATACATGTCTTAAAAGAAATGTTATTGTAGAGTAGAATGTACTTCTCAAAGTAACAAGTAAATAATAAATAATCAAACAAACATTGAATTTTGGGGAACTTTTTTTTTTCCAAAGGGCCTAATAATCTAATTTTTGTTCAAATGTTGTTAAATTGTATAAGTTTCAAGATTTTATTTAATTGCACATGCTTTTTTCATTAATAGAACATAAATGAACCATTTAAACAGAATCCCGAAAATTTAAAGCGGGACAATTCAACAGGAAAAGAGTAAAAAAAAAGAAAGGAAAAAAAAAAAAAAAAAAAAAAAAAAAAAAAAAAAAAAGGATTTGGATTTAAAAAAAAATTAAACGGAACTTCATAGGACCCTAAAATGTAGGGCTGCGTATCGAGTTCGATACTTTTAGGCACCGACTGAAATGCCTCGATACCATCGAGTTATCGAAAAACGTCTCGTCGTTCGGTAACAAATTTCGATACCTAAAGGGTTAATCTCATCAGCTTCAGTGAGCCAATAAGCCTGCAGCACTAGCCGGCGTGTTCGACTAGAAGAGGTGCGTCGCAGATCAAGTGTTTGACATCCACGAGAGCGATTCGAAAGCGCACGGAGCAGTCTGCTCTCTTTAGCTCTTGTGGTACTGTAATACACCGATCGGTCTGCACAGTCAGTCCGCGTCAAGTCCAACACACCTACTAGTTTACACCGGTTACACTCAGAGATGTGGCGCACACGTGAGGCTGTAGTGTGAATGCGTCCCAGCTAGGGCTGGGTATCTTTCAAAAATTTTCGATACCGATACCTTGACTTCGATACCGGTTCCTGAACGATACTTTTTTCGATACCAATTTTATGAAATCAATTTTAACAAGATTACATTATCTAAAAAAAAAAACTTTGGTTTTATTTTTCAGCTTGTTAATGTTTATACAAACTCAAAGACTCATCTCCTGAGCCACTGCACAAAGGAACAAAATGTAATCAACACAATAAATCAGTGCAAAATAGTTTTAATAAAGCTCAAATAGTCTTCAGTTTACACATCTGTTAGCTACATTTACACTAGTTAGTGTTCGTTTTAAAATGCATAGCTCAGACAGAATCATGATTTCTATTTATTTTCCACTGATTTACTGATGAGCATTAGCAGCTTCCAGCGCTGTCTGCCTGTGTTCTCTCTTCCATGATCGCTGCTCTGACTCAGAGGTAATAACAAATTTAATTTCAGCAACATTACATGGCCAAAACGCACATTAGATGGCAGGTCCGGATTTACCTATTTTCGTGACGTAGAAAAAACATTTTTGGGACCCCTTCCCTATTAATATAACAGACCTAATATTACCACCCAAGCAAACAAAAATATTTCTTAATCAGTGGAAACCAATACAGTGTTTTCTATCGGAATAAGCACTTGCGTTCAGTCAATAAAAATCGAATAGTTCTTAATTTGTTTGAGAACTGAGAAAGACCATACCATATAGTCGTGGCCACATAACCTCCTCCGGGAGTGCATTATTTCTCTAATAATTTTAACGGCCTGGAGTCCCAACCACACATCAAGACATTGTTCAGATCATTTGTTTCAAGACGTTTGACATGTTTCCGTCCTGAAATCTCGTGTGGGTTGAACTCATTTTTTTACGTTGCAAATTCCAAAACGTCATTTTAGAGCTGATAACAGAGGCTTGAGCCATTGATATGCAGGCTAACGCAGTTATTAATGCAGTCTAATGCGGTTATTAGAGAGAGGGAGATTAAGTGCGTGTGAATACCTGCATCTATGCGTCTCTCAGCAGCGTTCAGCATATTCAACTAATAGTGAATCTTTAAGTTTAACTCCTTCAAGAACCTCGCTACTGAGAAATGTCATGTAGCTTTTCAGCTGCGAAACTATTTTACTGATAAATTTGCGGTGCAGCGCTGACAAGAAGTTTCTGTTCGCGTCTCTGCACTGTGTGTGTGTCTGTGAGAGAGACTGGGAGAAAGAAAGCCTGATTTCCGTAGTCTACATAAAAAAGGTGGAAGACATGGAAATAGTTTGTCATTTTTTACCCTATTGTTTGTTATATTTAGCGTAAATCCGCCCGGTTAGTGGCAAGCGTGAAGTTATTAAAACACTCAATGGTGGTTTAAAGTGAGTTTTGAGTTAAAGCGGAATATAAATCTGATTTATTGTCTTATGTAGCATGATGCTACAGATTGCATGAATGGTCACATAACACACGCTTTCAGTCGTGTACCGTTAGTATGAACGGACATCTGCATATAATCGGAACTCCATGCAGCTCCCGCGCTACTCTATACTGCTGGTATTACAGCACCACAAGAGCTAAAGAGAGCAGACTGCTCCATACGCTTTCGAATCACTCTCGCGGATGTCAAACACTCGATCTGCGCCGCACCTCTTCTAGTCGAACACACCAGCTAGTGCTGCAGGCTTATTGTCTCACTGACGCTGATGAGATTAACCCAGTAGGTATCGAAATTTGGTACCGAACGACAAGACGTTTTTCAATACTCAATGGTATTGAGGCAATTCGGTCGGTGCCTAAAAAGTAGCGAACTGATACCCAGCCATAAGTCCCAGCCCCCGTAGTTGTAAGGCTACATTTACACTGGTGCGTTTTTTGTTTTAAAATGAAAACGATCCTAGTCCATACTGGCTTTCAAGCGGCTTCCACTAATCTCCGACAAAGACAGACCGGAAGTCATTAATTCCAATAGAGATGTAGTGCGTGGGTTCCGATCATATGCAGACGTTCGTTATACTCATTGACGAAAGCGCGTGTATGTGACCTTCATGCAAACTGTGCATCATGCTACATAGACAAAAATACGTTTATATTCCGATTTTTACTCAAAAACTCAACCTTTATTAAAACCACCATCGAGTGTTTGTAATAACTTCCGATTGCCGTCTAATGTCTGTTTTGGCCATGTAACGTTGCTGAAATTAAATATATTATTACCTCCAAGTCAGAGCAGTGATCATGGTAGAGAGAACACAGGCAGACAGCGCTGGAAGCTGCTAATGCTCATCAGTAAATCAGTGGAAATTAAATAGAAATCATGATTCTGTCTGAGCTATGTGTTTTAAAACGAACACGCACTAGTGTAAATGTAGCCTAACAGATGTGTAAACTGAAGACTATTTGAGCTTTATTAAAACTATTTGCACTGATTTATTGTGTTGGTTACATTTTGTTCCTTTGTGCAGTGGCTCAGGAGATGAGTCTTTGAGTTTGTATAAACATCAACAAGCTGAAAAATAAAACCAAAGTATTTTTAATTTTTTTTAGATAATGTAATCTTGTTAAAATTGATTTCATAAAATTGGTATCGAAAAAAGTATTGTTCAGGAACCGGTATCGAAGTCAAGGTATCGGTATCGATAATTTTTTAATGATACCCAGCCCGACTAAAATGTATTTTTTGTTACTTTTTAATGAATTGTTGTTCATCAGTTTCATGATTTCAATTAATTAGACATGATTTTTGATTAATAATATTTAATCTAACCATTAAAATAAAACCAGAAAATGGAAAAACTGAATTTGGGAAAAATAAAATGGATTTCATAGGCTGTAAAGACCTCATGTCAATCAACCACTGTACCCAAAAGACACATTCATTTATACAATCTTGAAAAAGCCTTATTTCTCAGCAATAGTACAGAACCACTGAACATGTTCTAAGGGAAAATCCAATGTGCAAGGTAACCTTTCCTCACAAAGCCCCTTCAGATGGGGGTATTCCATAGGTGAGACACAATGCAGACCCTTGAAATATCATCTTATTAGTCAACACAGACAAGTGTCATTTAAGAAAACAGCCACAAGCAAAAAGGAATATACAACTTTAGGGAAGTGCACTTAAAAATGGGAAATCTGCCGATGTGAACTTCTGACTTTGAGGTCAGTGAGGCTATGAGAGGTCACTCGTCTGACCTGATTCTAACCCACTTACTTCTGGTCACATGAGGCAAACCACACCCATCATATCTGACCAGTGCTTCATCACGTCGCATCATGACTCAGAGTCAGCCTTTAAAATGTGAACGATGAGGCACAATGAGATAATTGCGCTGATCTAAACCACACTACAAGACGACGTGCATCAAGAACAGTAAAACATGAGCTCAGTATCTCACAGAAATGCTTGACTATGGTACAGTCAAGCAGTCCTAATGAGAATTCAAGTGGAAAGGTTTTTTAAGACACTTAAAAGCAGAAATGGACCCATTCTGACTTGTTAGAGTAGTGTCTGATAACCTTATTACCTTAAAATTAATGACTTCAGTTCTTTTGACACATTAATGGCTAAATGATCATTAGAGATAACAATTAAATCATCTAAACATTTAATTGCAATTAAAACATAAAATATTATTAATAACACCAAGAATAAAATAATTTTTAAATATTTTTTAAAAACTTTTTAAAGTAAAAAAAAAAGAAAAATGTGTATGTATATATATATATATACACACACACACACACACACACAACATCACGTATATACATATAGATAGATAGACAGACAGACAGACAGACAGATAGATAGCTAGATAGATACTTTTAAGACACTTTTTATTTTACTTTTACATTTTTTTGCTTGTGGCTTTTACTTTTATATCAGCAGTCTCATTGTTATGCCATTATAATAGTGCAAAGTTGCTTTGTAAGCTAACTGGTCTCAAATTAATTTAAATGATTAAATTGTAATTATACATTTTAACTAGAAGTTGCTTATATTTAATAAAATGTGAAGTTATTATCCAAATGATACATTAAATAAATTACTTAAATTATTTTAAGTTAAAGGTAAAAATACTGGTCAAACCGATTATCGTTTTACCTTTTGGCAAATGGATTTCCACATATCTTAAACAATGAATTTACATAACTTTGAGTCAAAATTAATTTCACACTGAATTACTAATTAATCATCCAGACCAATTTTTGAACAACAAAATAGATCGCACTATGGCTTGCCATCTACACAAGACCAATATAGAGCCAGTGAAATATTTTAGAGCAGATCAAATCTAGAAAAATAAAATGCATTACAAAAAAGCCCAAGATTTGATTCATTTTCATTACATCTCCAGGCCTGTTAAAGCACAATTTTCAAATTCCCAGATATCTCTCATGGGGACTCAAGAATACTTCGAGCAAAATTACAGGCCAAAAATAAGGTTTAAGTAAACAAACATGCTGTTCACAACGAATACAAAATTGTGAAACATTGTGGTTGTCATGCTTGTTAGAGATGCTGGTTTAATAGCGCAATGAAGTTTCCTTATAACCATACTGTCAAAACAGCACGCACACCTGCTCAACCATAGCTATGCTCAGCATTCAAATTAAATATGACATGTATATAATACGCATGCACTATATGTATTCAAGCCCTCATCATGACGTTGCACACAGCCAGATGTGCGCAAAACACCCAACATCACACACACACACACACACACCACACACAACACAGACACACAACATACACAACACACACACACACAACACTTACACACACGACACAGACACACGACATACACACAACATACACACACACACCACACAACCAAACACACAGACACTCACACAGGACACAGCACACCCCACCACACAGACAACACCCACCCCCACACACAACACACAGACCCACACACACACACACACGACCACACACACTCACACCACACACACACACACACACACACTCTCTCACACATACACACACAGAGACACAGACACACACCCACACACACACCACACACCACACACCACAAACTCACACAACACACACACAAAACACAACATACACACACACAGACACACACACCGGACACACCCACACACACAGAGACACACACACACAAACACAGAGACACACACAACACAGACACACACACCACACACACACAGACACACACACACACACACACACAACAACACCACACACACACACACACACAAAAACACCCAACACACATAAACACACACCACAAACCCACAAACACGACACACACCACACAGACACACCCACCACACACCACACACCCACACACATGACACACAATACCACAAAACAAAAC